>JARQOD010000001.1:364526895-364560418 GCA_033576555.1 Oophaga sylvatica | reverse complement strand
AAATGATTATGCCCCCATATGATGCTCCACAATTATGCCCCCATATGCTGCACAAATTATGCCCAATATGCTCCAGATTATGCCCCATATTTTCCACAGATTATGCCCCCATATGCTCCAGATTATGCCCCATATGTTCCACAGCTTATTCCCCCCATATGCTCCAGATTATGCCCCATATGTTCCACAGATTATTCCCCCATATGCTCCAGATTATGCCCCATATGTTCCACAGATTATGCCCCCATATGCTCCATATTATGCCCCCATATGTTCCACAGCTTATGCCCCCATATGCTCCAGATTATGCCCCATATGCTCCAGATTATGCCCCCATATGTTCCACAGCTTATGCCCCCATATGCTCCAGATTATGCCCCCATGTTCCAAATTATGCCCCATATGCTCCATATTATGCCCCCATATGTTCCACAGTTTATGCCCCCATATGCTCCAGATTATGTCCCCATATGTTCCACAGCTTATGCCCCCATATGCTCCAGATTATGCCTCCATATTTTCCACAGCTTATCCCCCATATGCTCCAGATTATGCCCCCATATGTTCCACAGCTTATGCCCCATATGCTCCAGATTAGCCCCATATGCTCCAATTATGCCCCATATGTTCCACAGCTTATGCCCCCATATGCTCCATATTATGCCCCCATATGCTCCACAGTATGCCCCCATATGCTCCATATTATGCCCCCATATGCTCCATATTTAGCCCCATATGCTGCACAATTATGCCCCATAGTATAGGCCTCATATGCTGCTGCAAAAAAAAAAAAAATGACATACTCACCTCTCGTCGCTGGGGGCCAGGTGCCGGTGTCTTGAGCAGGCGGTGACCTGAGATATTTACCTGTCTTCTCTCCACCGCAGCGCTGCTCCCTCGTCTGACTCCTCTGGCTGTGAATGATTTGGCAGGGGGCGGGGCGCGCACTAACGACGTCATAGCGCCCTCTGCCTGAACATTCACAGCCAGGACCGAGGGAGCAGCGCGCAACGGTGTCACGGGGACAGGTAAATATCGCTATACTCACCCCTCCGCCGCGCGTCCCTGCAGCCTCTCCTCTTCTCCCGGCGCTCTCCGCAGGGCTTCAGTCCTGCAGCGGTCACGTGCTACCGCTCATTAAAGTCATGAATATTTTTATATTCATGACTTTAATGAGCGGTGCCATGTGACAGCTGCAGGAAGGAGCCGGAGATCGTGGAGAAGCAGAGGTGCTGCAGAGACCGCGCCGGCGGAGGGATGTGTATGATCCGACACCCCCCTCCCCCCGCCGACCCTGTATATGACCCGCGTATAAGCCGAGAGGGGGACTTTCAGCCCTAAAAAATGGGCTGAAAATCTCGGCTTATACGGTAACCCAATCGCTAAACGACGTAAGGAGAAAAAAATGAAAAACGCAGAATTATGCTTTTTTGTTCGCCGCTACATTGCAATAAAATGCAAATAATGCCATATCTACACCAAAATGCTATCAATAAAAACGTCAGCTTGGTGCACAAAAATAAGCCCTCACCCAACCCCAGATCCCGAAAATGGAGACGTTACAGGTCTTGGAAAATGGCGCTTTTTTACAAATTTTGGATTATTTTTTTTACCCCTTAAATAGAAAAGAACCTAGACATGTTTGGTGTCTGTGAACTGGAAATGACCTGGAGAATCATAATGGCAGGTCAGTTTTAGCATTTAGTGAACATGGTAAAATGAAAAAAAAAAAAAAAAACTGTGGAATTGCCCTTTTTTTGCATTTTCACTACACAGCGGCCGGCTGTGGCAGAGAGTAAGCGCGGGCGCCGGTGATGCTGCGGCCTGGACCGCCTGCGGTGCGGACGCCGACAGGTGACATGTGGTGTGTGTGTGTCAGTGTGTTTGTGTGTGTATGTAGTGCAGTGCTTTGTGTATGTGAGAGAGTGCTGCGGTGCTGTCTGTGTGTGGTGCTGTATGTGTGATGGTGGTGGGGGAGGCAGTGATGGTGGTGACGAGGCAATGATGATGATGGGGAGGCGATGATGATGGGGAGGCAATGATGATGATTATGGGAGGCAATGATGATACTGGGAGGCAATGATGATAATGGGGAGGCAATGATGATGATGTGAGTGGAAGCGCGGGCGCCCTCAGGCGCACCATGGATCCTGGAGCTGAGGAGGCATGGGGAGAGGTAAGTATTGTGCCGGCTGCTGCTGGGGCCCTGAGCAAGGGGGGCGACGTCGAGGTGCCCAACGGCGAGTGGGCCCCCCGCCTGCTCAGGGCCCCAGCACTTGCCCGGGTATGCCGGGTGCATAATGGTGGCGGAGAGCCAAGACTGACCTGAGGAGTTTGACTACTATCTGTATTTGTTGATGTAGACAGATGCCACCATTGGAGAGATGAAAGAAAATCTTAGGAAACTCATTGAATTACAGAGCCATTTTCACTTTTGAGGTTAGAATTTATAAAGGTCTACTCACCAGATGGTAAAAGTGTTGCACCCGGTTTCTTATTAGTAACGAGTGCTTTAAATTCTGGACAACCAGTTTAGAACAGAATTTTAAAAGATTCTTTCCTCTCTACAAGGCCCCCAAATTTTATTTTATTGTTTCTATCTTTCTATATCCAGTAAAACCTCTTTGAAATAACCACTCAAAATTGCATTGAAAAGTGATCTTTTAGGCAAACAGCTTGTCCGCATAATATATAGTGGAACTGAAAAAAATATGGTCTGGATAAGGAAGGATATGGAATTCTCGAAGATGGTCTCTCGGATTCACTTTGTATCAGGGTTGCTAAACATTTAGAAGTTCTTGGACAGTCTGTAAAAATAGTGGCTGTTTTACAGAGTAAACTAGATGTGGTCATGATTTTTTTTCAGGCTGGTGGAGTTTGAACAGGTCATTTTGACTGAAATCTTAATGATTTTTCAGCTCACAGTAAATGCTGATAATGAGTAGATGTCAGGATATTGACCTATAGACATGAACCATTTATAATATTTATTATTCATCATTTTTTTATAATTCATGCATAAAAAATGTTGGTTGTCCCTAATTTTGGTTGGTAGAGCAGAAAATAATTACAGTTGTGCTCGAAAGTTTACATACCCCGGCAGAATTTTTTCTTTATTGACTTTTTTTCAGAGAATACAGTCCCTGACAGAAGTATGTCGCTTATCCATGTTATGTAAATCAAAGCTTATAACCTGACGTTCAATTCATCCATTGGTTTTATAAATTATTCTTTTGAAAGCTATATATCTTCGTACCGTGTTAGCCAGTAGATAGAAAAATATTTAGAGTTGAGAGTCCTCAGTGGTTGATACCTTTTAATGGCTAACTGAAAAGATGGTAACAAATTGCAAGCTTTCGAGACTACTCAGGTCTCTTCATCAGGCTGAACTAATACAAAATCTGAAGAATCACATATTTATACACAAAAACACAGAAAAAATGCAATAGGTAAGACAAGTGACGTGAAGCAGAACAGTCACCATGGCAGAGGGACGAGCACAAACATTGGAACAATTCATAGATAAGGAGAGAAAGTTTTATTACCCTCTGATTGGGGTCTGGTAATGTTTTGTGATGTTTTCACAGGGTATTTGGAGTAAATTCCTTAATTGATGTAATAGGCCATAAAACCATGTGACAGGTTCATTCCAGCATTAAGAGTGTCAAAGGTCACCATCAATTTGTATTCGCAAATTCTTCTCTGCCTCAGAGATGTGAATCTGCTTCTTAGTACCAGTATTTTCATATCTGACATGCTATGATCAGGGGAGCAAAAATGTTTTGCCACAGGTAGATCCATTCTTTTTTCTCTTATTGCGTGGCGATGAGAATTCATCCTTGTTCTCAGTTTTTGCCCGGTCTCCCCCACATACAGACCCCCAGTTGGACATTTAGTACATATAATTAGGTACACAACATTAGATGTGATGCAGCTGAAAGTACCTGGTATCTTGTAGTCCTGATGTGAGTTGGGGATCTTTATCTTGTCCGTGGTCATTATAAATGGACAGGTTTTGCATTTCTTCTGATTGCAAGGCAAGGTTCCTGCAGCTGTTGGGGAGGACAGGGAACTTCTGACAATGATGCTTCTTAGATTTGGGGGCTGCCTAAAACACAGTAGTGGGGGGTCTGGAAATATGGATTGTAACCGGGCATCTTTTTGTAGTAAAGGTTGTAGTTTCCGTGCAGCTCCCCTTAGCACCTCCAGATTTGGATTGTAGGTGACCACTAAAGGCACCCGGTTATTTTCTTCTTTAGCTTTGTAATGTAGCAGGTGATCCCTTGATATTCTGGTGGCTCTTGTAATTTGGTTTTCAATTGTTCTTGGATGGTAGCCCTGATTTAAAAAGGTCTTTCTAAGGCGACCAAGGTGTTCATCTCTATCCATGGGGTTGGAACATATACGGTTGTATCTGATGGCTTGGCTGTAGACAATAGAGTTTTTTATGTGTTTTGGATGGAAACTGTCCCATTTAAGGTATGTTGGACGGTCGATTGGCTTCTGATACAGGGATGTCTCTATTTCATTGTCCTTCAGTTTAATGATGGTGTCCAAAAAGTTAATTTCAGTGCTGGAGTAGTTAAGTGTTAAGTTGATGGTGGGATGAAATTGATTGAACTGTTCGTGGAACGTCTTTAGCTGTTGCTCAGACTCCGTCCAGATGATTAAAATGTCATCAATGTAGCGTAGTAGGCCCGAGGCCTGGTTGGACATGAGGACAGAAAGTCGCTTTCAAGCTTGGCCATGAAAAGATTTGCATACTGTGGAGCCATTTTACTTCCCATCGCTGTGCCAGTCTCCTGTAAATAGATCTTGTTGTCAAATTCAAAGTAATTGTGGGTGAGGATGAATTTTGTGAGTTTCACCACAGAATCAGCATCATTCTCTGTGTTTTTCATGAAGTCTTTGCAGGCATTTAATCCATCCTGGTGTGGGATATTAGAGTACAAGGATTCCACATCCATGGTGGCCAGGATGGTTCCTTCTGGTAGAGGACCTATTGCTGCTAGTTTATTCAGTAGGTCAGTTGTGTCCTGAATGTAGCTGGGTGTATCCTTTACCAGAGGTTTAAGAATGCCCTCTACCCATCCAGATACCTGCTCAGTTATGGTGTCCACACATGAAATAATCGGCCTCCCTGGATTTCCGGCTTTGTGGATTTTGGGAAGCATGTAGAATGTCCCTGTTCTTGGACTCTCTGGTATCAGGTCATCGGCTCTTATGGATTTGTCAGACAGACAAGATACCAACTTGCTTAGTTCCTTGTAATAGTCCTGTGTAGGGTCCGACTCCAGTTTTCTGTAGTAGCGTGTGTCTGTAAGTTGTCTGTTTGCTTCCTTCATATAGTCTGAAAACCAACAAAGAAATCATCATTAAACCTGCTGACAAGGGAGGTGCAATAGTCATGATGAACACATCAGACTATATGAAGGAAGCAAACAGACAACTTACAGACACACGCTACTACAGAAAACTGGAGTCGGACCCTACACAGGACTATTACAAGGAACTAAGCAAGTTGGTATCTTGTCTGTCTGACAAATCCATAAGAGCCGATGACCTGATACCAGAGAGTCCAAGAACAGGGACATTCTACATGCTTCCCAAAATCCACAAAGCCGGAAATCCAGGGAGGCCGATTATTTCATGTGTGGACACCATAACTGAGCAGGTATCTGGATGGGTAGAGGGCATTCTTAAACCTCTGGTAAAGGATACACCCAGCTACATTCAGGACACAACTGACCTACTGAATAAACTAGCAGCAATAGGTCCTCTACCAGAAGGAACCATCCTGGCCACCATGGATGTGGAATCCTTGTACTCTAATATCCCACACCAGGATGGATTAAATGCCTGCAAAGACTTCATGAAAAACACAGAGAATGATGCTGATTCTGTGGTGAAACTCACAAAATTCATCCTCACCCACAATTACTTTGAATTGACAACAAGATCTATTTACAGGAGACTGGCACAGCGATGGGAAGTAAAATGGCTCCACAGTATGCAAATCTTTTCATGGCCAAGCTTGAAAGCGACTTTCTGTCCTCATGTCCAACCAGGCCTCGGGCCTACTACCGCTACATTGATGACATTTTAATCATCTGGACGGAGTCTGAGCAACAGCTAAAGACGTTCCACGAACAGTTCAATCAATTTCATCCCACCATCAACTTAACACTTAACTACTCCAGCACTGAAATTAACTTTTTGGACACCATCATTAAACTGAAGGACAATGAAATAGAGACATCCCTGTATCAGAAGCCAATCGACCGTCCAACATACCTTAAATGGGACAGTTTCCATCCAAAACACATAAAAAACTCTATTGTCTACAGCCAAGCCATCAGATACAACCGTATATGTTCCAACCCCATGGATAGAGATGAACACCTTGGTCGCCTTAGAAAGACCTTTTTAAATCAGGGCTACCATCCAAGAACAATTGAAAACCAAATTACAAGAGCCACCAGAATATCAAGGGATCACCTGCTACATTACAAAGCTAAAGAAGAAAATAACCGGGTGCCTTTAGTGGTCACCTACAATCCAAATCTGAAGGTGCTAAGGGAGCTGCACGGAAACTACAACCTTTACTACAAAAAGATGCCCGGTTACAATCCATATTTCCAGACCCCCCACTACTGTGTTTTAGGCAGCCCCCAAATCTAAGAAGCATCATTGTCAGAAGTTCCCTGTCCTCCCCAACAGCTGCAGGAACCTTGCCTTGCAATCAGAAGAAATGCAAAACCTGTCCATTTATAATGACCACGGACAAGATAAAGATCCCCAACTCACATCAGGACTACAAGATACCAGGTACTTTCAGCTGCATCACATCTAATGTTGTGTACCTAATTATATGTACTAAATGTCCAACTGGGGGTCTGTATGTGGGGGAGACCGGGCAAAAACTGAGAACAAGGATGAATTCTCATCGCCACGCAATAAGAGAAAAAAGAATGGATCTACCTGTGGCAAAACATTTTGCTCCCCTGATCATAGCATGTCAGATATGAAAATACTGGTACTAAGAAGCAGATTCACATCTCTGAGGCAGAGAAGAATTTGCGAATACAAATTGATGGTGACCTTTGACACTCTTAATGCTGGAATGAACCTGTCACATGGTTTTATGGCCTATTACATCAATTAAGGAATTTACTCCAAATACCCTGTGAAAACATCACAAAACATTACCAGACCCCAATCAGAGGGTAATAAAACTTTCTCTCCTTATCTATGAATTGTTCCAATGTTTGTGCTCGTCCCTCTGCCATGGTGACTGTTCTGCTTCACGTCACTTGTCTTACCTATTGCATTTTTTCTGTGTTTTTGTGTATAAATATGTGATTCTTCAGATTTTGTATTAGTTCAGCCTGATGAAGAGACCTGAGTAGTCTCGAAAGCTTGCAATTTGTTACCATCTTTTCAGTTAGCCATTAAAAGGTATCAACCACTGAGGACTCTCAACTCTAAATATTTTTCTTTTGAAAGCTGAAACCCTCCCAAATTTGATTTAGGTTAAGAAAATAAATTGGCATCAATGCTGAAATATTGATCATTTAATGAACATAGAATGGTCAGATTTTGGCAAGACAAAATTTTTGTCGTACACAGATAGTAATGTGATATTCAAACAAATAATTATCTTAAAATACAAATATATGTTGCATAACATTGGTGAATGAAGTTGTGGTGCTATTAGAGTCATATTTAATATTTTGTGTGACTTCCATGAGCTTGAAGGACTGCATCCATGCGGTTCAACAATGATTCATACAATTTATTAATGAAGTCACCAGGAATAGCAAAGAATGCATTCTTACATGCCTCCCTGAGTTCATCTAGATTCCTTGGTTTTGTCTTCCAAGCTTCCTCTTTCATCCTACCCCAAACATGCTCAATGATGTTCATGTCTGGTGATTGGGCTGGCCAGTCATTGAGCACCTTGATCTTTTTAGCCTGGAGGAACTTTGTTCTAGAGATGGATGTAGGTGATGGAGCACTATCCTGCTGCAAAATTTGACCCCTTTTATGATTTGGAATGTAAGAGGTAGCTAATACTTCTTGATATTTTAGGCTACTGATATTGCCTTCCACCTTGCAAATGTTTCGCACACCCCATACTGAATTTAACCCCAGACCATGATCTTTCCACCACCAAATTTAACTGTTTTCTGGGTGTATTTTGGATCCATATGGGCTCCAGTAGGTCTCCTGCAGTATTTGCGGCAGCTGTGGTGTAATTCTACTGAAGATTCATCAGAAAAACCACCTTTTGCCACTTTTCCAGCATCCATCTGTTTAACAGGCTGTGGGACTTTGCAAATGCCACATGTTTTTTTATTTGCCTTTTGTTTAGTGCTGGCTTCTGGGCACTGAATCGACCATGGAGGCCATTTTGAGACAGAGTCCTACAAACTGTTCTAGTTGACACAGGAACTTGTGACCAGGCCTGTTGGAGCTCTGCTGCAGTGGAAGAGGGGCTTGCTTTGGATTTTCTAACCAACGTTCCTCCTGAGCAGTTGTCTTGCGGGGTCTGCCGGACCTGGGCTTGTCAAACCCATCTCCAGTCTCTTCAAATCTTTTTTTAATTCTTTGTACTTGACGCTGAGACACACCAAAGGTGCCAGCCACCTCTGCAGTGGATCTGGTCTTAAGCCTCTTGATAATCAAGGATTTGGTCGCAGGGTGGATTTTTGGCATGTTGTCAGAGCTCAAGTTGCAGTTCAAGTGAAGGTCTGGGGTGCTGGGTTTCTTTTTATACACACCCACTAATTAACCGATCATTTACTGAGCACTGGTGAGGATGTCAACTAGGATTGGGTGCATTATATGACCAGGTGACAAAACTTTTGTCTTGCCAAAAACTGACCATTCTGTGTTCATTAACCCCTTAATGTCCACTGACGTGCAGAGTCCGTCATGGCAAGGTGCCAGTTCCGGCACCAGGACGGACTCTGCACGTCATTCCTTTGATCTACCACTGCGTGTAAACACGCAGTGGAAGATCAGTGCCGACAGCTGTCACAGACAGCTGACAGGCACGGCAAGCAGTGCGGGGACCTTTGCCGTCGGTCCCCGCACTCACAGCGCTGTGATTGGTCAGTCAATCTGACTGACCAAACACAGCAGCGATCGCGCAGGAGAAGCTGAAATTTCAGCTTCCCCAGCGCGATCAGTGCAGGAGCCGGCGCTGCAGTGGCCAGGCTTCCTGCACTGACAGCCAGGAGCGGAGCCCCCACCGCCCCTGGCTGTTAACCCCCTGACTGCTGCGATCGAGCGCGATCGCAGAGCTCATGGGGGGAGGGAGAGGGTCGGGAGCTCCCTCTGCCTCAGATCGGCACCCTGCACTGTATTTGCAGGGGCCGATGTCTGCCTTGATGACCCGGGGGTTGTCATGACAACCTCTGGGTCATTTAGCTACGGGAAGCTGCTGTGATCATGTCACAGCAGCTTCCACTATAGTTGCAATGCATTGCAATGCCAGAGCATTGCAATGCATTGTAACTGCAATCAAAAGTAAAAAAGTGAAAGTCCCATAAAGGGACAAGTTGAAAAAAATCATGTTTTAAAAAAAATTGTAAAAAAAATATTAAAAAATAATTTAAAAAAAATCCCCTAAAAAATACACATTTTTATGTAATAAAAAAAATAAAAAACAAAAAAAATACACATGTTAGGTATCGCCATGTCCGTAAAAATCCCATCTATAAAAGCATAACCCTAGTTAACCCCTTCAGTGAAAGCCGTAAAAAAAAAACACAAAAAAGTAGTAAATTATACTTTTTCCAAGCGGTATCATTATACCGCTTGGAAAAAGTGCAATAACACGCGATCAAAAAGTCAGATATAAATAATCATGGTACCGCTGAAAACGTCATCTTGTCCCGCAAAAAACAAGCTGCTATATAGCATCATCAGCAAAAAAATAAAAAAGTTATAGCTCGCAGAATAAACTGATGCAAAAATAATTATTTTTTCTATAAAATTCTTTGTTGTGTAAAAAATGCCAAAACATAAAAAAAATATATAAATGAGGTATCGCTGTAATCGTAGTGACCCGAAGAATAAAGCTGCTTTATCAATTTTACCACACACGGAACGGAGGAAAAAAAATTAAAAAAAAAACAATTCCTGAATTGCTGGTTTTTGTTCATTCTGCTTCCACAAAAATCGGAATAGGAAGCGATCAAAAAACGTTATGTGCCCGAATATGGTACAATAAATACGTCAGCTCGTCCCGCAAAAAATAAGCCCACAGATAACTCTGTCGGCCGAAATATGGAAAAATTATAGCTCTCAAAATACGGCGATGCAAAAAATTCTTACAAAAAATTATTCCAAAAAAAAGCATCTTTTAGAGTGTGACAGAAGCTAAACATGAAAAAAGGGTGTAAATCTGGTATCGCTGTAATCGCACCGATCCGAGGAATAAAGTCGCCTAATCACTAATATCGCACGAGGAACGGCGTAAAAAAGAAAACCAATTCTTCACCTTTGGTAGATTTGTTCATTGTGCCTCCTAAAGATCGCAGTAAGGCGATCACAGTGGTTCCCCCCGCATATGGGGTATCAGCGTACTCAGGACAAAATGCACAATAGCTTTTGGCTATTTCTCCTGTTACCCTTATAAAAATAAAAATTTGGGGGCAAAAAGGTCATTTTTGTGGAAAAAAATATGATTTTTTTTATTTTCACGGCTCTACGTTATAAACTTCTGTGAAGCCCTTGGGGGTTCAAAGTGCTGACCACACATCTAGATAAGTTCCTTGGGGGGTCTAGTTTGCAAAATGGGGTCATTTGTGGGGGGTTTCTACTGTTTAGGCACATCAGGGGCTCTCCAAGCGCGACATGACACCCGCAGACCATTCCATCAAAGTCTGCATTTAAAAACGGTGCTCCTTCCCTTCCGATCTCTGCCATGCGTCAAAATAGTGGTTCCCCCCCACATATGGGATATCAGCGTACTCAGGACAAATTGCACAATAGCTTTTGGGGTCCTATTTCTCCTGTTACCATTATAAAAATAAAAATTTGGGGCAAAAAGATTATTTTTGTGGAAAAAAATATGATTTTTTTATTTTCACGGCTCTACGTTATAAACTTCTGTGAAGCACTTGGGGGTTCAAAGTGCTCACCACACATCTAGAAAAGTTCCTTGGGGGGTCTAGTTTCCAAAATGGAGTCACTTGTGGGGGGTTTCTACTGTTTAGGCACATCAGGGCTATCCAAACGTGACATGACACCCACAGACCATTCCATCAAAGTCTGCATTTGAAAAAGGCGCTACTTCCCTTTCGAGCTCTGCCATGCGTCAAAATAGTGGTTTCCCCCCACATATGGGGTATCAGCGTACTCAGGACAAATTGCACAATAACTTTTGGGGTCCTGTTACCCTTTGGAAAATAACAATTGGGGGTGGAAAGATCATTTTTGTGGAAAAAGATATGATTTTTTTAATTTTACTGCTCTACGTTATAACCTTCTGTGAAGCCCTTGGGGGTTCAAAGCTCTCACCACACATCTAGATAAGTTCCTTGGGGGGTCTAGTTTCCAAAATGGGGTCACTTGTGGGGGGTTTCCACTGTTTAGGCACACAGGGACTCTCCAAATACGACATGGCATCCAATCTCAATTCAGCCAAAAAGTCAAATGGCGCTGCTTCCCTTCCGAGCTCTGCCATGCGCCCAAATAGTGGTTTACCCCACCTATGGGGTATCAGCGTACTCAGGACTAATTGCACAATAAATTTTGGGGTCCTTTTATCCTTTGGAAAATAAAATTGGGATGAAAAGATCATTTTTGTGGAAAAAATATGATTTTTTAATTTACGGCTCTACGTTATAACCTTCTGTGAAGCGCTTGGGGGTTAAAAGCTCTCACAACACATTTAGATAAGTTCCTTGGGGGGTCTAGTTTCCAAAATGGGGTCACTTGTGGGGGTTTCCACTGTTTAGGCACACAGGGACTCTCCAAATGCGACATGGCGTCCAATCTCAATTTCAGCCAAAAAAGTCAAATGGCGCTGCTTCCCTTCCGAGCTCTGCCATGCGCCCAAATAGTGGTTTACCCCCACCTATGGGGTATCAGCGTACTCAGGACTAATTGCCCAATAACTTTTGGGGTCCTTTTATCCTTTGGAAAATAATAATTGGGATGAAAAGATCATTTTTGTGGAAAAAATATGATTTTTTTAATTTTACGGCTCTACGTTATAACCTTCTGTGAAGCCCTTGGGGTTAAAAGCTCTCACAACACATTTAGATGAGTTCCTTGAGGGGTCCAGTTTCCAAAATGGGGTCACTTGTGGGGGGTTTCCACTGTTTAGGCACACAGGGACTCTCCAAATGCGACATGGCGTCCAATCTCAATTCCAGCCAAAAAAGTCAAATGGCGCTGCTTCCATTCCGAGCTCTGCCATGCGCCCAAATAGTGGTTTACCCCCACATATGGTATATCGGTGTACTCTGGAGAAATTGTACAACAAATATTGTGGTTCATTTTCTCCTGATACCCTTGACAAAATTTAAAAAAATTGTGTCGAAAGAAAAATTTTGGGAAAAAAAGTTAAATGTTCATTTTTTCCTTCCACATTGCTTCAATTCTTGTGAAGTACCTAAAGGGTTAATAAACTTCTTGAATGTGGCTTTGAACACATTGAGGGGTGCAGTTTTTAGCATGGTGTCACTTTTGGGTATTTTCTGTCATATTGACCCCTCAAATTCACTTCAAATGTGAGGTGGTCCCTAAAAAAATGGTTTTGTAAATTTTGTTGGAAAAATGAGAAATTGCTGGTCAACTTTTAACACTTATAACTTCGTAACAAAAAAAAATTTTGGTTCCAAAATTGTGCTGATGTAAAGTAGACATGTGGGAAATGTTATTTATTAACTAATTTTTGTGACATATCTCTCTGATTTAATGGCATAAAAATTAAAAGTTTGAAAATTGCAAAATTTTCAAAATTTTTTGCCATATTTCCATTTTTTTCATAAAAAAACGCAAGTTATATTGAAGAAATTTTACCACTATCATGAAGTACAATATGTCACGAGAAAACATTTCAGAATCGCCAAGATCCGTAGAAGCGTTCCAGAGTTATAACCTCATAAAGAGACAGTGGTCAGAATTGTAAAAATTGGCCTGGTCTTTAACCTACAAAATGGCTTGGTCATTAAGGGGTTAAATGATCAATATTTCAGCATTGATGCCAATTTATTTTCTTAACCTAAACAAAATTTGGGAGGGTTTCAGCTTTCGAAAGAGTAATTTATAAAACCAATGGATGAATTTAACGTCAGGTTATAAGCTTTGATTTACATAACATGAATAAGCGACATAACTTCTGTCAGGGACTGTATAAATGTTAACACCAAAACTTTTCTTCACTCATGCTTAGTGGTTGGGTGAAGCCTTTTATTGTCAAACTACTGTGTTTTCTCTTTTTAAATCATAATGACAACCCAAAACATCCAAATGACCCTGATCAAAAGTTCACATACCCTGGTGATTTTGGCCTGATGACATGCACAAAAGTTGACACAAATGGGTTTGAATGGCTACTAAAGGTAACATCCTCACCTGTGATCTGTTTGCTTGCAATCAGTGTGTGTGTGCAGAAAACTGAGTGAGTTTCTAGAATCCAGACAGACTCTTGCATCTTTCATCCAGCCACTGACGTTTCTGGATTGTGAGTCACGGCAGGGAAAGTAAAAGAATTGTCAACGGATACACAGGAAAAGGTAGTTGAACTGTATAAAACAGGAAAGGGATAAAAAAAGATATCCAAGGAATTGATAATGGGCTGCATGGTCGAGTTACCAGAAGAAAGCCATTACTGTGCAAATGCCAAAAATATCTTGCCTACAATACGCAAAACAGCACAGAGACAAGCCTCAAAACTTCTGGAACAAGGTGATTTGGAGTGATGAGACCAAAATTGAACTTTTTGGCCACAACCATAAACGTTACATTTGGAGAGAGCTCAACAAGGCCTATGATGAAAGGAACACCATTTGTACTGTAAAGCATGGAGGTGGATCGCTGATGTTTTGGGGATGTGTGAGTTACAAAGGCACAGGAAACTTTGTCAAAGTAGAAGGAAAGATGAATGCAGCACATTATCAGCAAATACTGGAGGCAAATTTGCAATCATCAGCCCGGAAGCTGTGCATGGGATGTACTTGGCCATTCCAACATGACAAAAAAGATCCAAACACAAGGCCAAGTCAACTGTCATTGGCTACAGAAGAACAAAGTGAAGGTTCTGGAGTGGCCATCTCAGTCTCCTGACCTCAACATCTTTGAGCCTTTCTGGGGAGATCTCAAGCTCGCAGTTCATGCTAGATGACAGCCCAGGAATTTACAGGAACTGGAGGCTTTTTGCCCAGAAGAGTGGGCAGCTTTACCATCTGAGAAAATAAAGAACCTCATCCACAACTACCACAAAAGACTTCAAGCTGTCATTGATGTTAGAGGGGGCAATACACGGTATTAAGAAATGGGTATGTGATCTTTTGATCAAGGTCATTTGGATGTTTGGGTTGTCATTATGATTTAAAAAGAGAAAACACAGTAGTTTGACAATAACCGGCTTCACCCAACCACTAACCATGAGTGGAGAAAAAGGTTTGGTGTCATAATTCATATTCTCTAAAAAAGGCCAAGAAAGCAAAAATTCTGCTGGGGTATGTAAACTTTTGAGCACAACTGTACATTCGGGTTGCAACCCAACTGTTTATCAACGGTTTCTCACAGTTGATCATTTGCCTCTCTTCTTAATCTATATTCCAATTATAGCAGATGGCCCTTTAATTACACTGACAATTACAATCAGTGGTCCACATACAACATACTGCCAGTAATAGGAAATATGGGGGCTGTCCTTGCTGCCAGTTTTATGAAAGATTGGAAGTCAGACCTTCTCCCAATACTATGAATGAATATATAAATAGACTTACATGATCTGTTGAATATGTTTATTCCATTTAGAAGATAGTATCCCAGACTTGAGTTAGATCATCATCTTAGATGCTTTTGATGCTGGACATATGTAAGAAAATGCCTGTCATCCATTTTCTTATATCATCAGTGCATACTCTCTCTATATGAACTTGTAAGGGTGTGTTTCCATGGTCAGGAAACACTCAGTAATTGCTGCGTGTTTGACGCTGTGCGTGGTGAGCGTCAAACACGCAGCGTCCAGATGTTACAGCATAGTGGAGGGGATTTCAAGAAATCCCGTCTCCACTATGTATAAAAACTCGCAGGCGGCAGACCTGCGTTAAAAGACATGCTGCGCGTCTTTTTAGATCGCAGCATGTCCTATTCCCTTGCGGGGAAATAGCACAGGCCTGTGTAGCGCTGCGGTCATTCCGGATGTGTTCAACGAGCACATCCGGATTCACCGCGTGTTCACTAGGGGCGGGGCTTTGGGTGGAGAGGACTTTCCACTCCGTCCAAAGCGCTGTGTTTCCTGATCGTGGAAACACAGCCTAAGAGTTTGGTACAATAGCATGAAGGAATGCCATGACAGCCAATGAATGTCTATACAGCTATAAATGGTGTGTTTCCAGCGGGACGAGTCTCAGAGACTCATAGAGGAGATTTTACAAACTGATATCGTGACTAGTGAAAAGTGACAGTGTAGTGAAGAAAGAGGCTGCAGTTCTGCACACCACAATGTGCCCCACAATGGCGAGTATTACTTCATCCATTATCCCTGCGATTTCAGTATCTGAACAATTAGTGTATGAAAATAATTATTGCTGTCATTTCCAAAATAAAGATACTACAGTATGAGAAAGTCTTCTCCGTATCTTAAGTTCACTATAAATGTGGGCGATATATCATGTATGTACAGTGCTGCGGAATATGATAGCGCTATATAAGCAATACATAATAAATAAATATGGATGATGGATTTCCTTACAGTAGGTGAATTGTATGTTGAAGTGGTTTTGCAGACTCATCAAAAAATGTCAAATCAGAAAAAAGTTGAATAAACGCTCAAATATCTATCTCTCCCATACTGACGGCGTCTTTGTTCTCCAACGTTACCTGGTTTATGTGACACCGCCACTGGTCACAGAAGAGAAATCAGTTAGGTCAAGAAGGCACCGATTTCTGTACAGAAATGGCTTCATTCTTAAGATGACTTGTGCACCAGAAGTATCACAGTTTTACTGACAATTGGCACTATGGTAAAAAGTCATTGGCAGTTGATACATATTACATTGGACATGTGCACTAATAAAGGAAGGAACGCCCAGACTGTGGTTCACCTCTATAAATCAGAGTAGAGAACTGCGCTAAGCATGTCTGTTCATTACATAGATAGCTTATTGAATTCAGTATGTGCTTAAAGTAATATGGAACCAACATAATTCCTCATAATAATGAAATGAATGATCCCGTCTTAGAACTTTAAGAACCAATAGCGATTATGAAGGAGAAAACGATCAACGATAAAAAAATTTATCAAATTTTATTAGATATTCTAAAACATAATAGACAAGTTGTATAATTAATGACACAGAAGTTTAAAATTATGATGGGACATATAACAGGAATTATGAAGCAGAAACACGCCACTTAATTTAGTGTATCTGGAATAATATAATGGATATCTAATTGGATAGATGTATCAAACCCGTATTATGAAATAGATACCCATCTAACCTTGTTGAAATACCGGACAAGTAAGTGACAGATAATGTAAAAGGCCATGTATACAATGTAGTAGGAGTAACGCCATAATAGGAATAACAGTGAAGACACATGTAGTCATATATCCGTCAGAATGTCTAATCAATTATCTGTAGCCATAATGCAAAGGATGTGTGTACTGCTGACTCACACCTCGACGCACGTTTCACCTCCTCTGCAGCTTTCTCAGGAGGTGCAAAGTTGCTTTTTCCGCTGCGCTGAGAATTTATGTTCTTTCCATAGCTGGAGCATTCTGATTAATATCATTGCTGATCAGAGTCTGCGCCCAGAGACTTTTTCTTTTTTTAGCTAGTTTAGAGTAGCGAACGTCGCAGTGTTAGGGACGTCCGATTTTTTTTTTAGAAAAAAAAAAATAATAGTCATTAGTACAGTGTAGCTTTTATAGGTAGGTAGGTAGGTAGTGTTAGTGATGTCTGATTTTCTCTTGAAAAAAAGGGAGGTAGGGAGTAGCGTTTTATTTTTGCAAAAGAAAAAAAGAATTGTTATCACAGGGCATTTCTTAGCTGGTGCATTGAGGAGCTTACATCGCCGTGTTAGTCATGTCCGTTTTTTTTTTACAAAAAAAAAAAAGAATAGTTAGAACTGAGTAACTTTATAAGTAGGGCAATAGAGTACTGAACGTCACTGTAATTTTTTTTATACAAACTTTTTTTTTTCATCTACTGATTTTTCTTTTCTTTTTTTCTTCTAAATGTTTCTTTTACATTTTTCCTTTTTCCTTTTTTTCTCTCTACTTTTATAACAAATAATACCCTTTACACAAGCCCCACACAATACACGTGTAAAAGCATCACTTTACAAACACATCCCCAGTGTTTTGAAGAATTAAATAAAAATGACCCATTCCTCAAGAAGAGGCTATTCACCAGAGGAGTCATAGGTTTTCCTTGCCTCCAACGCGAATTCAGGCAGTGAGGAAGATCCCACATTCCTCTATTTCCCTTCCTCCTACTCATCTAGTGAGGAGGGATCGCCAGCAATGCACCCTATTGTCCAGGCAACCCCTACTGCAGTCGATCACATATGGACTCCACCCCCGAAAATTATCAGCCTGCTATTACGTATTTCATGGGCAGCTTAGGAATCCAATTTGATATTACACTGAAATTGACTTTTTCGGAGAGGAAATAATAAATCTGTATGCCCATCAATATTTCACTCAAAATCCACGTCATCATTTGCCAGAAGGACCCCTGTAAATGCAGCAGAAATTATGACATTTTGGGGCATAGTCAGAAAGCCAGAGATTTGGCAATATTGGAGTACTGATATACTCTACAGCACCTGGTATTACATATGGCCATAATAAGGACATGATTTCAAGCAATCCAAAAAAATGTTTGCATTATAGTGATAATGTGCAGTGTCCTCCCAGGGATAATTCCAACTTTGATAGGCTATAATAGATGAATCTCTGGTTCATTTCAATAGGAGGCTAAAATTCCTGTTATACCTGCCCAGTAATAGGACCAGGTATGAAATGAAACTGTACAAGCTGTGCCAGATTACCTAGGGTACACCCACAGATTTGGGAAGAAAGGGAAGGACACCCAGATTGGCCCCAAAGAATGCCCCCCTATCCTTGGGGTGAGTGGGAAAATTGTATGGGAATTGTTGCTTCCACTGCTGGATAAGGGTTATCACAACTACAGTACATTGATAACTTTTAAACCTTCATCTCACTCTTCAAGACCCTCTGTCAGAGGTACAGTTGCATGCGGCACCGTGCCAAAAAATCAGATAGGCCTCCCTAAGCCACTAATTGGGCAACTGCTGAGAAAGGGCAAAAGCAAAGTCCAATGCAGCGACAACATGCTGGTGGTCAAGTATAAGGACAAGAGGGAGATGGATGTCAGATTGTATCCTGGATTATAATAAGTACATGGGGGTGTAGATCTCCCAGATCAGGTCTTCAAACCATACAGTGCCATGCGAAAAGCTTAAAAAAATTTGATATGCTCATTGTACTGATGGCACTGTACAATTCTTTTGTGGTGTTTTGATCTGCAGACAATACGAACCTTCCTTCAGTTTCAGATGGTAGTCATCAAGGCCCTAATGTTTTGCATCAGTAAGGTAAGTGTACCAGTACTTCTGAAACTGATGGTGCCGTATCAAACCAGGTCAACATTTTCCAGGAGAGGTTCCTGAATCAGCGAAGAAAGGGAGATCACAAACAAGTGTAGAGTATGCTCCAAGAGGGGAATCCGAAAAGGCACAATTTGCCATTGTGAAACCAGCCCTGAGAATCCTGGTCTTTGCATTAAGGATTGTTTCAATGTATACCACAAGTCCACAAATTAATACAATTTGTTGTTACCCTGTTGAAACAAAAACCTTTGTAATCTGATGTACTCTGCACAACTTACACACTTACCACCACATTATAAATTCATACACCAGTAAAACCAAAAGCATTAGAATCATTACTATAAAACTATGCCTTTTAGGTAAATTCCTTGGGGTTACTTGGGAGTGTCCACTGATTAGGTACATCAGGGCCTCTCCAACTCCACATGGCACGCAGACCATTCCATCAAAGTCTGCTTTCCAAACCATCACTCCTGCCCTTCCGAGCCCTACTGTTTGCCCAAACATTAGTTTTCCACCACATATGGGATATCAGCGTACTCATAAAAATAGCACAACAATACTTGGGGTCCATTTTCTCCTGTTACCCTTGGGAAAATAAAACATTGGGGCTAAAAGTTCATTTTTGTGGAAAAAAAATATTTTTTTATTTTCATGGCTCAACATTCTAAATTTCTGTAAAGCACCTAGGGGTTCAAAGTGCTCATCACACATCAGATAAGTTCCTTGATGGGTCTAGTTTTCGAAAATGGGGTCACTTGTGGGGAATTCCCACTGTTTAGGCACATCAGGGGCTCAACAAATGCGTCTCGATTCCAACCAATTTTGCATTCAAAAAGTTAAATGTTGCTCCTTCCCTTCTGAGCCCTGCCGTGCACCCAAATAGTGTTTTTTCTCATACCTATGGGCTATCGACGCACTCGGAGAAATCGCACAACAATTTTTGGGGTCCAGTTTTTTCTGTTACCCTTGTGAAAATAAAAAAAATTGGTTCTAAAGTTAAATTTTTGTGAAAAAAAGTTAAATGTTCATTTTTTCCTTACAGGAAAGATGTATATCTTTGTACCGTGTTAGCCAGTAGATAGAACCAATTTATCCCACCATCAACTTAACAATCAATTTCTCCAGCACTGAAATTAACTTTTTGGACACCATCATTAAGCTAAAGAACAATGAAATAGAGACATACCTGTATCAGAAGCCAATCGACCGTCCAACATACCTTAAATGGGACAGTTTCCATCCAAAGCACATAAAAAACTCTATTATCTACAGCCAAGCCATCAGATACAACCGTATATGTTCCAAACATTTTTGTATCCCCGGTCATAGCATGAAGGACATGAAATTACTTGTATTGAAGGGTAATTTTCACATCTCAGAGACACAGGAGAGTTTTGTGAATACAAACTGATGATGACCTTTGACACTCTCAATGCTGGAATGAACCTATCACATGGATTTATGACTTTTTACATCAATTAAGGAATTTGCTCCCAGGACCCTGTGGGAACATCACAAAACATTACCAGACCCCAGTCAGAGGGCAATAAAACTTTCATACTCCTTATCTATGAACTGGTCCAATATTTATTGCCACAACTGTTCATCCCTCTCCCATATGGATGTTCTGCTTTACATCACTTGTCTTATCCATTGCACTTTTTCCTGTATCCGTTATGTATAAATATGTGATTCTTCAGATGTTGTATTAGTCTTTGCCTGATGAAGAGACCTGAGTAGTCTCGAAAGCTTGCAACTTATTACCATCTTTTCAGTTAGCCATTAAAACGTATCAACCACTGAGGACTCTCAATTCTAAATTTTTGTATTGAAGGGAAATTTTTCACATCTCAGAGACACAGGACAGTTTGTGAATACAAACTGATGATGACCTTTGACACTCTCAATGCTGGAATGAACCTATCACATGGATTTATAACTTTTTAAATCAATTAAGGAATTTGCTCCCAGGACCCTGTGGAAACATCACAAAACATTACCAGACCCCAATCAGAGGGCAATAAAACTTTCACACCCTTATCTATAGTGTTGAGCGATACTGCTCGATATCAAAAAAATACGGATCTGAATGGTATCGCCGATATCACTAAACTATCGGCGATATCCGATTCCGATACCGGAAGTCCCATGTAAGCTATGGGAAAAAAATATCGCAACTAAAAAACACTTTTTTCCTTGTAAACACAAAATATACACACTTAGAATACATATATAAATATTTTATATATATATATATACATGTCATTGTGACATATATATATACATATATTTATAGTTTATTCACTTCTACATATTAAAATAGCCTCTGATTCAATTGCCGGGTAAAGCGGCATTTGTGGAAAAGACAGAAGCACCCGGGGGTCCAGTCGCCACAGAGATGTTGCATCGCACCCAGCGAACAGGATTCAGAAGCTCGCTATAAGCGAGTCCTGTGTGCCTTAATTGAACTGTTTTTTTGCTTGAGAATTGCAAAAATCATCAAGACTGTATTTGCCATTTTTTCCGTCAAAATCTGCGCCACGAGGCACAGGTGATAGAATAAGGGACGTGCTCTCGTGGGCGTACACTCACTCCGTGGCGCGAAAACGATGTCCGCACACTCTAAATGTTACTGCAATGTAAGATCGTGCCCCACAGCTCTGGAGTTCCGCCTCCTCATCCTCCTCAGTGGGCGTAAACGAACGCGAAGGTCCCGCCTCCCTACAAAAGATGTCGCCTCTCCTGATGCTAATGACACATGTGACTTTGCTGAGATGGCGAATGGACGTGAGCAGAAGTGGGAAGGGATGGAGGAGTCAGAGCTCTCCCCCCACGGAAGCGACCCGATCGCCACGGAGCCACCGTTTGGCACCCGGCCTGGAAAACCCTCCTACGCTGGAAGAAGCGGAGGATCACCTGAGAGACCTGGCCCGGCACCGGGAGGAGGTCGCCAGGATGGAAAGCGAGCTGGGGGGCCCTAAAACTACAATTGGAGCGGCGCCAATCCCTCTTACCCCCTGAAGTGTCTGTACCGGGAAAGGGGAGGCACCCGTTCCAGTAGAGGAGGCCGTGCGGGCATCCCAGCCCTTGCAATCTGAACCGGTTGCCAGTATCTCAGTGGAGGCACCCGTTCCAGTACAGGAGGCGTGCGGGCATCCCAGCCCTTGCAATCTGAACCGGTTGCCAGTATCACAGTGGAGGCACCCGTTCCTGCAGAAAACGCCGCACCAGCACCCCAGATCCCGCTGTTTTTCCCCCGTCGCTGAGGCAGAAGAAGCGACACCCGTCCTCATGGAGGAGGCCGCGCAGGCACCAGAGCTCTACCTGCCTGTACCGGAGCCGGCTGCTTCCGCCGCAGGTGAGCGCCGCCAGGACTGGCGGGCGCCAGGAGAGCTGCCGCAAACCGGACATCGTAAGCTGGGTTTGATGGTGGAGACATGGAGATGTGGTGGAGGAGAATTACAACCGGCGTCAGGAGGAAGAGTGGAGACGTCGGGAGCGGGAAGCAGAGCGACAAAGGGAGCAGCGAGAAATCCCAAAAGCTTCGGCAACATCACCTGGAAAGGACCTGGCAGAGAAGGCACGTATGAGAAAGGATTAAAAGTACGGTGAGGGAGCCCGGCGTAAGGGTGCAGTACGGAACTTTAAGTTAAAAGGTGTTTGGGGCTTCATCCAGGAGCCTGGACTTTATTTAGAAGTTTTTGTAACCCGGCGGGACATGGAGGCTCACCTCCCAGAAGGACACCCGGGGAGGGACCTGTTGCCAGGAGACTTGGTGACTTATACCCGACACTGGGGTTACAATGGATGGTACGCCCTAAATGTTACCAGGTGCGACCCCTACTCCCCAGAGTGTCAGGAAACTGACAGACCTACGAGCCTTCAGCCTCCCCCAACCAAGCCTCTGCCAAGTGCCCACCCCACGCCGTAATCTCCCCAGCCTCCCTCAGTGGTCTCCTCAGCTGCCCCAGCTATGGACATGATAATGATAGCTGGCCCGTACCCGGGCCTGTTAGGACCCCTGGGGTTCGTTCAGTCCGGACATAGGGGTCCAGACCCGGGAGGGAGATGAAAGAGGTGGCCACACAGACCCATTAAGCGGGTCACGACGTCACTGTACTGGCCACACGACGTCATAGGTCGGGTGGACCCTCCTGTCACGGATGTTTGGCAAGCTCCAGAGAGAGTACCAGGTGGTACCTGGAAAGAGGCCAGCCAAAGAAGTCTAAATAACCCGGACAGGGTTCTGTATGTAATATTTAAAAATTATTGGTACCCGGACGGGTGAATGTTCATAAAAAGAAGTTTATTGCCTTAATATACCCAGGTTGGGTAATGGTTTGATGTACCCGGACGGGTGATGTTCAGAAGAACAAGTTTATTGTTGCCTTAATATACCCCGGTGGGTAATGGTGTTTCACTGTAATGAAAATGTTCAACTTTGAAGCCATGAACTGTACTGGCTCACAAATTTTTCTGTAAATGTTGGCACTTCGGTGCTCCATCTTGTTTTACAAAAAACTTTACTGTGCACTATTTTCAACTACCCAGAAACTAAAAACCGTTTGGTGTGGCCGAAAGTGAGGTCTGCTACAAGGAAAGTCTTGCAGCCCACCCAAGACCACAGTTGGAGGTTTGGAGCGTCCTCCACAAGCACAAGTAAAGGACACTGTGAAGTTACCCCGGTGGGGTTGTAGTCCTAAGAAGTCTCCACGAATTCGGCACAATGCTATTTGCACTTTTGTTGAATATGTATTTATTAACACACATGTATAACACATATCAAGGGTATGAACAGTAACAAAACATGTACATAATATAGCCATTTGCACTTTTGTAATGTTATTATTAAAAATTTTATTATGCAACGTTTAACTTGAAGTGTTTCTGCTTTCTTACTACGTCGCATAGTCCACTCTGCTACATCACTTTGCACCATTGCTCTATCTCACATCTATCTGCCCTGGAAGGATAGCGTGTTACCTTAAAGACTATTCACCTACCTGCACTACACCATCCCTTCCAGAGGACCTGCACAGCAGCGCTGGACACCCTACCAGGTACTACAGGTGGCGTCACGACAACTACACGAACATTCTATCATCCCTGGAAATATCCCACATTCCGTGATCGCCCGGTCACGGACCGAGCTGTGCTACTCGTGACATCCCCCATAGAAGTCGACGTGATCGGTGCCGAGTACCCCAAAACCCCTGTCTCTGTGCGACTCAACTTCCCTCACTGTGCTGGCACTTTACATTTACAATGCCTCTGGTTTTTTTTTTTTTGGGGGGGTGGGGAACATTCAACTTTTGCTATGGGGCCCCCATGATTTATATGTACGCCCTGGCTGCTGAGGCATGGTATTTAAGGCTGTTAAGGAGCCAACATACATGGACCTTGCCAGCAGCGTCGGACTGGAGTACCTTGGGCCCACCAGGAAAATATATTCTTGCGGCCCAAATCATACTTCCAACCTTTGAATAAGGGAAAGAGGGACAAAGGCTGTGGCACACTGTGCATGCTGCAGAAATTTTAGGCCATGCCACGTTGCACCAACAGACTGTCCAGGAGTTGGTGGATGCTTTAGTCCAGGTGTGGGAGAGATCCCTCACAGACCATCCGTCGCGCTCATCAGGAGCATGGCCAGAAGTTGTTGGAGGTCAATACAGCATACCTCCCAAATTTGGAAGACAGGAAAGAGGATTAAAGGCTGCGGCACGTGTTGCGCGCCGCTGAAATTTTAGGCCGACCCCGACAACACCCATTTCACAGCTAAACCACACCCATATCCTCGCCTAAAGCGTAACCATTTAGCACTGCTGATCACACTGGACTGGTAATGAGGGACACAGTGGCTGGTACTGAGGAAAGAAAGAAAGAGCAGCGAGAGAGAAAGAACAAACAGAGAAAGAAAGAGAGGAAAGAAAGAAAAGAGAGAAAGAAGAACAGAGAGAAAAAAGAACAGAGAGCAAGAAGGAAAGAAAGAGAGCGAGAAAGAAAGACTAGAGAGAGAGCCATAGGCGTAGCTAGGGTTTTGGTTTAGTGGGGCAAAACTTCTGAGTGGGCCCATCATCAGAGAACCTCAGCAAATGACCGCGCTGTTGCCAAAAATAATCTATATATAAAAAGACCAATATTGATATTACCGCCATATGGTCTGTGGTAAATAATACCAGTCCTACGAACATATAATAGATTTACAGCACAGGTACAGATAATGACTTACCGCTGATGTTCTTTCTAATGGAATTGTTCACTTTTCATGTCTTTTCCATCTGGCCCACACCGACATGACGACTTCTCCCAGCCAGGACTCGACTGCACCCCCTTAAAAAAAAAATCCAAAAAAAACTCACCTCCCGGCTCCTGTGCTGCTCACTGTTCTCCCTCTCAGCGTCTGACAGTGGGCGCCGGAGGTGATGTTTTTGCCCCGCTGTCATACGCTGAGAGGGGGATTATGGGAGAGTAGGAGCGCTCGCTCCTTCTCTCTCCATGTGGTCAGCTTTATCGGCTGGATGCCGATACAGCTGACCCTCCGATGACGGGTGGGGGCCCACGCTGGCACCGGGCCCCCCCAACGCCTGTTCAGGCCCATAGCTTCCGGGCGGCAGAGCAGGGAGAGCGATTCTCCCTGCTCTGCCGCAGAATGTAACTGTATCGTAGCTCCGGGTGGGCCCCCTCAGAGCGCGGGCCCCGGGGCCACCACCCCCTCTGCCCCACGACCTATCCTTTCAAATCAGGGCCCACCACGCAGGAGCTGGGCCCACCGTAGGTTTCTCCGGTGTCCCGGTGCCTCATCCGACCCTGCTTGCCAGCCTGATAATACCAGGCCACATCATCTGCATATCTTGGCTGGTTAACAAAAATAGGGGATCCCCCGAAAAAAATTGGCGTGGGTCCCCCCTATTTTTGTTTAAACCACCAGATAAAGCAGACGGCTGAGGCCTGGTTTTTCAGGCTGGTAAGGATCCCAATATCCATGGACCTGCCAGCCTGATAATACCAGGCCACAGCAGTCTGCTTAGCTTGGCTGGTTAACAAAAATAGGGGATCCCCTCGAAAAAAAGAACGGCGAGGGGTCCCCCTATTTTTGTTAACAGCCAAGTAAAAGCAGACGCTGCGGCCTGAATTAAAAGACTGTCAAGGCCCATGGATTTTGGCCCTCAACAGCCTGAAAATACCAGGCTACAGCAGCCCCACATTATGGCGCATCAAAAGATGTGCCAATTGGGCACTTTACCCGCTCTTCCACGCCCTGTAGCGGTGGCAAGCGGGGTAATAAGGGGTTAATGTCACCGTTGATTGCACGGTGAGAATAAGCCCGGTTAATAATGGAGGGGTTCAAAGACACGATCCATTATTAATCCCAAAGTTTTTAAATGTATAAAAAAAAGACACAGCAAGAAAAAAGTATTTACTGAAATAAAAAAGACAACAACAGTTTTCATTATTTTATTATACTCTCATTCCTGCGACGCCATCGATCTCCTGTAAAAAAAGAAAAAAAAAAACCAACAGTAACCACCGGGTCGACGCAGCCCAAATAGTAACGACTGTCCCACGACGATCCAGCTCTGCTACATCGCAATGACAGGCAGACCCTGTCATCTCGACGCAGCACAGCTGCTTACCTGCTTCCCGGCGGTGACGTTATCGGACTGACTGCTTTACGGCCGGGATTACCCAGCAGTCACTGCAGTTATCGCGAGAAACTGCATGTGACCGCCGGGAAAGATGATGGCGGCCATCAAGCAGTCCAGCCCTGACCGCCGGAGATCTTCTGCCAGGTAAGTGCCGCTGACTCCTGACAGACCCGACCGACGGACACTGACAGTGACAGTGACAAATCCGATTCCGGTATCCGATAAGACGAAAATATCGGAACTAAGTATCGAAAGTCCGATAGAGCTAATATCGGCCGATACCCGATACTTGCGGTATCGTATCGCTCAACACTACTTATCTATGAATGGTCCAATATTTATTGCCACAACTGTTCATCCCTCTCCCATATTGATAGTTCTGCTTTACATCACTTGTCTTATCCATTGCACTATTCCTGTGTCCTGTTATGTATAAATATGTGATTCTTCAGATGTTGTTTAGTCTTTGCCTGATGAAGAGACCTGAGTAGTTCGAAAGCTTGCAACTTGTTACCATCTTTTCAGTTAGCCATTAAAAGGTATCAACCACTGAGGACTCTCAATTCTAAATATTTTTCATTTTTTCCTTCCACATTGCTTCAGTTCCTGTGAAGCACCTGAAGAGTTAATACAATTTATTGAATGTGGTTTTTGAGCATATTGAGGGGTGCAAATTTTAGAATGGTGTAACTTTTAGGTATTTTCGTCAATAGACCCCTCAAAGTCACTTCAAATGTGACGTAGTCCTTAAAAAAAATGGTTTTGTAAATTTTGTTGGTAAAATGAGAAATCGCTGGTCAACTCTTAACCCTTCTAACTTCTAACAAAAAAATATGTTTTAAAACTTGTTCTTATGTAAAGTAGACATGTGGGAAATGTTATTTATTAACTATTTTGTTTGACATATTTCTCTGGTTTAAAGGCATAGAAATTTCAAGTTTGGGAAAATCGCTACATTTTTGACCAAATTTTTGGTATTTTCACAAATAAAGTCATATCGAAAAACAAATTTTACTACTATCATGAAGTACAATATGTCACGAGAAAATTTTTCGCAAAATCGTTGGGATCCGTAAAGCGTTCCAGAGCTATTCCCTAATAAATTGACACTTGTCAGAATTGAAAAACATTGGCCTGGTCAGGAGGTGAAAACAGACTTAAAGATGAAGGGGTAAAAAAAATGTATTTTTTTTCTAAATGACAATGTTTTTTTTCTTTCATTTTGCAGTCTGTATTCAAAAATCTTGCAATTTTCCCACTGGTCACTAGGTCTATTTTAGACTCATATTTCTTGTTCACTTTTCAGAAGACTCATTGCCATCACAGGCAGGATTGCAATGACAGGTAACATTTCCTAAACAGCTGATAATACAGGATCCACAATTCACCGTAGGTAAATATACAGCTCCCCATATCTCATTTCACACTCTCAATCTATGATGCAATACAAAAGATTTAATTTAGATTTAATTTAGATGTGAATTTCCTGAAAAACAGGGGGGAATATGTCTAGGATAGCCACAGTTCAAAAATTGCGGATTTCTAACATTTTTTTTTAAATCAGATTGTGATAAGAAAAAAATGCCAAAAATAAAAAAGATACATGTAATTTATAAATTTGATTTAGACACTAGGTTCATTTTTGATTATATTTTACACCCTCTTTACGTAAAGGTGTGTTTAATTACTTCCTTCAGTTAAGTGAAATTTTGTTGTAATCTGAAAAACAATCATTTTGATTGTCAGTTTCTGGGGGGTTCCGCATGCCAACCTATTAGAAAGTCGTGGTTGTTAGGTGGGTTGTCCCTAGAATAGACTGCTATACTTTACTCAGTGCTGTTATGGCACTATAAAAAGCAGCTTGGCAGCAGTGAAGTCATGACCATCAGCACCACATGCGGTAGGTAGAAGACTTAAAATAAAGTTACATTGAGTTATGGAACTTTTGCTATTAGCATGACGGAGACTTAGTGGAAAATGTGAGAAAATCCCATATAGAAATGTTATTCAATTAAATATATTTATAGTAGCGTAAGTCCCCAGAGAGTGATGATATGTCATGTAATTCACAATTTCTATGGTGATATAATATAGTGCCTTGGAGTCAGAGACTCAGATAGTCTCCATGATCGGTTCCTAAGACGTAGTACAGCATAATTATTTCACATTACATCCTTTTTTGAACATTTTTTATGAGCTCAGAATACCCATTAAAAGGGTTGTTTGGAGACACAAAATGCATGAGTATGGCGCTTATGTTTCTAAGTAAAAACACTTAGTAATTAGATTCCATTAGCAAAAATTTCCCTCATCCCAGAAACACAAGAGAGTCATGGAAGTTAGCGTTTTTTTTTTTTTAGAAAGCGTGACATATGATCACAGTAAGGGAGGCCGATTTTTGGGGATAATATTACAACTACTAATGTCTGGAACATGTGTCCCCAGACTTGGGGAAATTAGGGCTTGTTTGCTAATTAAAAGTAAAAATAATTATGCACTGGAAAATCCCTTCTGGGGCCTTGCAGATTTTTCCGCCTGTTGTTGCATTTTTTTTCTGCCCGATTTGTCACAAAACCTGTTCCAGCAAAGTGAATGAAATCCTGAAGAGTCAAACTTTTTTTGCTTATTTTGTGACTACCAGATTTGGTGAGATATATATCCAGCCCGCCAATTCTTTCCGAGTTTTGCCACGATTTCACCCATACTAGAATGAAAAAAAACCTGCAACAAAGCCCCCGATCATTTTATTTTTGTGTCTCCATGATTTTTTGAAAGTAAAAAAACACCCCCCATTCTGCGTTTGTTTTCTTGGGTTTAATTTTTTACAGCATTCATTGAAAAAAAGCAACATGATTCTTCATGAAGTGCAATTAATTATCCAGCTACCAAACTTGTGTATTTTTTTTTAGGAATTCACTGATAAAAAAAAAAAAATATGAACTTTGTAAAAAATAAAAAAATCCCATGCATTTTTTATTTGCGAGTGATTAGTGTTGGATTCCGATACTGCAAATACGGGTATCGGCCGATATTAGCTGTATCGGGAATTCCGATTCCGAGTTCCGATATTTTCGTTTTCGGATACCGAATGGGGATGTCACTTCACTGTCATTCCGTCGGTGGGCTGTCGGGAGTCAGCGGCACTTACCCCGGAAAGAAGATTCCGGCGGTCATCCTGGACTGCTTCGGGCCGCCATCCTCTTCTCCCCGGCGGTACATCGTTTCTCGCGAAACGCAGTGACTGCTGGGTAACCCGCCGTAAAGCAGTCAGTCCCGTTTGAGCCCACCGCCGGGGAACAGGAATCAGCTGTGCTGGTTGCAATACAGGCTCGCCTGTCATTGCGTTTAGCAGAGCTGGATGTCGTGGGACTGCGTTATGGACGCGCGGACAGGTGGTATACTGTTGGTTTGTTTTTTTTCTTTTTTTACAGGAATCGATGGCGTCGCAGGTGAAGGTACAATAAAAGAAGAAAACTGTGTTGTTCTTTTATTTCATTAAAAAAGATTTTTTTTCTTGTTTGTCTTTTTTTTTACACATTTTTAAAATTTGGGGGATTAATAATGGATCGGTGTTTTATTACACCCCCATTATTAAAACCCGGGGTTTTGTCACCGTGCAATCAACGGTGACTTAACCCCTTATTACCCCCTTGCCCCCCGCTACAGGGGCAAGGGGAAGAGCCGGGTAAAGTGCCACAATTGGACATCTTTTGATGCGCCAAAGTGGGGTCGTACCTGGTATTAATCGGGTGTTGAGGGCCAAATCCATGGGCCTTGACGTCTTTTAATACCAGGCCGCAGGTCCCGCATTTTACTTGGTGGTTAACAAAAAAAAGGGGGGGCCCCACGCCTTTTTTTTTTTTGAGGGGATCCCTATTTTTGTTAACCACCAAGCTAAGCAGACTGCTGGGCCTGGTATTTTCAGGTTGCAAGGTCCATGGTATTGGATCCTTACCAGCCGAAAAACCAGGCCTCAGCGGTCTCTTCATTGGCTGGTTAACAAAAATGGGGGACCCACGCTTTTTTTTTCGGGGGACCCCCCATTTTTTTTAATCACAAGTATGCAGCTGCTGTGGCCGGGTTTTTCAGGCGCAAGGTCCATGGATCTTGGCTCCTTTTAAAACCCCCGAAAACCGGCCCGCGGTCTGCTTCATCTGGGGTTAACAAAAAGGGGGGGGCCCCACGCCTTTTTTTTTGGGGGGACCCCTATTTTTTTTAATCACCCCAAAAAAATTTGGGGCTGCTGTGGCCTGGTTTTATCAGGCTGAAGGCCCCTGGATCTTGGCCCTTACAGCCTAAAATCCAGGCCCACGGTCTGCTTCATCTGGCTGGTTAACAAAAAAAAAGGGGGACCCCACGCCATTTTTTTTTCGAAGGGAACCCCCTTTTTTTTGTTAATCAGTTCCCCCTGACGTCACTATTGTGTCCCCCGGTGACCTGAAGTGAAAGTGGAAAAAAAATCAATTTTAACTTTCCCTTAAGGGCCCCCCTCACAAGCGATTCGCTACCGAGATCGCTGCTGATCACTGTTTTGTGACGCAAAAAGCGAGCTCAACCCCGATACGCTGTGTGTACATTTTGCGCGATCAGCCCCCCCCGGGGGGTCGCTGATCGCGCTGAAAGTCGGCCCCTTTTTCGGGTTTCCCGCCTGTCCCCCCGCAGCGATGCGTGCCTGTCAGAGGGGAAACCACGATCAAAAAAAAAGGCCCCAAATTTTTTGCACGATCAGCGATACCCCGGAGGGGGGTGAACGCGCTGAATGCACAAAAACATACCGGTGAGCCGCTGCTGCCACAAAATAGTGATCAGCAGCGATCTCGGGGGCGTTTTTTGTATGTGAGACGGCCCTTTTCGATGTTCCCCATGCCGTCCCAGATGCTCCTGACTCCTGTTTTTTTTGCACGCGATCATGTAGCATACACCCCCGATCCTCAAGTGCATATCGTTGCGGGGGCGTGGGTATCGTTATGTGACACCCAGCCTTTACTCTCCTTTTGGCAGGAAGGGGCTCATTATTGGGGTTTACTTGAGGCTGCAGCATTAGCTGCGGTCCCTGCAGTAAACAAAACCCCTTTTGAAGGGGTTTCAAAACCTGGGACCTTACGTGCATGGGGGAGGGGAAAAAAAATTTTTCTTTTTTTATTTTATTTTTTTTACAGGAATGGTTTTTTTGTAAATAAAAGAGGTCAAAAAAATGTGTCTTTTTTATTAAAGATTTTTTTAAAAATGTTTTTTTTATTTTATTTACAATGGATTAATAATTTTTATTGTCTAATTGACACTCTCAATTTTAAAACCGGCTTAAGGTCACCTTTCAATGCAAGGGGTTTAACCCCAATTAACCATTCGCCACCCACAGGCAATGGGAATAACGGGAAAGTGCCGAAAAGGGGAACTAATTTAGATTTGTTTTTCCCCGGGGGTCTGGGGGCAGATTTAGTACCGGGGGGGGGGCAAAAATAATGGCCCTCTCTGGGCTTTTTATCTGCCCCCCACTCACGGGGTTTTCGTCTTTTCGAAATAGGGCGGGGCCCACCATTTTTTTTCAGCCCCAAATTTTACACCTCATATATATATAAAAATTCATTGAATTGTGCACATTATATATTTTTAAAATTTTAGTTCATACACTTCTACTAGTTAATACCCAATTAATTTTTCCCGGGTTTTGTGAAAATTCAGAACCCCCAAGAAAAGACCCTTGGGGTACATGGGGGTTAAAACCGTCTTTTATGTCCTTTGCTTTAATTTGCCAAACAAAATTTAAACGACATGTTGCAAAATTTTCCCCCTCTAGGGGGTTTAATTTTAAAGGGTAAATTCGTAGCAAAAAATCCTTTTTTTACAACGAATTTAAACCCCTTTTAAATTTAAACCCCCAGGTGTGAAATTTTTTACACATAGTTGATTTAATTGTTTGTGCAAATTAGTAGCAAGGACATGAAAAAAAATGTTTTAAACCCCCACACCAATTTTTATTTCATGTCGGGTGACCCAATGAAAAGACACTTGGGGTACAAGGGTTTTAAAATGTCTTTTCAGTCCTTTGCTATTTTTTGCACAAACAATTAAATCAACATGTTCAAAAAATTTTACACCCCCAGGGGGTTAATTAAAAGGGTAAATTCTACAAAAAAGTCCGTTTTTTTTCAACGAATTCACCTTTAATTAACCCCTAGAGGGGAAAAAATTTTTCACACTAGCTATTTAAAAGTTTGTGCAAATTAATAGCAAAACATGAAAGAAATGTTTAACCCCCGGGGCCCCAATGTCATTTCATGTGGGTCACCCACATGAAATGACACTTGGGTAATAGGGTTAAACATTTCTTTTCATTCCTTTCATCTAATTTGCACAAACAAAAAACAACTATGTGGCAAAAAATTTTTCACCTCTAGGGTTAATTAAAGGTGTAAATTCGACCCCAAAAAGCCTTTTTTTTTTCAACGAATTTACCCTTTAATTAAACCCCCAAGGTGTGAAATTTGCACACATAGCTGATTTTTAAGTTTTTGGGGAAAATTGATAGCAAGGCGAAAAGAAAAAGTTTAACCCTTTGACCCCCAATTTTTATTTCTGCGGGGGTTTTCTTTTCACGAAGCCCCGGTTTCCCCAATTTAAAAAAAGGATTTTACTATGTAAAGTGTATAAACTATACATTATGTAATAATATGTCCAATGACAGTATATATAATAATAGTATTCTAGTGTGATATTTAGTGTTTAAAAGGGGAAAAATGGGGTTTTTTTAGTTGCGATTTTTGTTCCCCCAGCTACAGGACTTTCCCCACGGGGCCCCGGGATCGCCCCTATTTTAAATATATCGGGGGTACCATTCCATTCCCATACTTTAGCAATGAAAGTATCGCCCCAATCTACCATGACTTTATTTTTTGTTTTTGCATGGGGAGCTGTCTTTTCTTGGACAATTCTAGGGGAATTGGGATGTTGTTTTTTATTGCATTTTTCTAAGGGCGGTGACTAAAAAAAAACAATTTTTTTTTCCATTTTTTTTTCCACACTGCATGGGAAAATTGTTT
>JARQOD010000001.1:364465732-364526795 GCA_033576555.1 Oophaga sylvatica | reverse complement strand
AAAATTTTATTTCATCGGAGAAATTGATTGTTAATTTGGTGGATAAATTGGTCTATCTACTGGCAACACGTACAAATATACATCTTTCCTTAAGGAAAAAATAACATTTAACTTTTTTTAACAAAAATTTAACTTTAGAACCAATTTTTTTTTTTATTTCACAAGGTAACGAAAAAACGGACCCCAAAAATTGTGTGCATTTCTCCGAGGCGTGAAGCCCATATATGAGAAAAACACTTTTTTTTGGGCACGGCAGGGCTCAAAGGAAGAGCAACTTTTAAAACTTTTTGAATGCAAAATTGTTTGGAATCGAGACGCATTTGTTGACCCCTGAAGTCCTAAAAGTGAAATTCCCCCAAGACCCCATTTTCGAAAACTAACCCCAAGGAACTTATCTAGATTTGGGGATGACTTTTCCCCTAGGTGCTTTACGAAATTTAAATGTTGACCATGAAAAAAAAAAAAAAATTTTTTTTTCCCACAAAAATAACTTTTACCCCAATGTTTTTTTTTCCCCCAAAAGGGAACAGGAAAAATGGACCCCAAGTATTGTTGTGCATTCTTATAGACCATATCCCATTTGGTGGAAAACTAATGTTTGGGCAAACAGTAGGCTCGGAAGGCAGATGATTTTGGAAGCAGACTTTGGAAGGTCGCGTGCCATTGGTTTGGGAGAGGCCCTGATGTACCTAATCAGGGACACTCCCAAGTAACCCCAAGGAATTTTACCTAGAGGCAATTTTTATAGTAATATTCTAATGCTTTGGTTTTACTGGGTATGATTTATAAGTGGGGTAAGTGTTAATTGTCAGATACTCAATAACAAAGGTTTTTGTTTCAACAGGGTAACAACAAATTGTATTAATTTTGGGACTTGGGTATACATTGAAACAATCCTTAAAGCAAAGACCGGATTCCAGGCTGGTTTCACAATGGAAATTGTGCCTTTTTCGATTCCCCTCTTGACATACTCTCACCTTGTTTGTGATCTCCCTTTCCCTTCCGATTCAGGAAACCTCCCCTGGAAAATGTTGACCTGGTTTGATACGCCCATCATTTTCAAAGTACTGGTACACTTACCAACTGATTGAAAAACATTAGGCCTTGGTTGTGATGGGTTTGAGAGATTCTGAGCAGAGGCTCCCTCTGGTGGTTACAAGCGGTACAGTGAGGATGGGAATCAGGTGTTACTGATTGGTCCTTATTTAGGGGAATCAATTTTCCCATCAGGTTGCCGGGATCAATTGTTCTGGTCGAATCCTTCTTTCCATTTTTCCCTTGTACCTGCTGTGTCGGCTGCATCCCTAAATTTTTAATAAAACAATTTTTATTTTGTTTTTTGCTATATTTTTTTGCATTTTTTCCTGCACTTCTGTGGGCCTTCTGGTCCCCCCGGGGGCTTTTCCCTCTCGTTTAAGTCCCCACTGTGTTTGTACTTTTGCTTTTTGCAGTTTTTTAGTGGCTTGCTGTTTTTGTTACACCAGAAACTAATTTAGGTGGTAAGGCGTGTGATTCAGGGGTTTTTTGAAATTAGAATTGGGCCTTTCAGGGTTTTCTGGGATTGCAGTAAGTACCCTTCCATCCTTTTCTATTTAGTTAGTTTGGGCCCCAGCGTTTGCTCTACTATTTTCTTTCTGTGTCATATTTTCCCTTGTCTAACCGCCGTTCCCTGTTTGGGGGCTTTCATTAATTTGGGGTTCTGCTCCGGGCAGATAGCTTCCTATTCTATCTTTAGGTGAGTTAGTTTTCTCAGGCGTGACAGGCTCTAGGACCATCGAGGAACGCTCCACCCTGCCTCTATTTGGGCGGTGGTAGTCAGGTACTGCAATCTCAAAGATTCCAACGCTCCTGGTGTATTTCCTTTTTACCTGCCTCCCAGTACCGTAACAAACAGTACACCGGCCATAAAAATTGTATGTACTCACAGAAGGGAAAAAATATTTTGAAGGAAGAAAAAATTGTCAAGATATTTTTTCTTTTTTGCAATTTTTTTTTTTTTTTTTTTTTCCCCGATCTCTGGTCTTGGGGGATCTTTTTCCCAAGGAGTTTTCACAGTTGTCTGGCCGGTATCACTTGCCACTGAGGTTCGGAGTATTGCTGCATATCTTCTAGGTTTCCTTTGTGGAACCTAGGATTCCCATGCCAATTTGTTTTTAGGGATCGAGCTAAGTTTTCAAATTTCAAAATAATTGTAAATTGTTTCTTGCCTTAAAACTAAGTCCTCAGGAAACGCAGCGCAGCAGGTTCAAATTGTCATCTCTCCCTGCCGGCATCCCAGATTGGGCTTTTTCCCTCCACCTGGGATCCTGTTTTGAGAGATGAATGCATTTTTCAGGCTTTGGGGTTATTGTACATGAGCCTAATGTCCTGACAAGCTAAAAAGCCTTGTTTGCATTAAACGGGGCTGATGAGCGAGTTTATACTGCAGAGATTTCCCCTAGGTGGGGCAGTCCCTGACCAAATGGAATGACGACGCTTTGGCGGCCCTTTTCCGAAGGGCTGTCGGAAATGTAAAAAGGATGTTAGTGGGATTCCCTGTCCCCTCTGGTCCAATGATTCTATTTTACGATTCAAATTGACAACTTTGCGTGAGCGGAGAAGTATGCTGGAGTGGTGTTGCCTTGTGAGCCAGCGGCTGACCCATGCAGGTGATAAGGGTTCTGGGGCACAGCGCATATTTCGAAAGCGCAAATGTTAGTTTTCTATGTGGTGTGCCCCATGCTATTTCATCTCCCTAAGCGGGGAAACTTTTGCACCTCGTTGTCTTGGTGGTGTTTTGACTAAGTTTTTATTAACTGTCACCTAATTGCTCTCGTCCTCATTTTTTTGCCAGGCTTCGTTGTTCTGGAGCTATTTAAACCCGATGGGGTTATGATTTGCTAAACGTTGTGGATTTCCCTTGATACCCCTACAGAAGTCTATCCCCACTGGGGGTGATTCTCCCCTTTGGGGGAGAAAAAACCCCCCCCAGTTTTTCTACTCAGGTGAAAAGGGTTAACCTGATCACCAGGAGTGTCAAATTTTTTGGTTCTATATAATCTGCATGACATTTCGGCTGGTTTCCCTTGGTTACATCTCAAATCCTGTTTTGGTTTTGAAATCGGTCTGAACCTTGGGGCGCCAATGTGTTAATACCAACACTCCTTTTTTTCTGCCTCCCCCCAGGCTGAGGATTTTTCCTGACTTTTTTTTTTATTTTTTTCTGATGGTTTACGAAAGTAAATCTGCTCCTTACCTCCCCATAGGCTATGACTGCCTATTGAATTATGCCAGGTATAAATTCCCAAGGTCCCCTTTTTTTAACTTGTCTTATGAACTACGCTATGCGCTTATATCAAGGAATCATTGGAGAAGGGTCATACAGACCACCTCTTCACCCTTATGCCGGTTTTTTTTCTTTGTGCCAAAAAAATGGTTCATTAAGGCCGGTAATGATTATCGTCTTTTGAACAATTTACGTGAAATTCATACCCGTTCCCTTTTGATTTCTACCTGTTTTCCAGGGAAAAAACGTACTTGGTTTCCAAGCTGACCTCAGGGGGGCGATAACCTATTCGCATTAAGCACGGGATGAATGGAAAACGGCATTAAAAACACCCCTGAAGGGCATTTTGATCCTTGTGATGCCCTTTGGGCTCACAATGCTCCTTCCGTCTTCCAGTCCTTCATAATGACATTTCAGGGTTTTTTGGGACAAGTTTCTGATTGTTTTATTTGGATGTACTTGATTTTTTCTAATGACGGACTCTCAGTGAAACATTTCGAACTTTTTTCCCAAATTTTTTAAGAAAATGCCGATGTGAAGGGATAAAATGTCTTTTTGGCGTACAGAAGATCCTTTCTGGATTCATTTTGCCCCCCATCTGTTATTGAAAGACCCGTCCAAGGTTCAGGCCATCTGTGATTGGGTCCAACCACTTCATTAAAGGCTCTTCAGAGTTTTGGGTTTTGCCAATTTTTATCGTAAATTTTTGTAATTCTCTGTTATTGTTAAACCATTAACGTTTTGACCAAAAGGGTTCTATGTGGTGAATTGGCCTCCTGACGTCCCTCTGCGTTTTCAGGAAACTTAAAGCAGAACACTTCTCTCCTGTTCTAACGGCAGCCTATGTTTCCCTGCCATTTCGGTGGAGGTTGATGCCTCAAATTGGGGCGGTGCCGTTTGTCCCAAAAAGATCCAAACCTCAAAAAGTAACCCTTGGTGCCTTTTTCTCCGAAAATTTTCTCCACTGAACTAATTATACGGGTAATCGGAGTTATTGGCCAGAAGTGGGCTTTTGAAAGTGGAGACTTGGCCTGGGGGGACCAAACATCAGGTGGTGGCCTTACGGACCATAAAATCGGTCTACTGAACTGCCAACGACTCAATCCTAACAGGCCGGGTTTGGCCTGTTTTCACACGTTTTAATTTGTGTTTCCTTTCTTCCTGCACAAGAAGTTAAGGCGGATGCCCTCTCGAGGATTTCCTTGCGGCTCTCCTGACTATCGATCCCTCTGTTATTTTGAAGGGGGTGTAGTTCTTCCGCCCCTCTTCCCTAATTTTAGACTTGCTCTGGAGGGGTGTCAAAAATAGGCCCGAGCGCTGCCCTGTGGAAAGTTGTTTGTCCCGACCGATGGAAAAAAGGTGATGTCTGAGATTCATTGTTCCGCATGGCGGGCATCCCGGGAATTTTGGTACCAGAACTTGTTATTTGGTCCTTTTGGTGGCCTCCTTGTTCGCGATGTCAGGGAATTTGTGCAGTCCTGCGGGACTTGCTCTCGCTCCAAGCCTTGCTCTCCCTATGGTTTGTTATGCCATTGCTGTGCCCAAGAACCATGGACCCTACCATGGATTTCATTTCCATCTCCTTTTTCGAAATGACCACCACGGGTAATTTGTGATAAGGTTTTCCAAAATGAACATCTTGGCCATTACCTAATTGCCTTCCTCCCTGAATTGGGCCGTTGTTCCCCCCTTTTTACACGTGGTTCGTTACAAGGCATTCCTGAAACATTGTGTCTGACGAGGATCCAGTTTGTTTCCAGATTTTGGAGGACTTTTTGTTCTAAACGGGGTTCAATTGTCTTTCTCCTCGCATTTCATCCCAACCAATGGTCAAACTGAGAGAACAAACCAAATGGAGACTTATCAAGATGCTTTGTGTCTCTGATCAGGATGACTGGGTCCCTTTTTTTGCCTTTGGCTGAGTTTGCTCTTAATAAAGGGCTACTCTGCCACTTTGATGTCTCCGTTTTTCTTTTAATTCTGGTTTCACCCCGATTTTTTCAGGACAGCGGAGGCTTCTGTCTGTCCAGTGTTGCTCTGTTGTTAGCGATGCAGCAGATTTGGGACCGGTAGTGGAGAGGGGTTTTCCCTCTCTCAAGAGGGCCCAGCGGTTTGCAACCGGCATGGACGATGGTCCCGGTTTTAAAGTGGGGGACTTGGTCTGGTTGTTCCCAAAGAATATTCCTATGAAGAGCCTCCCTAAATTTAAGCCTAGTTCATTGGACCTAAGTCATGGAAATTAAAATCTGTTTTTTTTTTCGTTTGCTTCTTCCGGGACATTAAGACCATAACGTGTTCCAAAGTCCTTGTTGAAAGGTTGTTGAGCCGTGGTTCCTGCTGCTGTGCCCCTGACCCGTTTTGGTTGAGGGCAATCTGGAGTTTGGTTTAGAAAAATTGGATTCTCGTTTTTCTAGACGAAACTCCATATTTTGTTTAAAAGGAGGTTTGGCAGGAAGATAATCTTGGGGGGGGTTTTTCTTCGGACACCACTAGGAGCTTATCCGTGCGTATCATAAACTCATCCTGACCGACCGGTTGCTCAAATAGGGTTCGGTGACCCCTCCCAAGGGGGGGGTACTGTTTAATGGGTTGAGATGAGTTCTGACAAGGCTCCCTCTGTGGTTACAAGCGGTACTAGAAGGATTGGGAAATCAGTGTTACGATTGTCTTTTAGGGAATCATTTTCCCCTCAGGTTCCGGGACAATTGTTTGGCGAATCCTTCTTTCCAGTTTCCCTTGAGCCTGCGTTGCGGTCTGCATCTCCTGCTATCAGATAAGACAATTTCTTTTTTGTGTTTTTGCTATATTTTTGCATTTTGTCCTCACTCTGTGGGGCCTTCTGGTCCCCCTCCGGGGCTTTTGCCCTCTCATTTAGTCCCAGCCACTGTGTTTTGTACTTTTGCTTTTTGCGTTTTTAGTGGCCTGTTTTTGTTACACCAGAGAACTAATTTAGGGTAGGGTCGTGTGATCTCAGGTGTTTTTGAATTAGTAGAGTTGGTGCCTTTCAGGGTTTTCGGGATGCAGAAGTCCCCTTTTCCTACCTTTTCTATTTAGTTATTTTGGGCCCCACTTTGCTCATACTTTTTTTTTTTTTTTTCTTTCTGTGTCAGTATTTCCTCTGTCTAACCGCCATTACATGTTTGGGGCTTTCATTATCTTGGGTTTCTGCCCGGGGCAATATTTCCTATTTCTACTTAGGTGTATTGTTTCTCACTGTGACGACTCTAGGACCATCGAGGAACCTCCACGGCTCCCTAGTTGCGGTGGTTAGTCAGGGACTGCAATCTCATAGATTCCCAACGCCTGGTGTATTTCCTTTTTTACCTGCACTCCTCAGCTACCGCAACATAACAGCCTTGAGACTACCATCGAAACAGAAGGAAGGTTCGTAGCTCAGATCAAAACCCACAAAAGAATTGTACATGCCAACATACAATGACATATCAAATTTTTTTTAAGCTTTTCGCAGGCCTTAGGTTTGAAGACCTGAACTGGAGATCACACCCCCATTACTTATTAAATCCAGGATCAATCGACATCCTCCCCTCTTGTCCTTAATTGACCACCACATGTTGTCGGCATTGGGTTTTGCTTTTTGCCCTTTCTCACATTGCCCAAATTATGGCTTGGGGAGGCCTACTGATTTTTTGGCACGGTGCCGCAGCAACTGTACCTCTGACAAGGGTCTTGAAGAGTGAAGAAGGTTTAAAAGTTATCAATTAAGTATTGTGAAACCCTTATCCAAGGGAAGCACATTCCCATAAATTTTTTCCCATCACCCCAAATGGGGGCAGGGGGCCAAAGGGCCCCCTTCTTCCCAAATTGTGGGTAAAGGAATTGAGTGTCAGTTCATTTCAACCGGCCTATTAAGGGCGGTTACAGGAATTAGCCTCCATTGAAATGAACCAAGATTCATCATTATACCTATCAAAGTTGAATTATCCCTGGGAGGACACTGCAAATTTACAAATCAAACATTTTTTGGATTGCTTAAATCTTTCCTTATTATGCCATATGAATACCAATGTGCTGTAATATATCTACTCTAAATTGCCAAATCTCGGCTTTCTACATGCCCCAAAATTCAATTTTGCGCATTTTCAGGGGTCCTTCTGAAAAGATACTGGGATTTTGAGTGAAATATTGATGGGCATACAATTTATTATTCCCTCCAAAAAGTAAATTTTTCGTGTAATATCAAATTGGTTCCTAAGCTCCCTTTTTGAAACTAATCAGGCTGATAATTTTCGGGGGGGTCCATATTGATCGACGCATAGGGGTTGCCTACAATAGGGTGCATTCTGGCTCCCCCTCACTAATGATAGGAGGAAGGAAATAGAGGAATGTGGATCTTCCTCACTGCCTGAATCGGTTGGAGGCAAGGAAAACCAAGACTCCTCGGTAATACCTCTTTGAGAATGGTCATTTTTATTTAATTTCAAAAACGGGGAGTTTTGTAAAGTGATGCTTTTACACTGTATTGTGGGGCTTGTGAAAAGGGTATTATTTGTTATAAAAATAGAGAAAAAAAAAGGAAAAAGGAAAAATGTAAAAGAAACATTTAGAAGAAAAAAAGAAAAGAAAAACATAATGTAAAAAAAGTTTTTAAAAAAAAAAAAAAATTCAGTGACGTTCATACCTATTGCCCTACTTAAAAGACTCAGTTCTAACTATTCTTTTTTTTTTTGTAAAAAAAAAAACGGACATGACTAACACGGCTGTAATCCTCAATGCACCACAAAAATTGCCCGTGATAACAATTCTTTTTTTTCTTTTGCAAAAAAAACCACCTCCCTACCCCCTTTTTTTAAGAGAAAAATCAACATCACTACACTACCACCTCCTATAAAGCTCACGTACTAATACTATTATTTTTTTTTTCTAAAAAAAAAAAAATCGACGTCCCAACACTGCGACGTTCGCTACCTAACAGCTAAAAAAAGAAAAATCTCTGGCGCAGACCTGACACAATGATTTAATCAGAATGCTCCACTATGGAAAGAACATAAATTCTCAGCGCACGAAAAAGCAACTTTGCACCTCCGAAAACTCAGAAGAGGGGAAACGTCTCGATGTGAGTCAGCAGTACACACTCCTTTCTTGGCTACAGATAATTGATTAACATTCTACGGATAATTACAACATTGTCCTCACTTTATTCCATTATGGCGTTACTCCTGCACATTATACATGGCCTTTTACTTATCGTCACTTACTTTCCGGTATTTCAACAAGTTTTGATGGGTTAATTTCATAATACTTTGATACCATCCAATTAATACCTTATATTTTCCAGATACACTAAATTATGGGCGTTTTTCTGCTTCATAATTCCTTTATTATTCCACCATAATTTTAAACTTCTGTTCATTAATTAACAACTGTCTTTATTTTTAGAAATCTAAAAAAATTTGATAAATTTTTTTATCTTGACTTTTCTCCTTCATAATCGCTATTGTTCTTAAATTCAAGACGGATCATCATTTCAATAATATGAGGAATTATGTTGGTTCCATATTACTTTAAGCACATACGAATTCAATAACTATCATAATGAACAGACATTTAGGCAGTTCTCTACTCTTATTTATAGAGGTGAACCACAGTCTGGGCGTTCTTCCTTTATTACGTGCACATGTCCAAGTAATAATCACTGCCATGACTTTTTACCATAGTCCAATTGTCAAAAACGGAACTTCTTGCCACAATCACTTAAAATGAAGCCATTTCGTAAAGAAACGTGCCTTCGACCAACTGATTTCTCTTCGGGGACCAGTGGCGGTGTCACATAAACCAGGTAACTTGGAGAACAAAGACCCGTCAAGGAGAAAGATATTGAGCGTTTTTCAACTTTTTTCATTTACATTTTTGAGATCCCAAAACCACTCAACATACAATCACCTACGAAAAAATCCTCATCCATTTTATTTATTTTTTGCTTATAACGCTATCCAATTCCGCACACTTACATACATGATATATCCCCACATTTATAGGAACTTAAGATACGGAGAAACTTCTCATACTGTAGACTTTATTTTGAAATGACAGCAAAATTATTTCATACACAATTTTCAGATACGAAATCGCAGGGATAATGGATAATAATACCGCCATTGTGGCCATTGGGTGTCAGAACTCCCTCTTCTTCACTACACTGTCACTTTTCACTAGCACAAACATTTTGTAAAATCCCCAAGAGTCTCTAACTCTCCCGCGAAACACACCATTTAAGCTGTAAGACATTCTTGGCTGTCATGGCATTCCTTCATGCTATTGTACCAAAACTCTTAGGCTGTGTTTCCACACAGAAACCACGCTTTGGACGGAGTGGAAAGTCCTCCCACCCAAAGCACCCCCCCTAGTGAACACCGGGAATCCGGATGTGCTCGTTGAACACATCCGAAATTCCGCCGCAAACACAGGCCGTGTTTTTCCCCCAGGAATAGGACACGCGATATAAAAAACCCACATGTCTTTTAAACGCGGTCTGCCGCCTGGATTTTTTATACATAGGGGAAAACGGGATTTCTTGAAATCCCCTCCCAAGCTGAACACTGGACGCGCGTGTTTGACCTGCAACCAACACACAGCGTCAAACACCAGAATTACTGGTGTTTCCGACCGTGGAAACACACCCTTTACAAGTTCAAAAGAGAGTAATGCACTGAGATAAAAAATGGATGACAGGCATTTTCTTACAATGTCCGCATCAAAACACTAAAGATGACAACTCAAGTCTGGGATACATCTTCTAAAATGGAATAAACTATCACAATCATGAAGTCTATTATATATTCATTCAAAATTGGGAGAAGTCTGACTTCCAATCTTTCATAAAATGGCACAAGGACAGCCCCCATATTTTCCATTACTGCATATTTTATTTGGACCCTGATTTAATTGTCAGGAATTAAACCATCTGCTATAATTGGAATATAGATAAAAGAAGCAAATGACAACTGGAAAACCGTTTTTAAACATAGGTTTGCAACCCGAATTACATTGTGGCTCCAAAAAGTTTACAAAACCCCACAAATTTTGCTTTCTTGCCTTTTTTCAGAGAAATAATTATGACACCAAACCTTTTCTCCACTCATGGTTATGTTTTGGGGGAACCTTTATTTTTTCAAACTACTGTTTTTCTCTTTTAAACAAATACAACCCAAAACATCCAAAGACCTTGTCAAAAGATCACAAACCCATTTCTTAATACGTGTATTGCCCCCTCAACACATGACAGCTTGAAGTCTTTGTGGTAGTTTGATAGGTTCTTTTTTCTCAATGGAAAGCGCCCACTCTTCTGGGCAAAAAGCCCCAATTCCTGTAAATTTCCCCGGGGTGTCCACAGCTGAAACGCAGCTGAGACCCCCAGAAAGGCCAAAGAAAGTTGAGTCAGAGAGAATGGCCCTCCAAACCTTCACTTGTCTTTGTAGCCAATGCAGTTACTGGCCTTGTGTTTTGGACTTTTTTGTCATGTTGGAATGGGCCAAGTACATCCCATGCAAGCTTCCAGCTGATGATTGAAAATTTGCCTCCGAATTGCTGAAAGTGCTGCATTCATCTTTCCTTCTACTTTGACAAATTTCCTTGCCTTTGTAATCACACATCCCCAAAACATCAGCTCCACCCCATGCTTACTACAAATGGTTCCTTTCATCATGGCCTTGTTATCTCTCCAAAGTAACTTATGTTGTGGCCAAAAAGTTCAATTTTGGTCTCATCACTCCAAATCACCTTGTTCCAGAGTTTTGAGCTTGTCTCTGTGCTGTTTTGCGTATTGTAGCAAGATATTTTGTGCATTTGCACAGTAATGCTTTCTTCTGGTAACTCGACCATGCAGCCCATTATCAATTCCCTTGGATATCTTTTTTTATCCCTTTTCCTGTTTTAATACAGTTCAACACCTTTTCCTGTGTATCGTTGACAATTCTTTTACTTTCCCTGCCGTGACTCACAATCCAGAACGTCAGTGGCTGGATGAAAGATGCAAGAGTCTGTCTGATTCTAGAAACTCACTCATTTTTCTGCACACCACACTGATTGCAAGCAAACAGATCACAGGTGAGGATGTTACCTTTAGTAGCCATTCAAACCCATTTGTGTCACTTTTGTGCATGTCATCCAGCCAAAATCACCAGGGTATGTGAACTTTTGATCAGGTCATTTGGATGTTTTGGGTTTGTCATTATGATTTAAAAAGAGAAAACACAGTATTTGACAATAAAAGGCTTCACCCAACCACTAAGCATTAGTGAAAAAAAGTTTGGTGTTAACATTTATACAGTCCCTGACAGAAGTTATGTCCTTATTCATGTTATGTAAATCAAAGCTTATAACCTGATGTTAAATCATCCATTGGTTTTTAAATTCTCTTTCGAAAGCTGAAACCCTCCCAAATTTTGTTTAGTTAAGAAAATAAATTGGCATCAATGCGAAAATATTGATCATTTAAACCCTTAATGACCAAGCCATTTTGTAGGTTAAAGACCAGGCCAATTTTTACAATTCTGACCACTGTCTCTTTATGAGGTTTAACTCTGGAACGCTTCTACGGATCTTGGCGATTCTGAGATTGTTTTCTGTGACATATTGTACTTCATGATAGTGGTTAAAATTTCTTCAATATAACTTGCGTTTTTTTTTATGAAAAAAATGAAATATGGCAAAAATTTTGAGAATTTGCAATTTTCAAACTTTTAATTTTTATGCCATTAAATCAGAGAGATATGTCACAAAAATTATTAATAAATAACATTTCCCACATGTCTACTTTACATCAGCACTATTTTGGAACCAAAATTTTTTTTTGTTACGAAGTTTAAGTGTTAAAAAGTTGACCAGCAATTTCTCATTTTTCCAACAAAATTTACAAAACCATTTTTTAGGGACCACCTCACATTTGAATGAATTTGAGGGGTCAATAATACAGAAAATACCCAAAAGTGACACCAATGCCTAAAACTGCACCCCCAACGTGTCAAAGCCACATTCAAGAAGTTTATTAACCCTTTAGGTACTTCACAAGAAATTGAAGCAATGTGGAAGGAAAAAATGAACATTTAACTTTTTTTTCCCAAAATTTTTTCTTTTCGACAAAATTTTTTTTTAATTTTGTCAGGGTATCAGGAGAAAATGAACCACAATATTTGTTGTACAATTTTCCAAGTAACACCGATATACCATGTGGGGTAAACCACTATTTGGGCGCATGGCAGAGCTCGGAATGGAAGCAGTGCCATTTGACTTTTTTGGCTGGAATTGAGATTGGACGCCAATGTCGCATTTGGAGAGTCCCTGTGTGCCTAAACAGTGGAAACCCCCCACAATGACCCCATTTTGGAAACTGGACCCCTCAAGGAACTCATCTAAATGTGTTGTGAGAGTTTTTTAACCCCAAGGGCTTCACAAAGGTTATAACGTAGAGCCGTAAAATAAAAAAATATTTTTTTTCCACAAAAATGATTTTTCATCCCAATTATTATTTTCCAAAGGAAAAAAGGGCCCCCAAAAAAGTTATTGGCAATTAGTCCTGAGTACGCTGATACCCCATAGGTGGGGTAAACCACTATTTTGGGGGCATGCAGAGCTCGGAGGGAAGCACGCCATTTGACTTTTTTGGCTGGAAATTTAGATTGGATGCCATGTCGTATTTGGAGAGTCCCTGTGTGCCTAAACAGTGGAAACCCCCCACAAGTGACCCCATTTTGGAAACTAACCCCCCAAGGAACTTATCTAGATGTGTGGTAGAGCTTTGAACCCCCAAGGGCTTCACGAAGGTTATAACGTAGAGCAGTAAAATTAAAAAATCATATCTTTTCCACAAAAATGATCTTTCCACCCCAATTGTTATTTTCCAAAGGGTACAGACCCCAAAAGTTATTGTGCAATTTGTCCGAGTACGCTGATACCCCATATGTGGGGGGAAACCACTATTTTGACGCATGCAGAGCTCGAAAAGGGGAAATAGCGCCTTTTCAAATGCAGACTTTGATGGAATGGTCTGTGGGTGTCATGTCACTTTTTGGATAGCCCCTGATGTGCCTAAACAGTAGAAACCCCCCACAAGTGACTCCATTTGGAAACTAGACACCCCAATGAACTTTTCTAGATGTGTGGTGAGCACTTTGAACCCCAAGTGCTTCACAGAAGTTTATAACGTAGAGCCGTGAAAATAAAAAAATCATATTTTTTTCCACAAAAATAATCTTTTTGCCCCAAATTTTTTTTTTTATAATGGTAACAGGAGAAATAGGACCCAAAAGCATTGTGCAATTTGTCCTGAGTACGCTGATATCCCATATGTGGGGGGGGAACCACTATTTTGACGCATGGCAGAGCTCGGGAAAGGGAAGTAGCGCCTTTTCAAATGCAGACTTTGATGAATGGTCTGTGGGTGTCATGTTTACGTTTGATAGCCCCCGATGTGCCTAAACAGTAGAAACCCCCCACAAGTGACTCCATTTTGGAAACTAGACCCCCCAAGAACTTTTCTAGATGTGTGGTGAGCACTTTGAACCCCCAAGTGCTTCACAGAAGTTTATAACGTAGAGCCGTGAAAATAAAAAAATCTATTTTTTTCCACAAAAATAATCTTTTTGCCCAAATTTTTATTTTTAGAATGGTAAAAAGGAGAAATAGGACCCCAAAAGCTATTGTGCAATTTGTCCTGAGTACCTGATATCCCAAATGTGGGGGGGAACCACTATTTTGACGCATGGCAGAGATCGGAAGGAAGGAGCACCGTTTTTAAATGCAGACTTTGATGGAATGGTCTGCGGTGTCATGTCGCGCTTGGAGAGCCCCTGATTGTGCCTAAACATAGAAACCCCCACAAATGACCCCATTTTGCAAACTAGACCCCCCAAGGAACTTATCTAGAGTGTGGTCAGCACTTTGAACCCCCAAGGGCTTCACAGAAGTTTATAACGTAGAGCCGTGAAAATAAAAAAAAATCAAATTTTTTTCCACAAAAATGACCTTTTGCCCCAAATTTTTATTTTTATAAGGGTAACAGGAGAAATAGGACCCCAAAAGCTATTGTGCATTTTGTCCTGAGTACGCTGATACCCCATATGCGGGGGGGAACCACTGTGATCGCCTTACTGCGATCTTTAGGAGGCACAATGAACAAATCTACCAAAGGTGAAGAATTGGTTTTCTTTTTTTACGCCGTTCCTCGTGCGATATTAGTGATTAGGCGACTTTATTCCTCGGATCGGTGCGATTACAGCGATACCAGATTTACACCCTTTTTTCATGTTTAGCTTCTGTCACACTCTAAAAGATGCTTTTTTTTTGAATAATTTTTTGTAAGAATTTTTTGCATCGCCGTATTTTGAGAGCTATAATTTTTCCATATTTCGGCCGACAGAGTTATCTGTGGGCTTATTTTTTGCGGGACGAGCTGACGTATTTATTCGTACCATATTCGGGCACATAACGTTTTTTGATCGCTTCCTATTCCGATTTTTGTGGAAGCAGAATGAACAAAAACCAGCAATTCAGGAATTGTTTTTTTTTTTAATTTTTTTTTCCCCCGTTCCGTGTGTGGTAAAATTGATAAAGCAGCTTTATTCTTCGGGTCACTACGATTACAGCGATACCTCATTTATATATTTTTTTTATGTTTTGGCGTTTTTTACACAACAAAGAATTTTATAGAAAAAATAATTATTTTTGCATCAGTTTATTCTGCGAGCTATAACTTTTTTATTTTTTTGCTGATGATGCTATATAGCGGCTTGTTTTTTGCGGGACAAGATGACGTTTTCAGCGGTACCATGATTATTTATATCTGACTTTTTGATCGCGTGTTATTGCACTTTTTCCAAGCGGTATAATGATACCGTTGGAAAAAGTATAATTTACTACTTTTTTGTGTTTTTTTTTACGGCTTTCACTGAAGGGGTTAACTAGGGTTATGCTTTTATAGATGGGATTTTTACGGACATGGCGATACCTAACATGTGTATTTTTTTTGTTTTTTATTTTTTATTACATAAAAATGTGTATTTTTTAGGGGATTTTTTTTAAATTATTTTTTAATATTTTTTTTACAATTTTTTTTAAAACATGATTTTTTTCAACTTGTCCCTTTATGGGACTTTCACTTTTTTACTTTTGATTGCAGTTACAATGCATTGCAATGCTCTGGCATTGCAATGCATTGCAACTATAGTGGAAGCTGCTGTGACATGATCACAGCAGCTTCCCGTAGCTAAATGACCCAGAGGTTGTCATGACAACCCCCGGGTCATCAAGGCAGACATCGGCCCCTGCAAATACAGTGCAGGGTGCCGATCTGAGGCAGAGGGAGCTCCCGACCCTCTGCCTCCCCCCTGAGCTCTGCGATCGCGCTCGATCGCAGCAGTCAGGGGGTTAACAGCCAGGGGGGTGGGGGCTCCGCTCCTGGCTGTCAGTGCAGGAAGCCTGGCCACTGCAGCGCCGGCTCCTGCACTGATCGCGCTGGGGAAGCTGAAATTTCAGCTTCTCCTGCGCGATCGCTGCTGTGTTTGGTCAGTCAGATTGACTGACCAATCACAGCGCTGTGAGTGCGGGGACCGACGGCAAAGGTCCCCGCACCGCTTGCCATGCCTGTCAGCTGTCTGTGACAGCTGTCGGCACTGATCTACCACTGCGTGTTTACACGCAGTGGTAGATCAAAGGCATGACGTGCAGATCTGTCCTGGTGCCGGAACTGGCACCTTGCCATGACGGACTCTGCACGTCAGTGGACATTAAGGGGTTAATGAACACAGAATGGTCAGTTTTTGGCAAGACAAAAGTTTTGTCACCTGGTCATATAATGCACCCAATCCTAGTTGACATCCTCACCAGTGCTCAGTAAATGATCGGTTAATTAGTGGGTGTGTATAAAAAGAAACCCAGCACCCCAGACCTTCACTTGAACTGCAACTTGAGCTCTGACAACATGCCAAAAATCCACCCTGCGACCAAATCCTTGATTATCAAGAGGCTTAAGACCAGATCCACTGCAGAGGTGGCTGGCACCTTTGGTGTGTCTCAGCGTCAAGTACAAAGAATTAAAAAAAGATTTGAAGAGACTGGAGATGGGTTTGACAAGCCCAGGTCCGGCAGACCCCGCAAGACAACTGCTCAGGAGGAACGTTGGTTAGAAAATCCAAAGCAAGCCCCTCTTCCACTGCAGCAGAGCTCCAACAGGCCTGGTCACAAGTTCCTGTGTCAACTAGAACAGTTTGTAGGATTCTGTCTCGAAATGGCCTCCATGGTCGATTCAGTGCCCAGAAGCCAGCACTAAACAAAAGGCAAATAAAAAAACATGTGGCATTTGCAAAGTCCCACAGCCTGTTAAACAGATGGATGCTGGAAAAGTGGCAAAAGGTGGATTTTTCTGATGAATCTTCAGTAGAATTACACCACAGCTGCCGCAAATACTGCAGGAGACCTACTGGAGCCCATATGGATCCAAAATACACCCAGAAAACAGTTAAATTTGGTGGTGGAAAGATCATGGTCTGGGGTTAAATTCAGTATGGGGTGTGCGAAACATTTGCAAGGTGGAAGGCAATATCAGTAGCCTAAAATATCAAGAAGTATTAGCTACCTCTTACATTCCAAATCATAAAAGGGGTAAAATTTTGCAGCAGGATAGTGCTCCATCACCTACATCCATCTCTAGAACAAAGTTCCTCCAGCTAAAAAGATCAAGGTGCTCAATGACTGGCCAGCCCAATCACCAGACATGAACATCATTGAGCATGTTTGGGGTAGGATGAAAGAGGAAGCTTGGAAGACAAAACCAAGGAATCTAGATGAACTCAGGGAGGCATGTAAGAATGCATTCTTTGCTATTCCTTCATTAATAAATGTATGAATCATTGTTGAACCGCATGGATACCGTCCTTCAAGCTCATGGAAGTCACACAAAATATTAAATATGACTCTAATAGCACCACAACTTCATTCACCAATGTTATGCAACATATATTTGTATTTTAAGATAATTATTTGTTTGAATATCACATTACTATCTGTGTACGACAAAAATTTTGTCTTGCCAAAATCTGACCATTCTATGTTCATTAAATGATCAATATTTCAGCATTGATGCCAATTTATTTTCTTAACCTAAATCAAATTTGGGAGGGTTTCAGCTTTCAAAAGAATAATTTATAAAACCAATGGATGAATTGAACGTCAGGTTATAAGCTTTGATTTACATAACATGGATAAGCGACATACTTCTGTCAGGGACTGTATTCTCTGAAAAAAAGTCAATAAAGAAAAAATTCTGCCGGGGTATGTAAACTTTCGAGCACAACTGTAATTATTTTCTGCTCTACCAACCAAAATTAGGGACAACCAACATTTTTTATGCATGAATTATAAAAAAATGATGAATAATAAATATTATAAATGGTTCATGTCTATAGGTCAATATCCTGACATCTACTCATTATCAGCATTTACTGTGAGCTGAAAAATCATTAAGATTTCAGTCAAAATGACCTGTTCAAACTCCACCAGCCTGAAAAAAAATCATGACCACATCTAGTTTACTCTGTAAAACAGCCACTATTTTTACAGACTGTCCAAGAACTTCTAAATGTTTAGCAACCCTGATACAAAGTGAATCCGAGAGACCATCTTCGAGAATTCCATATCCTTCCTTATCCAGACCATATTTTTTGTGACAGAATTTCAGTTCCACTATATATTATGCGGACAAGCTGTTTGCCTAAAAGATCACTTTTCAATGCAATTTTGAGTGGTTATTTCAAAGAGGTTTTACTGGATATAGAAAGATAGAAACAATAAAATAAAATTTGGGGGCCTTGTAGAGAGGAAAGAATCTTTTAAAATTCTGTTCTAAACTGGTTGTCCAGAATTTAAAGCACTCGTTACTAATAAGAAACCGGGTGCAACACTTTTACCATCTGGTGAGTAGACCTTTATAAATTCTAACCTCAAAAGTGAAAATGGCTCTGTAATTCAATGAGTTTCCTAAGATTTTCTTTCATCTCTCCAATGGTGGCATCTGTCTACATCAACAAATACAGATAGTAGTCAAACTCCTCAGGTCAGTCTTGGCTCTCCGCCACCATTATGCACCCGGCATACCCAGGCAAGTGCTGGGGCCCTGAGCAGGCGGGGGGCCCACTCGCCGTTGGGCACCTCGACGTCGCCCCCCTTGCTCAGGGCCCCAGCAGCAGCCGGCACAATACTTACCTCTCCCCATGCCTCCTCAGCTCCAGGATCCATGGTGCGCCTGAGGGCGCCCGCGCTTCCACTCACATCATCATCATTGCCTCCCCATTATCATCATTGCCTCCCCAGTATCATCATTGCCTCCCCATAATCATCATCATTGCCTCCCCATCATCATCGCCTCCCCATCATCATCATTGCCTCGTCACCACCATCACTGCCTCCCCCCACCACCATCACACATACAGCACCACACACAGACAGCACCGCAGCACTCTCTCACATACACAAAGCACTGCACTACATACACACACAAACACACTGACACACACACACCACATGTCACCTGTCCGGCGTCCGCACCGCAGGCGGTCCAGGCCGCAGCATCACCGGCGCCCGCACTTACTCTCTGCCACAGCCGGCCGCTGTGTAGTGAAAATGCAAAAAAAGGGCAATTCCACAGTTGTTTTTTTTTTTTTCATTTTACCATGTTCACTAAATGCTAAAACTGACCTGCCATTATGATTCTCCAGGTCATTTCCAGTTCACAGACACCAAACATGTCTAGGTTCTTTTCTATTTAAGGGGTAAAAAAAATAATCCAAAATTTGTAAAAAAGCGCCATTTTCCAAGACCTGTAACGTCTCCATTTTTCGGGATCTGGGGTTGGGTGAGGGCTTATTTTTGTGCACCAAGCTGACGTTTTTATTGATAGCATTTTGGTGTAGATATGGCATTATTTGCATTTTATTGCAATGTAGCGGCGAACAAAAAAGCATAATTCTGCGTTTTTCATTTTTTTCTCCTTACGTCGTTTAGCGATTGGGTTACCGTATAAGCCGAGATTTTCAGCCCATTTTTTAGGGCTGAAAGTCCCCCTCTCGGCTTATACGCGGGTCATATACAGGGTCGGCGGGGGAGGGGGTGTCGGATCATACACATCCCTCCGCCGGCGCGGTCTCTGCAGCACCTCTGCTTCTCCCACGATCTCCGGCTCCTTCCTGCAGCTGTCACATGGCACCGCTCATTAAAGTCATGAATATAAAAATATTCATGACTTTAATGAGCGGTAGCACGTGACCGCTGCAGGACTGAAGCCCTGCGGAGAGCGCCGGGAGAAGAGGAGAGGCTGCAGGGACGCGTGGCGGAGGGGTGAGTATAGCGATATTTACCTGTCCCCGTGACACCGTTGCGCGCTGCTCCCTCGGTCCTGGCTGTGAATGTTCAGGCAGAGGGCGCTATGACGTCGTTAGTGCGCGCCCCGCCCCCTGCCAAATCATTTACAGCCAGAGGAGTCAGACCGAGGGAGCAGCGCTGCGGTGGAGAGAAGACAGGTAAATATCTCAGGTCACCGCCTGCTCAAGACACCGGCACCTGGCCCCCAGCGACGAGAGGTGAGTATGTCATTTTTTTTTTTTTGCAGCAGCATATGAGGCCTATACTATGGGGCATAATTGTGCAGCATATGGGGCATAATATGGAGCATATGGGGCATAATATGGAGCATATGGGGGCATACTGTGGAGCATATGGGGGCATAATATGGAGCATATGGGGCATAAGCTGTGGAACATATGGGGCATAATCTGGAGCATATGGGGCATAATCTGGAGCATATGGGGGCATAAGCTGTGGAACATATGGGGGCATAATCTGGAGCATATGGGGGCATAAGCTGTGGAAAATATGGAGGCATAATCTGGAGCATATGGGGGCATAAGCTGTGGAACATATGGGGACATAATCTGGAGCATATGGGGGCATAAACTGTGGAACATATGGGGGCATAATATGGAGCATATGGGGCATAATTTGGAACATGGGGGCATAATCTGGAGCATATGGGGGCATAAGCTGTGGAACATATGGGGGCATAATCTGGAGCATATGGGGCATAATCTGGAGCATATGGGGGCATAAGCTGTGGAACATATGGGGCATAATATGGAGCATATGGGGGCATAATCTGTGGAACATATGGGGCATAATCTGGAGCATATGGGGGAATAATCTGTGGAACATATGGGGCATAATCTGGAGCATATGGGGGGAATAAGCTGTGGAACATATGGGGCATAATCTGGAGCATATGGGGCATAATCTGTGGAAAATATGGGGCATAATCTGGAGCATATTGGGCATAATTTGTGCAGCATATGGGGGCATAATCTGTGGAGCATCATATGGGGGCATAATCATTTTTCACCCTAGGCTTATACGCGAGTCAATAAGTTTTTCCAGTTTTTTTGTGGCAAAATTAGGGGGGTCGGCTTATACACGGGTCGGCTTATACATGAGTATATACGGTAATTCTTTTTTTAGATTGACAGATTGGGCAATTCTGAATGCGGCAATACCAAATATGTGTATATTTGATTGTTTTATTGTTTTATTTTGAATGGGGTGAAAGAGGGGGTGAATTGAATGTTTACTTTTTTATTTTTAAAATATTTTTAAAAACATTTTTTTACTTTTTGCATGTTTCAATAGTCTCCATGGGAGATTAGAAGCTACAATACTTTGATCGCCTCTGCTACATACAGGCAACGATCAGATCACCTGTATGTAGCAGAATTGCTCACTTGCTATGAGCGCCGACCATATACGGTAATGTACAATTCCAACTTAGATGAAATGTTAAAAAAAAAGCAACGTTTCCCGTTGTTCTTTGGGTTTTGCATTCATTGTTATGCAATAAAAATGAAATAGAACTGTTATTCTTCAGGTATGTTTTATCAAAATCATACATTTTTTTCCTATTTTAGTTGTTAAAAAAACTCAGATCCTTCTAACAAAAATTGGCACTTTATGAAATGCATAACTTTGTTTTAACTGTAAAGGGGCTTATTTTGTGTAGTTTTTATTGATACCATTTTGCAATAAAAACTACAATTTTTTTTGCTTTTTATTTAATACTTTTGGGAAGTGCAGGAACTGAAAACATTACCGTAATTCTGGAGTTTTAATTGTTTCTTTCTTTTAGATGATAAACATAAAGTTTCAGTAACAGCTCCATTGCCAGAAAAAAAAATTCAAAATTGAGGGCGTAAAAAATAGTTATTTTTATTTTACAAAGTTTAGAATTTTTTTAAGCCACTAAAATAATTTAAAAAAAACTATATAAACAGTATTCATACTGACCTAAAAAATTGTTATTATATTGCCAGGTCATTTTTTTCTAAACACTGAATACCATAAAAATAAAACCCATAAAACAATGTCAGAATTACAATTTTGTCACCAATTTGTTTGTCTTGGATTTTTTTCCCCCATTTTATAGTATATTATATCAAAAACTAAACGTTGTAATCCAAAATCACGGCTTGTCCTGCAAAAAAACGAGCTTTCATAACTCGATAAAAATATCAAAAACTTAGACCTCTCAGAGGAAAGGGAGGGAAAAAAGGAAAGCACAAAAGACGAAAAAATCGCTCAACCTTTAAGTGTTAGACAGCGGCGATCGGAGCTAGCGTTATATTGGCGGAATATGTTGGTGCTATATAAAAAAGATATTAGTCAGTGTTGTTTCAGGCGGCTGCTAGATGCGCAAAAAACTCCTAAATCTACTCCATACACGTCGCAAGCAAACTGTGACGAAAATCTACAATAGTGGTGGTTGCATGGTTATCTCCTTGCTTTGGTACGTAAGGTATATGTGCGCTTGAATTGGCAGGAAGTACTGGAAGTACTTCTGTGTGAAGAGGATCAGGCAATTTATTTTGGCAATTATTATTAATAAAAATAATGATAAATTCCCTGCACACATATGGACTAGTCTGAGAAGCTGCCGCACAAAACATTGGGAAACTCACAAAATCCCATCTCCTTTAGCTTCTTAAATCACATGGCTGTTATTTAAATCGCAGAGACATTGTGCAAAGCCATTAAATGTTTCATTTCAAGAAGTGTCAATAAGATCAAAGGAAAGAGCAAAAAGAAAAGCAGCTACAAGATTTGGCTGAATGGCATCATATGTTTTGCTCTATAAAGAAAACGTCTGCACTACTTGAATACTTCTGCATATTAAAAAATGTTTCCTCTCACTCGGAATGTAGTGAAGAAGGATCCTTCTATGGAGACTACTTCATTGTGTAACCAGGCAGTTCACGCAAGGTGAAAGACTGCTATGGAATAGTAGACGAGTGATAACTCGAGAATCTATCCAATTGTCCAAGCGTAACGGGGTTACAGCTTCCTACACGTGAGCGTATGTTCTCCCACTTGTGACCACACTACAATTAATGGTTGTGGTCCCTATTAGAGATGAGAGAGTTTGTTCGGATTCGGTTCTGAATATGATCGGACTCGAATATTATTTTTGCAATATTCGTCGAACACACCCGAACGTCATTAGAGTCAATGGGAGTAGAAATTACCGAATCTGTTCGGAACCGATCATAAGACAAACATTTGGAACGAATATTGGTTGAATATGGCTCGAATATGTCAAAATCAGATTCGGGGATAAAATCCAAACAAATTTGCTCATCTCTAGTCCCTACTTCCCCTCACAGAGTGAATATTTGCTAAAGTGTTACTGTGACAGTAATTCTTCAATATATACTTATTAGCAAAATGGCCAACTTTACAGATGGGAACAATGCAAAGGATAGGTGATTGAAGACGTGAGAAATCAATCTCTCTCTAGCTGCTCTCCCTGGTGCCATTTGAGGATATTAATAATTTGTGGTAACTGTATTTGTCAGTGAAAAGGAAATAACTGTTGAAATGTGAAGAGTAACAGGATCCTTGGAATGGTACCCCACTTGAGGATGGAGCAATGACTGACAAGGACCTCACAATGTATTATTATCACACAAATTGGCAGTTACACAACCGAGTGGAGGCGCAGCACTTGTCGGTTACAGTTTATAATTGAGGCACAGAATTTGGGGGTTAATAACGGCAAGAGGAAAATTCAAACGGGTGATTATTGATTAATGTAACTCACAGTGACTATTGTGCCAAGTAAGCTGGCTCAGTTACAACCATATGTATTATGAAGGGCTACATGTACCCCTAGAGTGCTCACTGCAGCAGGCCCAAATGCATCAGTATGTAACCGTCCCACTGGTGGACACAAACAGTAAATGGGTCCTTCTCAGTTCAATAGCTCCTCATAATGCACAATACCTGATTTGGAGGTGTAAATGGCCCCTTAACTCTAGGACCCCTGTGCAGCTGCACACATTGCATCAATGATATATCAACCCCTGAACTGTACTGACGAATCTTAGGATCATTATTAGGGGCCAGGGCAGGTGCGACTTTGCTGCACATCCCATCATATCTCCCTCGGACCACATAGTGCGACATGCCACCTCTTTAGCATCTCACCTTGCATGGAGCCTGAGAAGAGCAACACTGTAGGGTTCATATATGTGACCATTGACTAGTCACCCTGCATTTGCCCATTGCTCTTCTTGGTTTGCAGGATTAAAGGCAGAGAACATACAATAAACTATGGCTACATACTAAACTCAATATAAGTAATATTAGTAGCCAATCTGGATCCACTATTTTTCCTTAAAGATGTCATTATCTGTCATTCCTCCTGGAAATGTCGGATTAATTTGACAACTTGGTTTTACTGTTTCCCTGTTGTCCCTGCACAGGCATCACTGTTTGGACAGTATGAGACTGTGCCACGTTACAACACCAAAAGGTGACGCCCAGTTAAAAAATTCTTAATAAAGTTATAGGAGGAATAACAGAGGAAATGATGATTTAGAATTAACATATTACTAAAACATATATGTTCGAAGGCCTGACTTATAATACACTTACTGGCTGGCTTCTTAAAGGGTCAGTATTTAACAGCGGTATAAGCACATAAAAGTAGTTTCCTCAATAAAATAACAGAAAACAGTGCATGAAATGCTCAACATAGCATATCATGGTACGACATGACTAGAGCTGCTAGAGGTGCTCCACCTTTCATGGATGCATTTGTAGGAAAGGGTGGTCCAATGACAGCCCCATTGGAGCAGCATGCTTCAAAGGTATAAGAAATCCAATTTCCCAATGTCTGTTATTTCCTGTTAATAAAAGTGTTTACTGTAAACGTGATGCCATAATAAGTCTACATTAAAGAAGTACGTTCCATGAAATATATATGAATCACATAAATGTTCACTAAGGGGGAATTTAACTACAAACATTTTGTCATCTAGTTACCCTGGTTGGAGGCTTTGAGCTTCAACAAAGCTTGTACTCGCAACAATGTCAAAGTCCTGCTTAGTGATTTGCTCCTCTAAAAGTCTGAAAAACAACGCTTACCATAGCAAACTGTAGTTGTATACCATTGAAACCATTGTACATGTAAGAACATGGAACCACCAGACACCATAGCAAATTAACAGAAAGTATAACATGCACAAAACACAATATCAACCTAAACGTATGGTAAGCTATTTTATGTTTGTTGTCTGTGGAGCTAAAAAAAAATATAAAACACAAATACAAAGAAATACATATTAAAGAATAATATCAATCAATCAGAAATGCAAACTTACTGTATATACTATATCAGAGATGCTGGTCTTCTGGATGAAAACAACTTGAGACACAGCTTATATTTTAGCAAACATTCAGCCGATAAACTCCAATAAAATTCAGGGTTTAGAGTATTGGCATGTATAAAATAACTCCTAAATGCACTAATAAGCATCAGTCTGTCCAGCAGCTTATACACTGACATAGCTAATGGTTAAGGAACATCTGATTGAACAACTATTGGTCAAATTCCAACTTTAGATACCTTAGACTAATCTTTCCAATTCTTAAGGTATTTATTGCGATCTGCTTATGGCACTGCACTGACTATCCCGACACGGGTTATTAACCCTGTGAGAACCAGTCAACTTCCCAACCTCAAGCACAATATCGCAGCACATAGTTGCTCCACTTACCTAGTAGATAAAAGAGACACAAGCAAAAAAAAAAAAAAAGACACAAATGTTAATAGTATTTAATAATATTTACCCCCTTTTTGATAAGTATCATCATTAGGTAGGGCCTCTTTCATTCAATAGGAGTAACATTTATCTCTTTTTATCCATTTAAAGGGCTGATTTTCCTAAAACTTATAAAAGTGTCTTATAAAGTCAGCTGCTCAATAATTAGGATCTAAAGGGAAAAAAAAGTATTTTTGTCATCCATTATGTATTTTTAAGGCAAGATATTTATATTTGCAAATCTGCAGCACTTTGCATTTTCAAATATAATTTGCCAAGTGTTTGTGAACCTGGCAGTCCCTCCTCAGGACCGCATGATTCCTTTGTGTCCATACCTAGTATTTGCTGTGCACAGTGAGGGAGTTATAATAATAACTGAGCTATTACTTTGCATATTGATATATTCCCCAGCTGATTGCTGGCTCATCCTCTCACTGTTCCAAGCAGCCTGTTAAGCTCCTTTAGTCAATAGCTGTTCTAGTTTTCATTACTCCCTGGAAATGTGGCTGCTGCAAGCTCATCCGTCATTCAATTACGTCCCATTTCAGTTCTATCATACACGTGTCATAAACTTGCTTAGATCAAAACTTCTGTTAATTCTATGTGCCTCCCAGGAGCGCATGTACGTGCCCTGAGCAGTACCACCAAGCCTTGCGCGAAGCAGAAAAATTCTTTTAACATTGCTAAACATACAAGTCACTATCCACAGGGTATAAAGAATGGATGTAAGAGGATCAACAGGTATGATCACTTACAAGTGTAATATTGACTTCTTGCTGCCCTTGCGCAGGGTAATCCTCAAGAGCTGCGCTCAGAATTCTGCTTGTCCTTTCTCTGGGCTCACATCTGCCAGCAAATCTAATATGTGCTGCCTATTTAAACGCTGGGGGCGCTATACAGTAATCTGATGCATAAGTGCCTCAGACACTAAACCTCCCATGATGCAGTGCAGCAGAGAGCATTGCATACAGGGGCTCAGTTAGAAACACAGCACGATTCCACGGCAAACCTGCCGAATAATGAATGCTGCTCAAGTCTTGGAGAAGGTTACTTTCTAAAAAGCTTTTTCTAGATTTAAACCTTTAGTAAATTTCAATAATGAATATAAATCTTCCAACGATAAGACAAAACTGAATGGTACTTTGTCTTTTATGGCAACAGTATAAAAGATGTAAGGGGCCTGTATATTACAATCAGATACACTTTTCATAAGTCAATGCAAATATGATGCTGAATGTCAAGGATAAGCTATGTATGTAAATACATGAAAGGGAAACTTCAATAGAGATGAAACTACTGAGCGAAAAATGAAGTATACAGTGATCACCAAATTTATCCTGCCTAGAAGAGATGAGTGATTGAAAGTGTATGCAATTTTGGAGCATAATAGAGGCATACACGCTTGCCAAGCTCACCAACTGTGGCATTACTGTTGAGCTGGATTCATGCCTCCTACAATACCAGCGGTGGTTCTCTGCCCTTGGATCAGATGGCTTTCGGTTACCGTTCTAGTAGACTCGCCAACCGTAGTCAGTTCAAGATGCGCTTGTGGATCTCTGAGGAGCCGCTTTGTTGTCTGTGTCACCCGCATACACACGTTTTCCCAGGTATGCGATGCATATTGTCATACAGTGCACTTTATTTTATTTTTATCTTTGAAAAACTACTTATCAAATATAATGGAAATATTATATCCAAGCAAGGATTTATATTTTCTATACTTGCACAGTATATATTGTAACCTGTAGGCAATGCAAACACATCAGGGATTCCATATTGCTCACTAATCTGCTCAGCCACCTTTGCTGCGGACACATACAAGCTCGTCAGGTGTATACAGAAGAGTATGACTATTATTACAGTCATGGCCAAAAGTTTTGAGAATGACACAAATATTAACCCCTTCATGACCCAGCCTATTTTGACCTTAAAGACCTTGCCATTTTTTGCAATTCTGACCAGTGTCCCTTTATGAGGTAATAACTCAGGAACGCTTCAACGGATCCTAGCGATTCTGAGATTGTTTTTTCGTGACATATTGGGCTTCATGTTAGTGGTAAATTTAGGTCGATAATTTTTGCGTTTATTTGTGAAAAAAATGGAAATTTGGCGAAAATTTTGAAAATTTTGTAATTTTTAAATTTTTAATTTTTATTCTGTTAAACCAGAGTTATGTGGCACAAAATAGTTAATAAATAACATTTCCCACATGTCTACTTTACATCAGCACAATTTTGGGAACAACATTTTTTTGTTAGGAAGTTATAAGGGTTAAAAGTTGACCAGCGATTTCTCATTTTTACAGCAAAATTTACAAAACCATTTTTTTTAGGGACCACCTCACATTTGAAGTCACTTTGAGGGGTCTATATGGCAGAAAATACCCAAAAGTGACACCTTTATAAAAACTGCACCCCTCAAGCTACTCAAAACTACATTCAAGAAGATTATTAACCCTTCAGGTGCTTCACAGGAACTAAAGCAACATGGAAGGAAAAAATGGACATTTTAATTTTTCCAACAAAAATTTTCTTTTAGCATCAATTTTTTCATTTTTACATGGACAACAGGATAAAATGGATCATAAAATTTGTTGAGCAATTTCTCCTGAGTACACAGATACCTCATATGTGGTCATAAACCACTGTATGGGCGCACGGCAGGGCTCAGAAGGGAAGGAGCACCATTTGACTTTTTGAATGGAAAATATGCTGGAATATTTAGCGGTTGCCATGTTGCATTTGGAGAGTCCCTGTGTGCCTAAACATTGGAGCTTCCCCACAAGTGACCCCATTTTGGAAACTAGACCCACTAAGGAACTTATCTAGATGCTTAGTGATCACTTTGAACCCCCAGGTGCTTCACAAATTGATCTGTAAAAAAAAGAAAGTACTTTTTTTTCACAAAAATTTTCTTTTAGCCTCAGTTTTTTCATTTTCACATGGGCAACAGTATAAATTGGATGCTAAAATTTCTTGGGCAATTTCTCCTGAGTACACAGATACTTCATATGTGGTCATAAACCATTGTTTGGGCGCACGGCAGGGCTCAGAAGGGAAGGAGCGCCATTTGACTTTTTGAATGGAAAATATGCTGGAATATTTAGCGGTTGCCATGTCGCATTTGGAGAGTCCCTGTGTGCCTAAACATTGGAGCTCCCCCACAAGTGACCCCATTTTGGAAACTAGACCCCCTAAGGAACTTATCTAGATGCATAGTGAGCACTTTGAACCCCCAGGTGCTTCACAAATTGATCCTTAAAAAAAAAAGTACTTTTTTTTCACAAAAAAATTCTTTTAGCCTCAGTTTTTTTCATTTTCACATGGGCAACAGTATAAATTGGATCCTAAAATTTGTTGGGCAATTTCTCCTGAGTACACAGATACCTGATATGTGGTCATAAACCACTGTTTGGGCGCACGGCAGGGCTCAGAAGGGAAGGAGCGCCATTTGACTTTTTGAATGGAAAATATGCTGGAATATTTAGCGGTTGCCATGTCGCATTTGGAGAGTCCCTGTGTGCCTAAACATTGGAGCTCCCCCACAAGTGACCCCATTTTGGAAACTAGACCCCCTAAGGAACTTTTCTAGATGCATAGTGAGCACTTTGAACCCCCAGGTGCTTCACAAATTGATCCTTAAAAAAAAAGAAAGTACTTTTTTTTCACAAAAATTTTCTTTTAGCCTCAGTTTTTTTCATTTTCACATGGGCAACAGGATAAAATGGATCCTAAAATTTCTTGGGCAATTTCTCCTGATTACACAGATACCTCATATGTGGTCATAAACCATTGTTTGGGCGCACGGCAGGCTCAGAAGGGAAGGAGCGCCATTTGACTTTTTGAATGGAAAATATGCTGGAATATTTCGCGGTTGCCATGTCGCATTTGGAGAGTCCCCGTGTGCCTAAACATTGGAGCTCCCCCACAAGTGACCCCATTTTGGAAACTAGACCCCCTAAGGAACTTATCTAGATGCATAGTGAGCACTTTGAACCCCCAGGTGCTTCACAAATTGATCCTTAAAAAAAAGAAAGTACTTTTTTTTCACAAAAAAATTCTTTTAGCCTCAGTTTTTTTCATTTTCACATGGGCAACAGTATAAATTGGATCCTAAAATTTGTTGGGCAATTTCTCCTGAGTACACAGATACCTCATATGTGGTCATAAACCACTGTTTGGGCGCACGGCAGGGCTCAGAAGGGAAGGAGCGCCATTTGACTTTTTGAATGGAAAATATGCTGGAATATTTAGCGGTTGCCATGTCGCATTTGGAGAGTCCCTGTGTGCCTAAACATTGGAGCTCCCCCACAAGTGACCCCATTTTGGAAACTAGACCCCCTAAGGAACTTTCTAGATGCATAGTGAGCACTTTGAACCCCCAGGTGCTTCACAAATTGATCCTTAAAAAAAAGAAAGTACTTTTTTTTCACAAAAATTTTCTTTTAGCCTCAGTTTTTTTCATTTTCAAATGGGCAACAGGATAAATTGGATCCTAAAATTTGTTGGGCAATTTCTCCTGAGTACACAGATACCTCATATGTGGTCATAAACCACTGTTTGGGTGCACGGCAGGGCTCAGAAGGGAAGGAGCGCCATTTGACTTTTTGAATGGAAAATATGCTGGAATATTTAGCGGTTGCCATGTCGCATTTGGAGAGTCCCTGTGTGCCTAAACATTGGAGCTTCCCCACAAGTGACCCCATTTTGGAAACTAGACTGCCTAAGGAACTTTTCTAGATGCATAGTGAGCACTTTGAACCCCCAGGTGCTTCACAAATTGATCCTTAAAAAAAAGAAAGTACTTTTTTTTCACAAAAATTTTCTTTTAGCCTCAGTTTTTTTCATTTTCACATGGGCAACAGGATAAATTGGATCCTAAAATTTGTTGGGCAATTTCTCCTGAGTACACAGATACCTCATATGTGGTCATAAACCACTGTTTGGGCGCACGGCAGGGCTCAGAAGGGAAGGAGCGCCATTTGACTTTTTGAATGGAAAATATGCTGGAATATTTAGCGGTTGCCATGTCGCATTTGGAGAGTTCCTGTGTGCCTAAACATTGGAGCTCCCTCACAAGTGACCCCATTTTGGAAACTAGACCCCCTAAGGAACTTATCTAGATGCATAGTGAGCACTTTGAACCCCCAGGTGCTTCACAGAAGTTTATAACGCAGAGCCGTGAAAATAAAAAATCATTTTTTTTTCTCAAAAAATGATTTTTTAGCCCACTATTTTTTATTTTCACAATGGTTACAGGAGAAAATTGGACCCCAAAAGTTGTTGTCCAGTTTTTCCTGAGTACGCTAGTACCCCATATGTGGGGGGGAACCACTGTTTGGGCACACGTCAGGGCTCGGAAGGAATGTAGTGACGTTTTGAAATGCCGACTTGATGGAATGGTCTGCGGGCATCTTGTTACGTTTGCAGAGCCCATGATGTGCCTAAACAGTAGAAACCCCCGCAAGTGACCCCATTTTGGAAACTAGACCCCACAAAGAAGTTATCTAGATGTGTGGTGAGCACTTTGAACCCCCAAAGGCTACACAGAAGTTTATAACGCCCGGGCATGAAAATAAAAAAATCATATTTTTTCCACAATCAGGATCTTTTAGTCCCCAATTTTTTTATTTTCCCAAGGGTAACATGAGAAATTAGACCCCAAAGTTGTTGTCCAATTTGTCCTGAGTATGCTGATATCCCATATGTGGGAGAAAACTACTGTATGGGCACACGTCGGGGCTCGGATGGGAAGTAGTGACGTTTTGAAATGCCCACTTGATGGAATGGTCTTCGGGCGTCATGTTACGCTTGCAGAGTCCCTGATGTGCCTAAACAGTAGAAACTCCCCACAAGTGACCCCATTTTGGAAACTAGATCCCCTAAGGAACTCCTATAGATGTGTGATAAACACTTTGAATCTCCAAGTCCTTCACAGAAGTTTATAACGCAGAGCCGTGAAAATATAAAATCATTTTTTTTTCACAAAAATCATTTTTTAGTCCCCAATTTTTTTCCCAATGTTAACAGGAGAAATTAGAACCCCCAAAGTTGTTGTGCAATTTTTCCCGAGTACACTGATACCCCATATGTGGGGATAAACCACTGTTTGGGCATACGTCGGGGCTTGGAATAAAGGGAGCACTGTTTGACTTTTTGAACGCAAAATTTGCAGGAATCAATGGTGTCGCCATGTCGCGTATGGAGACCCCCTGATGTGCCTAAATAGTGGAAATCCCTCAATTCTAACTCCAACCCTAACCCCAACACACCCCAACCCCAACCCTAACCCTACACACACCTAACCCTAATACAAACTCTAACCATAACCCTAACCCCAACACACCCCTAACCCTAATCCCAACTCTAACCATAAACCTAACCACAAGCCTAACCCTAATTCCAACCCTAACCCTAATTCCAACCCTAACCCAAATTCCAGCCCTAACCCTAATTCTAACCTTAACCCTAATGCTAACCTTAACCCTAAGGCTGGGTTCATATTGCGTTTTACCAGCCCGTTCAACACGTAGTGTTGACCGGCTGGTAACGGTATAGCATAACGCGATCGCGTTATGCTATACCCGCTAGCGCAGATGAATCAGCAGATGATTCATCTGTGCTAGTGGTGACGGAGCCCAGACGCTGCAGCCCGTGTCCGAGGCTCCGTCACTGAATGACGGCACGTCGCGAGGATCCCCAGCAAAATCCGCCGAGGATCCCCAGCAAAATCCGCCGCGGATCAGCAGCAAAATCCGCCGTGGATCCGCAGCAAAATCCGCCGCGGATCCGCAGCAAAATCCGCCACGGATCAGCAGCAAAATCTGCAGTGGATCAGCAGCAATATCCGCCGCGGATCAGCAGCAATATCCGCCGCGGATCCACAGCAAAATCAGGCGCAAAATCAGCCGCGGATCAGCAGCAAAATCAGCCGTGGATCCACATCAAAATCCGCCGCGGATCAGCAGCAAAATCCGCCGTGGATCTGCAGCAAAATCCGCCGCGGATCCGCAGCAAAATCTGCCACGGATCAGCAGCAAAATCTGCAGTGGATCAGCAGCAATATCCGCCGCGGATCAGCAGCAATATCCGCCGCGGATCCACAGCAAAATCAGGCGCAAAATCAGCCGCGGATCAGCAGCAAAATCAGCCGCGGATCAGCAGCAAAATCCACCGCGGATCCGCAGCAAAATCAGCCGCGGATCAGCAGCAATATCCGCCGCGGATCAGCAGCAATATCCGCCGCGGATCAGCAGCAATATCCACCGCGGATAAGCAGCAATATCTTCCGCGGATCAGCAGCAATATCCGCCGCGGATCCGCAGCAAAATCAGCCGTGGATCCGCAGCAAAATCAGCCGCGGATCCGCAGCAAAATTAGCCACGGATCCGCAGCAAAATTAGCCGCGGATCCGCAGCAAAATCCGCCGCGGACCCGCAGCAAAATCCGCCGCGGATCAGCAGCAATATCCGCCGCGAATCCGCAGCAAAATCAGCTGCGGATCAGCAACAAAATACGCTAGGAAAAAAAAAAAAATTCTTTATTTTTTTATTTGTCCCTACCTATGACAGGGGGGGTTCATTTACTTTTTTTTATTTTGATCACTGTGACAGTTTATCACAGTGATCAAAATAAATTTTTGAACACTGGGGGGCGCACTGCGCATGCGCCGGCCGGCGGGCGCACTGCGCATGCGCCCGCCATTTTCCAAGATGGCGGCGCCCATGAAGAGGCCCGGGCGGACGCCGGGACCGATCCAGTGACATCGGTGGACCGGGAGAGGTGAGTAGGGGCGTCGGAAGGTTAGGGGGGGGGATCGGAAGGTGGGGGCAGCGGAGCAAAGGAGGAGGGGAGCAGATAGTGACGGCGGTGACCGACCGCTGCCATCTTTTGGTGGCGGCGGCCGATCGCCACCGTGACTACGTGTGGGGGGGTCAGGGCTCGGTGTCCAGCCATGGCAGATGCTATTGCAGCATCGGCCATGGCTGGATTGTAATATTTCACCAATTAAATTGGTGAAATATTACACATTGCTCTGATTGGCTGTTTCACTTTTAACAGCCAATCAGAGCGATCGTGGCCACGGGGGGGTTAAGCCAACCCCCCTGTGGTGAAGCACAAAGGGTCCTGTAACTGCGGGTCGGGTGACCTTTGAGTGACCCCGGTCTCCCGGCCCGCAGGAACGCGATCCTTTCATGACACAGGGTATGCGTCATAGGTCGGATTGCCACCGACTTTCATGACGCATACGCTGTGTCAAAGGTCGGGAAGGGGTTAATTTTTACAAACTCTACTGCTTCACTTTTTCTAATGGCAATTTGCATATACTCCAGAATGTTATAAAGAGTGATCAGCTTAACAGCAATTACTTGCAAAGTCAATATTTGGCTAAAAATGAACTTTATCCCCCAAAACACATTTCAACATCATTGCAGCCTTGCCTTAAAAGGACCAACTAACCTCTTTTCAGTGATTGCTCCATTAACACAGGTGTGGGTGTTGATGAGGACATGGCTGGAGATCAATCTGTCATGATTAAGTAAGAATGAGACCACTGGACACTTTAAAAGGAGGCTGGTGCTTGGCATCATTGTTTCTCTTCTGTTAACCATGGTTATCTCTAAAGAAACACGTGCAGTCATCATTGCAATGCACAAAAATGGCCTAACAGGGAAGAGTATCGCAGCTAGAAAGATTGCACCTCAGTCAACAATCTATCGCATCATCAAGAACTTCAAGGAGAGAGGTTCCACTGTTGCTAAAAAGGCTCCAGGGCGCCCAAGAAAGACCAGCAAGCGCCAGGACCGTCTCTTAAAAGTGTTTCAGCTGCGGCATCGGGCTACCAGCAGTGCAGAGCTTGCTCAGGAATGCCAGCAGGCAGGTGTGAGTGCATCTGCACGCACTGTGAGGCGGAGACTCTTGGAGCATGGCCTGGTCTCAAGGAAGGCAGCAAAGAAGCCACTTCTCTCCAGAAAAAACATCATGGACAGACTGATATTCTGCAAAAGTTACAGGCAGTGGACTGCTGAGGACTGGGGTAAAGTTATTTTCTCTGATGAATCCCCTTTTCGATTGTTTGGGACATCAGGAAAACGCCTCATTCGGAGAAGACAAGGTGAGCGCTACCACCAGTCTTGTCTCATGCCAACTGTTAAGCATCCTGAAACCATTCATGTGTGGGGTTGCTTCTCAGCCAAGGGAATCGGCTCTCTCACAGTCTTGCCTAAAAACACAGCCATGAATAAAGAATGGTACCAGAATGTCCTCCAAGAGCAACTTCTCCCAACCCTCCAAGAGCAGTTTAGGCGATCAACAATGCCTTTTCCAGCATGATGGAGCACCTTGCCATAAAGCAAAGGTGATAACTAAATGGCTCAGGGAACAAAACATAGAGATTTTGGGTCCATGGCCTGGAAACTTCCCAGATCTTAATCCCATTGAGAACTTGTGGTCAATCATCAAGAGACGGGTGGACAAACAAAAACCTAAAAATTCTGACAAAATGAAAGCATTGATTGTGCAAGAATGGACTGCTATCAGTCAGGATTTGGTCCAAAAGTTGATTGAGAGCATGCCAGGGAGAATTGCAGAGGTCCTGAAGAAGAAGGGTCAACACTGCAAATATTGACTTGCTGCATTAACTCATTCTAACTGTCAATATAAGTTTTTGTTACTCATATGTTTGCAATTATATTTCTGTCTGTGATAAAAACATCTGTCAAACACACACATAAAAACCAGAGGGCAGCAGATCATGTGAAAATATAATATTTGTGTCATTCTCAAAACTTTTGGCCATGACTGTACAAAGATCAAAGTAAGTCTCTTATTATGGTGTTGGATTTTGCCACTTATGTCAGGATGGCATGGTGTTTGCTTCTCCCTCCATAAGTTAAACAAAAAAATGAAATAGTCTTCTCTATGTGTGTCAGATGCTTATCCATGTTCTCATCCTCTATCTCACGTCTTCTGTCTGGCTATAAGATAGATAGCTGCAGCAGGAGCCTCCCCCCTTTACTTCCCCAAGTAATGTTAAGCCCTACCCCTTAGCCATTCACCAGCCAAAAATTAAAGGATTTTTGATTTTTTTTGCAGAATTTTTTTTTTACATACTGTAGGTGCATGTGGTTAGTGTTGGCGGATCACACTAAATTAAATTAAACTATAAAGTATGATCGCAACCTGGGGTCCACCATGCAGAATGTAAAACTGCTGCTAGTGTGAACAATGACGGATAAAAAACTACTAGCGAGCATTCCTTCCTAAACACACCGAGTTAACTCCACACAATGTGAATGGAACACAAAAACCCAACACCAAATAATACTCAGGATTGCACAGGAATCCCAGCTCAGCTAACCACCGAGGGGTACAAAGAGGGATGAGTACCAGCTTAGCTAACCACTGAGTGGTACAAGGGAGATGAGTACCAGCTCAGCTAACCACCGAGGGGTACAAGGAGATGGTACAGTAGCTAACCACGGGGAAGGAGATAGTACCACAGCTACCACGAGGGGTACAAGGAATGAGTACCAGCTCAGTTAACCACCGAGGGGTACAAGGGAGATGGACATCAGTAACCAGGTACAGGGATGAGAACCACTCAGCTAATCACCGAGGGGTACAAGGGAGATGAGTACCAGCTCAGTTAACCACTGAGGGGTACAAGGGAGATGAGTACCAGCTCAGCTAACCACCGAGGGGTACAAGAGGGATGAGTACAATCAGTATCACCGAGGTACAAGGGAGAGAGTACCAGCTCAGTTAACCACCGAGGGTACAAGGGAGATGAGTACCACTCAGCTAACCACCGAGGGGTACAAGGGGATGAGTACCAGCTTAGCTAACCCGAGTGTACAATGAGGTACACTCACTACACCGAGGGTACAAGGGGATGAATACAGTAGCTCCACGGTACAGAGATAGTACCAGCTCAGCTAACCACCGAGGGGTACAAGGGAGATAGTATCGCTCAGCTAACCACGAGGATACAGAGGGATGAGTACAACCAATAACACCGAGGTACAGGAATGAGTCAGCTCAGTACACGAGGTACAAGGAGGATACCAGCTCAGCTAACCAACGAAGTAAGGGGATGAGTACCAACCAGCTAACCACGAGGGTACAAGGGAGTTGAGTACCAAAAGGAGAGTAATCACCTGTGCTAGTATGCCAATGAATACACCCCCAACCAAAAAGAAGGGTTATTTTAGCAATGTAGGTACCTGAATTGCAGAATAGGAGATGCCAAAACGATGTGGATATGGCACATACAGTATATATCGTTTTTGGCATCTCCTATTCTGCAATTCACGTACCTACATTGCTAAAATAACCCTTTCTTTTTGGTTGGGGGTGTACTCATTGGCATACTAGCGCAAGTGATTACTCTCCTTTTTGTTTTTACATTATTAGAATATTGTCTGCAGGTCTGCACAGAGCCTGTTGTAATCACCAGCAGCTTTATGCCCCCAGTGTTCCGTATTCCGGATCCTTCTTGGTGGCAAGCGCCTGTGCACTGTATATCTTTATTTCTCTTTTTTCTGGGAGTTGAGTACCAGCTCAGCTAACCACCGAGGGGTACAACAGAGATGAGTACCAGCTCAACTAACCACCGAGGGGTACAGAAAATGGAGTGTGCAATACCCAGTAAAAACAATAGGGAATAAGCACGTGGGTTGACTGTGCTCTGTAAACACCTTGTGCTAACAGCACACGTGGCCGAGACGGGCGCTAGGTCAAGCGAAAGCAAAAACCTGCCTAAGGAAAACTAGGCACACATACGAGCCAGCAGAGCGGCAGAGTATCTGCCCAAACACACACCAAACACAAGTGACTAGTGTTGAGCATTCCGATACTGCAAATATCGGGTATGGGCCGATATTCGCTGTATCGGAATTCCGATTCAGAGATCCGATATTGTCATATCGGATACCGGAATCAGAGTTTTCCTCTAAAGTCTATGGGGAGTTCCTGTGTCACAGAACAAAGTACGTGACACAGGAACTTACCGAAAGTGTCACTGTCAGTCGGGTGTGTCATGTGTCAGCAGCACTTACCTGGCAGAAGATCCCCGGCGGTCACATCCATCCATCCAGGCCGGCCATTACCCTCTCCCTGGCGGTCACGTGCAGCATCTCGCGATAACTGCACGTGCTGCCGGGTACTGGGTAATCTCGGCCAGCTGTAGCCTCGCAACAGCTGGCCGTAAACCAGTCCGATGACGTCACCGCCGGGGAATCTCCTCAGGTAAGCAGCTCTGCTACATCTGGATGCCATGCTCAGCCTGGCATGCAGATGTAGCAGAGCTGGACTCGTCGTGGGACACTCGTGATTTTGGACTGCGTCGGACAGGGAGTATTTGTGTTGGTTTGTTATTTTTGTTTTTTTACAGGAGAACAATGGCATCACAGGATGAGCGTACAATAAAAATAATGAAAACTGTGTGGTGTTTTATTTCATTAAAAGACTTTTTTCTGGCTGTGTATTTTTTTAAAAATTTACAAACTATGATTAATAATGGATCGGTGTCTTATTGACGCCTCTCCATTATTAACCGGGATTATTGTCACCTTTCACTCAAAGGTGACATTAACCCCTTATTACCCCGCTTGCCACCGCTACAGGACAAGTGGGAAGAGCCGGGTAAAGTGCCACAATTGGTATTTTTAGGCTGTTGAGGGCCAAAATCCATGGGCCTTGACAGTCTTTTAATACCAGGCCGCAGCAGTCTGCTTTTTACTTGGCTGGTTAACAAAAATAGGGGACCCCCCAGGCCATTTTTTTTTCGAGGGGATCCCCTATTTTTGTTAACCAGCCAAGCTAAGCAGACTGCAGTGGCCAGGTATTATCAGGCTTGCAAGGTTCATGGATATTGGATCCTTACCAGCCTGAAAAACCAGGCCTCAGCAGTCTGCTTCATCTGGCTGGTTAACAAAAATAGGGGGACCCCACGCCATTTTTTTTTTGAGGGGATCCCCTATTTTTGTTAACCAGCCAAGATAAGCAGACTGCTGTGGCCTGGTATTATCAGGCTTGCAAGGTCCATGGATATTGGCTCCTTAACAGCCTGAAAAACCAGGCCTCAGTAGTCTGCTTTATCAGGCTGGTTAACAAAAATAGGGGGGACCCCATGCCATTTTTTTTTCGAGGGGATCCCCTATTTTTGTTAATCAGTTCACTTCAGGTCAGCCGGGATTCCCTCTGACGTCACTGATGCTGTGCGGTGTCCCTGGCTGACCTGAAGTGAAAATGGGAAGCAATCAATTATGCTAACCACTTCCTCTCCTGTCAGCCAGGAGAGGAGATGATTCAGTCGGGGGTTTACTGTGAGGCAGTCAGCATTAGCTGCGGTCCCTGCAGTAAACATTAACCCTTTCAGAAGGATTACATCGGGGGACCTGACTGAACATCGGATAGGTAAGAATAATGTTGCTTTATTATTTTATTTTTATTACAGGTGAACAAAGGCTTCGCAAGGAATGGCAGTAAAATAAAATATGGTCAAAAACTGTGTGTTTATTTCATTAAAATGATTTTTAATTAAAGTGTGTGTGTTTTATTTTTATTTCATACAATAGGATTAATAATTGACAGTTGTCTAATTGACAGCTCTCAATTATTAACCTGGCTTAAAGTCACCTTTCAATAGCAAGGTGGCTTTAACCCCTTATTAACCCATTCGCCACCGCTACAGGGCAATGGGAATAGACGGGCAAAGTGCCAGAAAGGGCGAATCTAATTATAGATTTGCCTTTTCTGGGGTGTCTGGGGGCAGATGTTAGTAGCCAGGGGGGTCAAAAATAATGGTCTCTCTCTGGGCTATTATTATCTGCCCCCACTAGCTGGCTTTGTCTATCTGGTTGAGAAAATAGGGCGGGAGCCCACGCATTTTTTTTCAACAATTTTACACCTCATATATATATATATATATGTATATATATATATATACATGCCATTGAATTTGTGACACATATATATATATATATATATATATATATATTTATAGTACATACATTTCTACATAGTATAATAGCCGCTAATTCAATTGTCGGCTTTTGTGAAATTACAGACCCGACATGAAATGACACATGGTTTACATAGAGTTAACCATGTCATTTTATGTAGTTTGATATATGGTTTTCACTAACAATTACATGAGTGTATGTGTGCAAAATTTGACATATGTAGGGGTTAATTAAAGGTGTAAATTCGTAGCAAAAAATGCGTTTTTTTTAAAACGAATTTACACCTTTAATTAACCCCTACATGTGTCAAATTTTGCACACATACACTCATGTAATTGTTAGTGAAAACCATATATCAAACTACATGAAATGACATGGTTAACTTTATGTAAACCATGTGTCATTTCATTTCGGGTGGTTCTGTATTTTCACAAAAGCCAGCATTGCCCGGCAATTGAATCAGAGGCTATTTTACTATGTAGAAGTGTATGAACTATAAATATATGTATATATATATATTTATATATATATATATATATATATATATATGTATTCTATGTGTGTATATCTAGGGTTTACAAGGAAAGAAAGAGGTTTTTTTAATTACGATATTTCTGTCCCATTGACTTGCATTGGGTTTCCGGTATCGGATCGTGTTATGTTACGGTAGCTGAGGAGTGCAGGCAAAAAAGGAAATACACCAGAGCAGTTGGAATCTATGAGATTGCAGTACCCTGACTAACCACCGCAACTAGAGGCAGCCGTGGAGCGTTCCTACGTTGGTCCTAGACGCCTCGTCACAGCCTGAGAAACTAACTACACCTAAAGATAGAAATAGGAAAGCTATCTGCCCCGGAGCAGAACCCCAAAGATAATAGAAAGCCCCCAAACATGTAATGGCGGTTAGACAAGAGGAAATACTGACACAGAAAGAAAATAGTATGAGCAAACGCTGGGGCCCAAACTATCTAAATAGAAAAGGACAGGAAGGGTACTTACTGCAATCCCAGAAAACCCTGAAAAACACCAACTCTACTAATTTCAAAATCACCTGAGATCACACGACCTCTACCACCTAAATTAGTTCTCTGGTGTAACAAAAACAGCAGCCACTGAAAAAAACTGGAAAAAGCAAAAGTACAAAACACAGTGGCTGAACTAAACTGAGAGGGCAAAAGCCCCCGGAGGGAACCCAGAAGGCCCCCACAGAAGTGCAGGACCAAATGCAAAAATATAGCAAAAACACAAAATAAGAAATTGTCTTATCTGATAGCAGGAGATGCAGACACGACACAGCAGGCTACAAGGGAAACTGGAAAGAAGGATTCAGACCAGAACAATTGATCACCGGCAACCCTGATGGGAAAATGATTCCCTTAAATAAGACCAATCAGTAACACCTGATTCCCAGTCCTCACAATCCTCACTAGTACCGCTTGTAACCACCAGAGGGAGCCTCTGCTCAGAACTCATCTCAAACCCATTCACAACAGTACCCCCCCCTTGAGGAGGGGTCACCGAACCCTCATTTGAGCAACCAGGTCGGTCAGGATGAGTTCTATGATACGCACGGATAAGTCTCCTAGCATGGATGTCCGAAGCAAACACCCAAGAATTATCTTCCTGACCATAACCTCTCCATTTAACCAAATACTGGAGTCTTCGTCTAGAAAAACGAGAATCCAATATTTTCTCAACCACATACTCCAGATTGCCCTCAACCAAAACAGGGTCAGGAGGCACAGCAGCAGGAACCACTGGCTCAACAAACCTCTTCAACAAGGACTTGTGGAACACGTTATGGATCTTAAATGTCCCTGGAAGAAGCAAACGAAAAGAAACAGGATTAATAATCTCCATGATCTTATAAGGTCCAATGAACCTAGGCTTAAATTTAGGAGATGCTACTCTCATAGGAATATTCTTTGAGGACAACCAGACCAAGTCCCCCACTTTAAACCGAGGACCATCAGTCCTATGCCGGTTAGCAAACCGCTGGGCCTTCTCCTGAGAGAGGGACAACCTCTCCACTACCTGGTCCCAAATCTGCTGCATACGCTCAACAACAGAGTCAACACCTGGACAGACAGAAGCCTCCGTCTGTCCTGAAGAAAATCGAGGGTGAAACCCAGAATTACAGAAAAACGGAGACATCAAAGTGGCAGAGCTAGCCCTATTATTAAGAGCAAACTCAGCCAAAGGCAAAAAAGAGACCCAGTCATCCTGATCAGCAGACACAAAGCATCTTAGATAAGTCTCCAATGTCTGGTTTGTTCTCTCAGTTTGACCATTGGTCTGAGGATGAAATGCCGAGGAGAAAGACAATTGAACACCCAGTTTAGAACAAAAAGTCCTCCAAAATCTGGAAACAAACTGGACTCCTCTGTCAGACACAATGTTCTCAGGAATGCCGTGTAAACGAACCACGTGCTGAAGGAACAACGGCACCAATTCAGAGGAGGAAGGCAACTTAGGTAATGGCACAAGATGTATCATTTTGGAAAACCTATCACAAATTACCCAGATGGTGGTCATTCTCTGAGAAACAGGAAGATCGGAAATGAAATCCATAGAGATATGGGTCCATGGTCTCTTGGGCACAGGCAATGGCATCAACAAACCACTAGAGCGAGAGCAAGGCTTGGAGCGAGAGCAAGTCCCGCAGGACTGCACAAATTCCCTGACATCGCGAGACAAGGTAGGCCACCAAAAGGACCGACTAACCAAGTCTCTGGTACCAAAAATTCCGGGATGCCCAGCCAATGCGGAACAATGAATCTCAGACATCACACTCTTTTTCCATTGGTCCGGGACAAACAATTTTCCAACAGGGCAGCGCTCGGGCCTATCCTCCTGACACCCCTCCAGAGCAAGTCTCAAATTGGGCGAGATGGCGGAAAGAACTACACCCTCCTTCAAAATAACAGAGGGATCAGATAGCTCAGGAGAGTCCGCAAGGAAACTCCTCGAGAGGGCATCCGCCTTAACATTCTTAGTGCCAGGAAGAAAGGAAACCACAAAATTAAAACGTGTGAAAAACAAGGCCCACCTGGCCTGTCTAGGATTGAGTCGCTTGGCAGATTCCAGATAGACCAGATTCTTATGGTCCGTAAGGACCACCACCTGATGTTTGGCTCCCTCCAGCCAATGTCTCCACTCTTCAAAAGCCCACTTCATGGCCAATAACTCCCGATTACCCACGTCATAATTACGTTCAGTAGGAGAAAATTTTCGAGAAAAAGGCACAAGGGTTACTTTTAGAGGTCTCTGGATCTTTTTGGGACAAAACGGCACCTGCCCCAATTTCAGAGGCATCAACCTCCACCTGAAATGGCAGAGAAACATCAGGCTGCCGTAGAACAGGAGCAGAAGTGAATCTCTGCTTAAGTTCCTGAAACGCAGAGACTGCCTCAGGAGGCCAATTCACCACATCAGAACCCTTTCTGGTCAAATCAGTTAATGGTTTAACGATAACAGAGAAATTACCAATAAATTTACGGTAAAAATTGGCAAAACCCAAAAATCTCTGAAGAGCCTTCAATGAAGTAGGTTGGACCCAATCACAGATGGCCTGAACCTTGACCGGGTCCATTTCAATAACAGATGGGGACAAAATGAATCCCAGAAATGAGATCTTCTGTACGCCAAAAAGACACTTTGATCCCTTCACATACAGAGCATTCTCTCTCAAAATCTGGAATACAGTTCGAACATGTTTCACATGAGAGTCCCAGTCATTAGAAAAAATCAAGATATCATCCAAATAAACAATCAGAAACTTGTCCACAAAATCCCTGAAAATGTCATTCCATTTGGTCAGGACTGCCCACCTACGGAATCTCTGACAGTATAACTCAGCGTCATAAGGCCCCTGATTTAATGCCAACAAGGCTTTTTCAGCTTGATCAGTGACATTAGGCTCATCGTACAATAACCCCAAAGCCTGAAAAAATGCATCAACATCACTCAAAACAGGATCCCCAGGTATCAGGGAAAAAGCCCAATCCTGAGGATCGCCGCGCAGGAGAGAGATGATAATTTGAACCTGCTGCGCTGCGTTTCCTGAGGACTTAGATTTTAAGGCAAGAAACAATTTACAATTATTTTTGAAATTCTGAAACTTAGCTCGATCCCCTAAAAACAAATCTGGCATGGGGATCCTAGGTTCCACAACAGGCAACCTAGCAAGATATGCAGCAATACTCTGAACCTCAGTGGCAAGCTGATCCACACGGCCAGACAACTGTGCAAACTCCATTGGGAGAAAAGATCCTCCCCAGCACCCAGAGATACAGAGGGAAAAAAAAAAAAAAAAATGCAACAAACAGAAAAATATCTCTGACAACTTTTCTTCCTTCAAAATATTTTTTTCCCTTCTGTGAGTACAATACAATTTTTGTCGGGCCGGTGATACTGTTATGTTACGGTAGCTGAGGAGTGCAGGCAAAAAAGGAAATACACCAGAGCAGTTGGAATCTATGAGATTGCAGTACCCTGACTAACCACCGCAACTAGAGGCAGCCGTGGAGCGTTCCTACGTTGGTCCTAGACGCCTCGTCACAGCCTGAGAAACTAACTACACCTAAAGATAGAAATAGGAAAGCTATCTGCCCCGGAGCAGAACCCAAAGATAATAGAAAGCCCCCAAACATGTAATGGCGGTTAGACAAGAGGAAATACTGACACAGAAAGAAAATAGTATGAGCAAACGTTGGGGCCCAAACTATCTAAATAGAAAAGGACAGGAAGGGTACTTACTGCAATCCCAGAAAACCCTGAAAAACACCAACTCTACTAATTTCAAAATCACCTGAGATCACACGACCTCTACCACCTAAATTAGTTCTCTGGTGTAACAAAAACAGCAGCCACTGAAAAAAACTGGAAAAAGCAAAAGTACAAAACACAGTGGCTGAACTAAACTGAGAGGGCAAAAGCCCCCGGAGGGGACCCAGAAGGCCCCCACAGAAGTGCAGGACCAAATGCAAAAATATAGCAAAAACACAAAATAAGAAATTGTCTTATCTGATAGCAGGAGATGCAGACACGACACAGCAGGCTACAAGGGAAACTGGAAAGAAGGATTCAGACCAGAACAATTGATCACCGGCAACCCTGATGGGAAAATGATTCCCTTAAATAAGACCAATCAGTAACACCTGATTCCCAGTCCTCACAATCCTCACTAGTACCGCTTGTAACCACCAGAGGGAGCCTCTGCTCAGAACTCATCTCAAACCCATTCACAACAGGATCGGCGATACCCGATACTTTTTGAGTATCGGGCCGATCCAATCCGATCTGATATTTCGGGATATCGGGCAGTATCGCTTAACACTACAAGTGACGCCAGCATGCCCGCGTGCTTTGCTGAAAGCCCTTTATGCACTAGGCTCCATCCCAAAGACTCACACCCAGTCAGACAGGGCGTCACCCGTGAGCCAATCCGAAGCTGCCACATAACCAGAGTAGTCCGAGTACCAATAAGAAGGCACCACATCACGGACATGCTCAGTAAGGTGACTTCTGGACATAGACTCCAGAGAGTAGGGCTGCCTTAATATACCACTGGTTGCCATAGACTTTAGCTGGAGAACCAGCAGTAACCACACATATAACAGGAGCCTGAGCAAGTTGCTGGAACTCATGTCTGTGCTAAGCATCAGACCCAGCGGCTGGTCCTTAATGGGTGACCATGGCACCAGACAAGGCTTGGGATCTATCCTGCACAGCGGAAGAATCCCAGTGCCTAACACATATATTTGGAGTTAAATCCATTTTTACAATGAGTCGCACTGCAAATTTCGCACCATTTGGCTTAACAGGCTCTTTGTCCCCCTGCACACTCAACTTTCACATGGTCTGTGGCCATAAAGCAGCGGAGAGAAGCTCAAAAATAGACAGATAATAGAGATACAAACGCTCCTTCCTATTGCAGGATTCTCAGATAACTCATTCTGCAGCGAGCAATAGACATCTTTAGCTACAATTACATGAATTTAAGTAACAAAAAAGTCCTCAAAGGTGAACAACCCCTTTAAGGAGTAACAACATGTACTTTTATTTCCCTGCTGCTCTACTGTTATATTATTTCCTCTGTTGAAGATGAAATATTGTTAAGTGCTTTATATTAGGTAGGTGATGTCTATGTAATTGCTACATTCAGGTTCACCAAAGCTGCACCATGTACTAAGCAGCGCCTCATGCAGGAGGCTGTGCAAAGTCACACTGAGTCTTTTTCGCTATAAAGTTATAAGAATTAAGAAAACATAAATGTATACATTTCTATCATTCTAGAGCGAACCTCTATTTTTCTTTGTATGTAAGCAATTGAGATAATTTGGAATTACAATACTGCACATTACATCCTTGTACTTATCCTGAGACCTATTAATATGAGCACTTGAGATGTATCTATCTCATTTCCATGAAGCCCAGTGAGTCACCAGTTGTGTGCTGATCTAGCTCATTTCTAACTGTGCACTTCTGCGATTTGCTCATGAATTTGTATACAGCCACATGTTGAATGTCTCCATGGCCATGCATGATGCCAATCCTATACTCTGACACTTGTGTTGGTCAAGTTAATTAATGTAAGGGTCTTCTTGTCTATGCCAAGATCGATACTGGAATCATTTCAAGACCTTTCTGAGATGCACCGTTCTAGGCAATTAATTGCTCTAATCAAGAACTGAAATGAATCAGCTGCTTCCCACATACTATGTCACATTAAAATCTGTTTAACAATGACAATGCAGTCTATTAATTAACTAGGAATACTGTATACATTGTAAATCACATGAAGAGATCTACTGACTCAGGCTGCTTCTTTAACCAACGATTACATTTTCTTAGAGTCCATGGGTCCTGTGATGTAAGACTATAGTACACTTTAACTTTGACCACTGATCTGCACCAAGACACAAGAACCTACTCCTTGGTGGCCAATACCCGGCCTTGTGTTTACACTGTCTTGTAGTAGCCTGCTGAGACTAGTAGGTCAGTGGGGCCAACAAAAACACACTGATTTCCTTAGATGAGTTTTAATGTTGTGCAGATTAATGTGACCTAATTTGGCGTGAGATATCAGGGTCTCCACTTCACAAGGCACAATAGCAGCCTGGGCTCCCCCTCCAGGCCCTTTCATCGCTATTTAATTCCTTTCGCTTTCTCCATTCACTTAGGGACTAATCAGATTAAATCTTTTTCCAAAAGGTGCTCTCTGTCTCTCTCTCACTGAGTCTCATCCCGCTCTTCCTCTGCCCCCTCCTCTAGTGCCATCTCAAGAAAACTGATTTTGGCAGCCAGATCGTTAGACTGTTTTATGTCTTTGAGTCCTATTACCTCATCCTGCCTGTTGTTATTCACCTCCTCAAAGCCATTGTACTCAGCCATAGATGCCTTCTCCTCACGTGCTGAACCTTCCCACTTCTATGCTAGACCACACCTGAGTCCAGGCTCTGCTGTCACTAGTACATCTATTGTATGGCAAGAACTAAACCTAGTAAATATCATCACAGGACAAACCTTTATGTACAGCTCCTTTCTTCTATTTCTTCCACATTTCTTTTTTTTACTTAAAGTTTCAGTTTGAAGCTACTTTAATTATTATATTAAAAAAACTTCATTACAAGCAACACCCTAGTTGATGAACAGTGAACACAACCACTCTTCCAGGACCAATGCTGATAATATGCCAAAAGTTGTGTCCTGAAATGGAATTCCTTGTTCTCCTTCAGATGCCATCAGCAGAATACAGAAATCTCACAGGCGTTGAGGGGCATTATGGTTGCAGTCCATTCATATAGCAGAGACCATGAAAAAAACACCTCTATTCTGCTGACCATACCTGAAACAGCGCAGCATCCAGGCTTGGACTGGCCCACAGGAGAACAGGAGAATCCTCCGTAGGCCCCTGGGCAACAGTGGGCCACCACTCTCTTATATGAGCAGTACTTGGCACTATATAGCTGATTCTCTATGTACAGACAAAGGCAGCATCTTATTCATTAACAGTCTACCCCGTTCATTGTTATATAAATTTGTGATTGAGGATAATGTCACATTTACGTGTAGCTGAAAAGTGGGGCCCTGGAGTTGGTTACTGGTGGGCCCTTGGCACCTCAGTCTGACACTGGCAACATCAATGGACCTAAAGGTAGTCTTGATGCAAGTTATGATACACTGTCATCTCCATGTTGATACTTTATGCAAGAGATGTATTGATTTTTTGCATTTTACTTCTTCACATCATTAAATGATTCAACAATTAGATAGGATTACTAAATATCCGTAGACTACCAGCCAACAAATACTGACTTTTTCTAATTATATCTCGTATACCTGCTTAAGGCTACGACCACACTATCAGTATTTGGTGACATTTTTACCTCAGTATTTCTAAGCCAAAACCAGGAGAGGAACAATCAAATGAAAAGTATAATAGAAACACGTCACCACTTCCAGATTTATCACCCACTCCTGGGTTTGGCTGAGAAATACTGAGGTAAAAACTTCACCAAATACTGAATGTGTGAACGTAGCCTAATGGTGAACTGTGTGCTGGTCTGCAGGACGTTACCAAAGGAATAACGTTTTTCCCAAAGCATTGCTGAATGGTGTCGCTGTATCATAATAATGTCCATTCTGGCCTCTTGATAGAGGAAGGCAAATAAAAACCATATCCACATGCCAGTAAAGGGAAATCTGCTGCATAATCAGCCCTTTCACCCCCGACACACACCAGCCCTCCCTCCCCACTGCCAAACCCAGCCTTCTTAAACCTAACTTTAAAAAATGATTGAAATTCAATTGGGTCGAGATCTACTCACAAATGCATTGGACACGGCCCTCACTATAAACCAGGATTGTATGCAGAAGCAGCGAGGGGGTAATAAATAATTCATAAGCCCCTGTCTTTCGGAATTATACTGTGAAGGAAATAAATGAGAGATTATACATGTATATACATACATGTACATTATATTGGCATGTATATTTATGAATAGAAGGGAGAAAGTGATGTATAAGAAATGAAGTATGATCAAGAGCTGCAAGTTGGTAGTCTTCATCTCGACTTTTACATGGCAAATATTGGGCTTCTCTTCTCGCATCTCTTACCGGTATCCCCTAAATGTATTATATAGCCCAGAGTCCTAATAACACAACCTTATATCTTCTCCTAAAAGGGGCCTACTTTTATAAAATATCTCAAGGCAGTGACCTGGTGAATGAAATAATACCGTATAGCTTCTCTGAACAGCTGTGGCTTTTTACCTTTTATTCTTTTAAGCAGCTTATATCCTTCCTACCCACTTATTATAAAAGAGATTATTATTATTAGTCCCTCTTATAAATGTCCATCAATCACCAATTGTCCAGGAATAGAAAAAAGAATCTGCTTTTTTTTTTTGGAAAGAGAGCCATTGTCCATGGGCAGAGTCTGAGGTGGCAGCTTATCCCTGTTTTAGTGGCTAAGGCTGAGCTGCAATACCAGAAACAGACAATGGACAAGAGTGGTCCATTCCTAGGGACAAAGCAGATCATTTATACAGAGCCACTAAAATCCATTATCAATGTTGGGGAAAAACTGGAGCTAGGTTTACTTTTTTTGATATTAATGTGACAATGCTGATGTACCAAAGTTCATTGTAAATTTACCTTGATAGTTTGGTTGGGATTATTACCAGAAGGCATTATCACAGCAGACGTATTGACTGGCATTAATGGCCTTTACTAACACACCATCACCCATGCTTTTCTCAGTAATTCATTATTTTGTGGATCTGACTCTTGAATCTTATCTGTTCTGGACATTATTGTTCTGTTGCTGCATTAACTCCAAGTTCTGGCCAGGAGAACTCTAACTACTGAGGTGAAGGCTCCAATTTATCATGATTTAGATGATGGAATATAATTTCTTATGCAAAATTCCATTAATGCCAGTTTAATAGGACCTGTAGCTAGATCAAAAGTGGACTGATTTTGCTCATATTTTATTCCTTCTGCTCTCTTGAGGCTTCCGTAAAATTTTGACCTGGTGACAGGTCTTCTTTAAAGTCACAGCAAATGCCAGACATATTACTTTGTCCTATGTATGAAGTAGGCTGTGCTTTACTATCAATCTCAATCTAACTCTTGCAGTTAGGGCTGTATGACCTAAAGTTGATTCCATTGTTATAAATAATGACCGTTTGAATATTCATCAGATATGCAAATAATGAAGGCTCTGCAAAATCTGCTATCTCTGCATGTAGTATTTCATATGAAATTAATAACATAATTAAATCAAATTGTTATGTTTAATAGTAAAAAGTTAGGTTTGAGCCTTGAATCAGTGTTCGAGATGTAAACTTTCTGTAGAGTTATAATTAAGCCTTTGGGAAGATATAAAGTAACTTTGGGCTTCTTTTACTATATTAAACAGGACATTATATGCTTTCTAGAAAATTATAAGACATAATAAGGTTAACGGAAAGGACATCTGCATTTATAAAAAATATCCCAACCATAAGACCAGGGAATGGCTCTCTAGAGGTTACATTGTACCTGGCGTGAAATACCCTGCACTGTCACAGACATGCATCCGCCAAATGCTGTTTTGTTAGTTTTTTCATTTAGCATTCAGCAAAGGCTTCTTCCTCCCAACTGAACCATGACGCCATAATAATGCAATCAACACTGAAAAGGGACATGGAGACTTTGCTAAGCAGTTTTCTCGCAGAGTCTTGAGGGGCAATATTTTGTTGCATCATGTCAAAGAAAGGCAGCTGCTGTGACATTTCTAAGAAGGGACTGACAATAAAATAAGATCTGTCTGCATGTGTCCTAAATGAAGGGTAAAAATATTTTATTAGAAATGACGATAATAAATTTTAGCAAACTCCCAAATGTTTAAGGCTCTCAAGATTTCAGGATGTTATTGCAAAAGAAATGAAGTGAAGTTAGGCCAGTTTAATATTACATGTTTTTTTTATTTTTTAAAGAAAGGCTTAATATTTCTGCTGCCTTTGCAGTGATTATAACATATTCTTATTCCACCTTATATCAGATACGTGTATAAATACTTATATACAACTTTTCATCCTACTTACGTCTGGTCCTCCTCTGATAAATTAAATAGCTTGAGGAGTCTGGCACTTCAAGAACTAGTTAGGAAAGGTCAAAGGGGTTTTACGATCTTAACTATTGAAAACACATTACTTGCTGATTGGTGGGGTCCAAAGATGGAACCTTCACTGCGCTGGAATGAAGGAGATACCTGAAAGAGGACCTGTCAATTGCCATAAAAAATGTGATTTTTTTTTTTTCACCTGGTTTACAGTATTTGCCTCTGTTTTCCTGACTCTGGCATTCTTTACTTTTTGTTCCTGCACCTCTCTATTCCTGAGATATGGCATCTCTTGCCTATCCATAAATCTAGACTTGTTATCGAATTGGGTGTAGCACTAAAGAAAATTCCCATAGAGAAGTATCGGACTACACCCACCTGGCTAAAAAGACTAGATTTACATACAAGGAAATGAGATCCACATCTTATGAATGGAAAGGAGCAAGAAGAAAAGAAAAATAGCACCAGATTCAGGAGAATAGCAACATTTACAGAATTGAAGAGACAAGAAGCACTTTATTGTGGGTAACCAAACGACAAAGTGTCAATGAGGCAGAAATGGTGGCATGTGATGATGCTAGAAGGGCAGCCTTCTAAAGGCTTGTCTGGTTTAAATAGTGTATTGTCTATCATCAATTATACATGCAGAAAAGACTATCTGGAGATATTTTTCAAATGACAGAAGACGCAGTATATACGAAATGAAATCCAAGTAGGTTATAACAATTTTTGGGGCTAAAAACAATAACATAAGCCAATGATTGCATAATGATCATTCCTACAAATGTTAATTTCTGATGTCTGCCCAGGGTAACAGTGTAAACAGGCTCAATGATTAAGCAACAAACAATAAAATGTTCATTTGTCATTGATCGAATCTTCTGTACATACATAATAATTATTGTTTGCTGGCATCACACCCGCTCATGTAAATGTAACATGGCATGTGGCGGTAGCCGTGGGTGAGGTACTCGTCTCTTGAGCCTCAGCACGTTACATGAAGGTGGGGGTCCTCGCTGGGTGTGTAGAATTGTGCTGTGAAGGCGCTACGCCCGTGCAGGCCGCATGTAACCGATGTTGCTGGTTTGCCAGAATCAGATGTTTTACTGTACAGTTCAATGAGGGAGACCATCTTTTAAAACTAAACTTTTTACTAAAATTTGTAGGGAATATATACAAGAGATAGTGGGTACACAAGCTTATGAATGTTTCCTTCACAACCCAGAGCATTTTGCACACAGTTTCAATTCCTACAGTACCTCTTTACTTGTCCTCTGTCTCCACTGTTCCTCACTACATCACCACAACCCAGCTTGACTTGACAGTCTGTTTAGCAAGAGTCCACTACTCGACCCTCGCCTCTGCATCTTCTTTCTCCTTAATTGAGCTATTGTGCCAGTATGGCAGGTACTTATCTTCTCTAATGCTGACACTCTGGAACTCCCGACCAGGACCCGCTATTCATCTCATATACTCAGTCCTGTCTAGGCCTATTACCTCTTGGAGTTATACACTCTGGTCCTTTATTTCTAGGCATCCTCTTCCAGAACCTGGCTCCGAAAAAATCACTCTGTCTCTGAGTTAATTTTGCTTCGGCTCTCACTATCTCTTCCTTTCGAGCTCCTCTCACTTAGGGGCACCCAAGAATGCTACAATAGTCACATTCGACCTTAGGTACCTTCTCTATGCACTCCCGGCTATGCACTTTACGCATTCCAGGCCCTATCTGTCTCACTATCAGGAAACTGGCACTTTCTCTTCATTTTAAACTCTGGGCTAGTCCCAAACATCAAATCTCACTATCTCTATTGTCAACAACACACATTATCACCATCATCAACACAAGTCAAAATTCACATTACACATTGTAAGGAAAAGGTTGTCGCCATTTTGTATAGGGCCTGTACCAGCCTCCATTTTGTCAGTTCACACAGCCACAGACTTTTAGCTACACATTGCCTATTAGCATATCCAGTACGACAGGTTTTGATGTCCACTAGGAATCAATAGGCCTTTACATGCTAATTAGTCTAGGCCAGTGACTGAATGAGATGGTCAGTCGTATGGTAAATAGCCCAAGCTCAGGCATTGTTTCCTGCTCCATATGAATTGCAGGCCAATTAATATGCGTGCTTCAAAGCAATGGGGATGGGCCTAGCAGGTCTAAGAACCAGCCATGACCAGGCTGCTGGTCTCATTCCATTTCACACACAGAAGCCAAGAAGATGGTCTAGGAAAGACCAAGGGACTATTCAGGAACTGAAGACTGTACCTGGGAATGGCAGAGCCAAGGCCTTCCCATGACCATAATACCCGGTAATATTGATCCATAGCTTATACCTTTAAGCCTTGTACATTATTGTTGTGTTTTTACTCTGACTGCCATTCCATTGTAGTTACGTTGTATAGCTTTACTGTATATTTCTGTAATTATCTAGTGCGCCCTTAAGGCAAATCAAACCATAAAATTAATCTTGGGCTGATGCTTTTACTCTGATCACGAATCTTAGAATACCCAGTGGGTAGCAGGACACCTTCCCCGGCGGCCATTTGCTCTAGGTGCAGTTCTCTTACTGACCTGAGAGACAAAGGGGGGCGCCGGAGAGCTGTACCTGTGGAGTTACGTCCCATTGGTGACGTGGGAGGAAAGGGATCGTCCGTCACATTTGGTAGCGGCGGTGGTATCAGAAGCTGTGATACCCGGGCTACCGTGTGGCGGCCGGCTTAGTTCCTCACAAATTGGTGGCAGCAGTGGGATCAGAGTAATAGTGTACGTGGGACCCCTACTCCCAGACACTAGAGACTACCAGCAGTACTTTCACTGCTGGGGTCTTAAGGTCAGCCCAGCACTAGACGGTCAGAGTGTAAATATAACAAGTTGTGTGCAAGGTAAGGGTTGCAGCTGTGTTTCAGTAACCAAAGGTTCCCAAGATGGCGGAAGGCACCAGGAGTAGGGCAAAGGGGGAGGCCAATGCTGTGGCCTATGAGGGGTTCGATACCGATGAGTTGGAGCTCAGCCAGGGCTCCCCAAGGAGCCCGACCCCCGTGCTCAGTCTCACAGTGGACTGTCCACCCCCTGCCCGTCCCAGCCTGTCCAGATCGGAGACCCTCTTCCAAGCGGCTATGGCACAGCTCGAGGCTGGTAATGACGCCGCCTATGACAGACTCCTGGTGGCGGCAGAGAAAGCAGCAGAACGTGAGCGAGCAGAACGCCGTGAAGCTGCGGAGCGTGAGCAAGCCGCGGCAGAGAGAGCAGCGGAGCGGGAGCATACAGAACGCCGTGAAGCTGCGGAGCACCGGCACCGACTGGAGATGGCTCAGCACGGGCCCCCACTGGACGCACCAGGCCCACCGGAGACAAGGGCTTCCAAGGTCCGGGCGGAGGACTTTCCCTTGCTTGAAAAGGATGGAGACCTGGATTCCTTTTTGCTGGCTTTTGAGAGGACATGCCTCCAACATCATCTGGCCCTGGATCAGTGGGCAAGGTACCTGACCCCCCGTTTGAGGGGTAAGTCCCTGGAAGTTTTGGGGGACTTACCTGCCGGGGAGGAGCAGGACTACAACAGCATCAAGCGGGCCCTGATCCAGCACTACAACCTCACCCCGGAGTCGTACCGCAGGAAGTTCAGGAGCCTGCAGCGGGGTTCAAAGGACACCTGGACCGACCACATGCGGGCCCTGTTGAGAGCTGCGGAGCACTGGACCTCGGGTCTAGAGCTCACTACCCGCCAGGAGGTCCAGGAACTGTTTGTCGTGGAGCAATTTTTGTGGAACTGCCCAGAAGACCTCCAGCAGTTCCTCCGTGACCGGAAACCAAAGGGGGCTTCTGCTACAGCCGCCCTGGCAGACGAGTATGCCAACAACAGGGCGCCGGAGCCAAAGAAGCCTGCCAGCAGCACCTGGAGAGGGGGTAAGCCCAATCCTGCCCCAGCCCCATATCCAGCCCCCAGAGTGCAAGGGGTGTACCCCCCTGCTGCCCTCTCCAGGCCAGGAACAGAACCCAGACGTTGCCATAATTGCAATCAGCCAGGACACTTTAAGGCTGCATGTCCCCAGCGCCAGAAGGCCCCATCCCTGTCCCAGAAACCGTCCACTGTTTTGTGTGTGGGAGGGGGTGGTGGGAGGTCCCTAGACAATTACCAACCCGTCACCATCGGCCGCTCAGCGGTCATGGGACTGCGGGACACAGGCGCTGAACGAACCCTGGTACGCCCTGAGGTGGTGTCCCCTCAAGACTTGGTACCTGGGAAAACCCTTTCCGTCTCCGGAATTGGAGGCGTTGAACCGGCGCTGCCCGTTGCCAAGGTGTATTTGGATTGGGGTGCCGGGAGGGGGATGCGGGAGGTGGGAGTAACGCCGAATATTCCTGCAAATGTGTTGCTTGGGACCGATTTGGGGCGGCTAGTGTCCCAGTATGTGGCCACTGAACCCCCAAGTCCGGCTCCCCAAGAATGTCATGACTCTACTGTGAATGCTAATGTTAATGTATTGAATGTGCCTCCAACAGTGGAGGAGGGAGTGAAACCTGATGGTAAGCCATGCACTGACACTACACACACAGGGCTCACAGTGAGGACAGGTGAGGAGGCTGTAGGGGAGAGCTCAGAGGTGGAGGGAGGGGCTGCTATGGGCAGTGTAGGGCCCCTAAGTGAATCCAGCCTGCTGAGTCTAGGGCCCCTGCAGGAAGAGGAACAGGCCATGGGGGGAGGGGGTGTCCCGGGAGAGGAGCCACCAGGTAGGACCCCAGGTCAGGAGTTCCCCACATCCGGGATGTCAGGAAGTCAGGGAAGTCTGCCTGACCCGGCGACTTGGTCAGAGGAGGAGGGAAAGCAGGCGCTACCCGTGGTCTCAGCGGTCGTGGCCGCTGTTGCCAGGAGTGGGAGCGCTGAAGCCCAAGGAGCCTCGCGGAGGTCCGACGGTTTCCCCCTCTATGACCAAGTGGCTGCCGAGTCAGACAGTAGCCAGGAGACAGATCCCGGGGAACTGACAGAGGACAGGGCAGTTTCATCAATTCTTGCCATATCTAGTCAGGGATTTCAGGCAGCGTTGGAAGCTGACCCTAGCCTGAAGACTCTCAAGGAACAGGCGGCACAGCCTCCCCTGGAGTCCGACCGCGAGCGAGTGGTCTGGGACCAGGGACGGCTGTACCGGGTAACGGTCCAGCAGGGTTCACCGGAGGCGTGGCCCAGGGACCGACAGTTAGTGGTGCCCCATCCGTTCAGGGCGGAATTGTTGCGGATCGCACACGAGATTCCAATGGCCGGACACTTAGGGATCACTAAAACCAGGGCCAGGCTAGCTCAGCATTTCTACTGGCCTGGAATGAGGACCGAGGTGATAGCCTACTGCCGTTCGTGTGACACCTGTCAGAGGGTGGGAAGGCGGGGCCGCGCCCCAAAGCCCCACTGGTAACTCTGCCCATCATCGAAGAGCCTTTCTCGAGGGTGGCTGTGGATCTCATTGGACCTCTGTCCACTCCCAGCCGCTCCGGGAAATGCTTCATACTAACGGTAGTGGACTATGCCACCCGGTACCCGGAGGCGGTAGCTTTGTCATCCATTCGGGCCGACAAAGTGGCCACTGCCTTACTGGAGATTTTCTCCAGAGTGGGGTTTCCCAAGGAAATGCTCACCGACCGAGGGACCCAGTTCATGTCGCAGCTGATGGAGTCTCTCTGTAAGCAGGTACAGGTGCAACATCTGGTGGCCAGCCCGTATCACCCACAGACCAATGGCTTGTGTGAGCGGTTCAATGGCACCTTAAAGCAGATGCTGAGGATGTTGGTCGACTCCCACGGGAGAGACTGGGAGCGGTATCTCCCACACCTGCTGTTTGCCTACCGGGAGGTTCCACAGGCCTCAACGGGGTTCTCCCCCTTTGAGCTCCTGTACGGGCGACGTGTACGGGGGCCCCTTGCTCTGGTGAAGGAAGCATGGGAAGGGGATTTAGCCACCCCTGGAGTGTCGGTCATTGAGTATGTCGTGCGCTTCCGGGACCGAATGATGGCCTTGACACGGCTGGTGCATGACAATATGGCCCAAGCTCAGGCTGACCAGAAGCGATGGTACGACCAGAATGCTTGTGAGCGGACCTACCAGGTGGGTCAAAAGGTGTGGGTACTGGTCCCCGTACCACAAAACAAGCTTCAGGCGGCCTGGGAGGGTCCATACCTCGTGCATGAGCAGCTCAACGCCGTCACCTACCTGGTCACCCTGGACCACGCCCGTGGAAGGAGGAAGGCCTTCCATGTGAACATGATGAAGGCCCACCATGAGCGGGAGGCTTATGCTCACCCAGTGTGCAACCTTCCAGAGGAAGGAGAGGACAGAGAGTCAGAAATCCTCATGGATCTGCCACCCTAGCCAAAGAGAGGGTGCGGTAGGGCGCATGGGGAACACAGGAATGTGATACCCCTAGCGCCCTCAAAAGCAGGGAGGTGTAAGGAAAAGGTTGTCGCCATTTTGTATAGGGCCTGTACCAGCCTCCATTTTGTCAGTTCACACAGCCACAGACTTTTAGCTACACATTGCCTATTAGCATATCCAGTACGACAGGTTTTGATGTCCACTAGGAATCAATAGGCCTTTACATGCTAATTAGTCTAGGCCAGTGACTGAATGAGATGGTCAGTCGTATGGTAAATAGCCCAAGCTCAGGCATTGTTTCCTGCTCCATATGAATTGCAGGCCAATTAATATGCGTGCTTCAAAGCAATGGGGATGGGCCTAGCAGGTCTAAGAACTAGCCATGACCAGGCTGTTGGTCTCATTCCATTTCACACACAGAAGCCAAGAAGATGGTCTAGGAAAGACCAAGGGACTGTTCAGGAACTGAAGACTGTACCTGGGAATGGCAGAGCCAAGGCCTTCCCATGACCATAATACCCGGTAATATTGATCCATAGCTTATACCTTTAAGCCTTGTACATTATTGTTGTATTTTTACTCTGACTGCCATTCCATTGTAGTTACGTTGTATAGCTTTACTGTATATTTCTGTAATTATCTAGTGCGCCCTTAAGGCAAATTAAACCATAAAATTAATCTTGGGCTGATGCTTTTACTCTGATCACGAATCTTAGAATACCCAGTGGGTAGCAGGACACCTTCCCCCGGCGGCCATTTGCTCTAGGTGCAGTTCTCTTACTGACCTGAGAGACAAAGGGGGGCGCCGGAGAGCTGTACCTGTGGAGTTACGTCCCATTGGTGACGTGGGAGGAAAGGGATCGTCCGTCACATTTGGTAGCGGCGGTGGTATCAGAAGCTGTGATACCCGGGCTACCGTGTGGCGGCCGGCTTAGTTCCTCACACACATTACAACAAATTATTATTCAAGGGGAATGTGGGAAATTTACCATCTCCTTATATAAACAGGAAATGTGCAGCTGACATTAATGGTTTCATACAAACGATGGCATGCAAACGTTACTAAACAAGCACCAATTGATCCATGTTAAAAAAAACTCTTAGTGACATCATAAACCAACTTGTATTTTAGGGTTAACAGGCATTAGATATACAGTCATTTTTCTAAACCTGTAAACTGTACACATCCAGGTTCATATACCTTTCCAATGTGGGTACATCTCACGCTATCCATAATAGAATCTTTGCTAACTCCATGCCACATGTGCATCTGTCTGTTCTTCTATTCCCAATACTTATTTTACTACTCTATCATCATGTGTAACGGTTCAACTAAAAAAAATCAAGAAAATACACTTTAGATAGGGCTGGGAATTGAAAAATATGGAGTAGAATGCAGAGTTTTAAGACGATCAGAAAAAAACCTACATAGGAACTGAGGAGATAACTAACCATATGAATGTAGAATGAGAATGAATCTGGTTCCAATCGTAGCTTAGAAAAGATTGGAGAAAGACAAGATAAGTAGGAATGTCACCCAGTAGATTTACTGTTCCACATGGACAATATCAACTTCGATGAACCCTACGAATTCTTATGGCGGTCCTGCCAACACAATGTATTATTTTGCACTGCAATATTACATAACCCCCTCTTCTCAATTTTTTTACTCAAACCCCCCATTCTTGTCTTCAAATTATTTTCTTCTTCTGCCGTAAAGATTTGTATGATAAACTCCTCCAATTACTTCCCTAAAAGTCTGCTGCATATATTGTTACAAGCTTGGCAGGTTTCGGCCTGTACAGTGAGAAGTGTGTATGATGACGTACATCTGTCAAGGTGTCTATGAATGTACGCATCTGGATGCCAATACTGCACAATGATGGGTTCCCATCTTCACTATGTTTAATCTGTCCCTATTCATCTGTTCCATATTTCACTTAAAAAAAGAAATCCCACAAGAGGTTTTATTCCATTCTTAATGACAAATGTTTATCACATCACGTACTGTGGCCATTTGGATGGATGAGTACTGCTGGATTATATTGAGGATACTCAGAGTTGATTCAGGTGTACAATCATTTCTCTTGTGATGATGACACATAAGCTACTAGATTAAAAGGGTATTCCCAGCTCCAAGATCCTATTCCAATATGAAGTAGGTGTACAAATAATAATATCAACAAATACCTCCAATTAGAAATGTAGTATAGTATTGCTGATTCAATATGTCCCTTACCACATGTGCAGGGCATTACGGTAGGTTAGGTATCCATGGTTACAACCATGAACAGCTAACTGTCACTATATGAGTGGTCATAACCACGGATACCCAAGCTACTGCAATGCCCTGCCCATGGGGTAAGGGACATATTGAATCAGCAATACTATACTACATTTCTAATTAGAGGTATTTGTTGATATTATTATTTGTACACCTACTTCATATTGGAATAGGATCTTGGAGCTGGGAATACCCTTTTAATCTAGTAGCTTATGTGTCATCATCACAAGAGAAATGATTGAGTGCAACTAAGATTGAAGTCTATGGCAAGCATGTCACGTGCAACCTGCGACCAGCGACAGAAACTCCAAAACACATGTGGAGACATATTCGATATCAGTCGCAGTATGTAGCAGGTCGTATCGTGACACTATAAGAAATCATTACACCCGACATGCAGATAGTAAAACTTGAAAAAGCGGCACTCACCACTGACATATGATAACGACAACTTTATTTGGTCACCATGTAAGAAGCAGAGACATGGACAAATGAGCAACGAGCAACAGCGGTTCACGTGAGCCCACGCATCCTCCGTCTCGGACGGAATGATTATTTTTGATAATTGTTCCATCCAATGTTGCAATGAGACATTGCGATTTGAGTGTCATGCGATACACGAGTTTCCAATCACAATTAATTTACTGTATAACAACAATGGCTCTTGGTAAAAGCGCTAATGGGCGCTGACATATGAGCATGGTGCCTGGCATAGCGCATATTATAGCTGTCATTGGGTATGAGCTTGTCTTACATTGTTGCTGTCATTGGAAGCTCTCTGGCTGGCACAAGGGTAAAGGCAATATTGGCTAGCATGGTGACAATCTGCAACTGTCATGGCAGATGAAAGCAATGAGCCAAACATGCCTGAAAATTAAACATTGGTGCATCTTAGCGGGAAGAAGCCTCAAGCCAATTTAGGCAGGAATGGAAAGACCAGAGAGGAGAACGACAATTGAGAAGATGTCAGCTATGGGTTATTGGATTTCTGTGCCACTTTCTCTGAACACACCTGATCAGTACTGTACGTAGCTCCAAAAGGTGTACTCTCATGCTGCAGGCAGCATTGTGCATTGTGATAAGGGCCCATGTATTGTTCTTGCACAGGGGCCCTGTTCTGTCTGTGTCCGCCAGTGGTGATGATGTACAACCTCACTGCTGAATATGCCGGTGATATACAGTATAAGCATATGAGTCGCACTTAGTACCAGGGCAATGGGGTACTCGGCACCGAGCCCATCAAAGTCTATGGGGTTTGTCACTGGCAGCAGGACTCGGTCCGTGGCCCTGGGCGCTCATACAATGGGGATATTTACAGGGGATTGTTAGGATAGTTCGTGACGCCACCTGTGGTTTCTGGTCAGTTGTACCAGCGCTGCTGTAAGGGTCTTCACAGGGGATGTTATGGGGCAGCCAGATGGTGAGTCTCCCACAGGTGAGACTGGTCCCTGGAAGTCTATAGTGATGATGCAGGGTGTAGATAAGAATTCAGTCACACACAATGCAGCTTCTTTTCATACCTTTTACTGGTAGATGGTTCAAGCAGATCCCGGGGAGCTGGTCGGGGTAGAGAGTGCACATTCGGGTAACCGCTGAGCAGGTTAGAGGCCTCCTTTACTTCCAAATACATGTGAGTCCAACTTGCCTGAAGCGAAGTTAACTCTGAGCTCCCCAGCTTTCTCAATAGCTGTCATGCCCGGCCAACATTGTGGTGGAGCCTTCTAAGTGGTGAGAACTAAGTCCTTACTTTTGTCTGCGCTTGACTCAAAGTCCCCGTTCTCCCTGACTCCGGTTACGTATTGACACTTTGGGCTGCACTCTGCGACCTGTAGTCCAGATGTCTCCGGTTTTCTTGTTACTATGCTTGGAACACTAGCAACGCTTCGGACCCCGGTGTCCGGCAATTTAGTGCAGGTAATCCAATA
>JARQOD010000001.1:364345801-364465632 GCA_033576555.1 Oophaga sylvatica | reverse complement strand
TAAAATAAAAGGCCAGATTAAGGGCGAGTGATCTGATAAAATACCGCATTTAGACCAAGTTCACACAACCGTGTAAAAGTCATCCTGGGAAAAAAAGACAGGATTATTCATCTGCATTTGTCACTTTTATGGGTGGAATCTGTTTTTATACATCAGCAGTGAATAAAATTTACAGGACCAAAACCAGTTTCCTTCACTAACCCCTTCCCTCAGCAGCCAATATTCGTTTTTGCATTTTTTTTTTTACCTTTCTTCTTAAACATTCATGACATTTCTATTTTTGCACTGTGGGTTGGGTTGCAGATTTGAATGACACCATTCATTTTACCATCTAGAGTAAGGGGAAAAATGGCAAAAAAAAAACTCAAAGTGCTGTGCTTTTTACTTTAATTTAATACTATGCCTTGATTATTTCTTTATTTCTTACACGCTCCATGATGGATGGAGCATGAAGGGGTTAAAGATTTGCAATGTATCCATAAAAATTAGATACTTAATGGTTGATCAGTATGGAACATTTTTTCCACACTCATGGTCATTGATTTTTGCAAGCCAAAACCAACAGTGGGTGATAAATACAGAAGTGGTGACATGTTTCTATTATACATTTCTTCTGACTGTTCCTCTCCTGGTTTTAAAGGCTACACATACTGATGTAAAATACTGACCAAATACTGATAGTGTGAATGTGGCCTATACCTGAGGTGTTTACAAATCAGTGAAACTCAATGGGTCTGTGTGCAGAAGTGTACAGCGGATGTGAGAATGTTACCTACGGGCTCATTCACTAACTGTGCATGTGCTGTTCATATACTAAATGAGTAGCACACAGACAGCACACTGGCCGACGTGTATCATCATGTTAGTTCACGTAAATGTTATTACACACGGACCGCTTGTCTGCGGGGAACAAAATCGCAGCATCTCCTACTTTACTCCATATTTCAGATCAGACTCACCGATTATAAAACAATGGGTGCACAAAAAATGGGATATCATCAATACGTTATGTTTTTCATGGAAGCATTACAATTATTAGCATAAGAAACTGTATTTGACCTTTTATTATTTATTAAATCGTTCATGTAAAAACTGATGACATACCGATGTACATAAACGACATACGAATTGTATATGGAAGACAATATGGATGAAAAATCATGTTTTTATCTAGATGGCAAAGGGACCGTTTGGCAAAGTTCATGCGAACCTGGTTTAAGTCTGAGTATATATATATATATATATATAATATATATATATATATATATACAGCTGCTTCTCCCAAATTTAGAATATCATCAACAAGTTACCGTATATACTCGTGTATAAGCCGAGATTTTCAGCCCATTTTTTAGGGCTGAAAGTCCCCCTCTCGGCTTATACGCGGGTCTTATACAGGGGTCGGCGGGGGAGGGGGAGCGGGGGTGTCGGATCATACTCACCCCTCCGCTGGCGCGGTCTCTGCAGCCCCCCTGCTTCTACCATGATCTCCGGCTCCTTCCTGCAGCGGTCACATGGTACTGCTCATTAAAGTCATGAATATGCACATATTCATGACTTTAATGAGCGGTGTGACCGCTGTAGGAAGGAAGAGCTGCGGAGACCACGGGAGAAGAGGAGATGCTGCAGAAAGAGACGCGCCGGCGGAGGGGTGAGTATAGCGATATTCACCTGTCCCGTTCCACCACTGCGCGCTGCTCCGACCTCCTCAACTCTAAATGTTCAGGCAGAGGGCGCGATGACGTCGTTAGTGCGCGCCACGCCCACAGCCTGATCATTCACTGCCGAGGACCCGGAAGAGGGAGCAGTGCGCAGCGGTGGAGCGGTCCGGTGACAGGTAAATATCTCAGGTGCCGGGGTCTTGAGCCAGCAGTGACACCGGCACCTGTCCCCCATAGCGCGCCGGTGTCATCGCCTGTTCAGGACACCGGCACCTGGCCCCCAGCGACGAGAGGTGAGTATGTAATTTTTTTTGCAGCAGCAGCGCGGCAGCATAAGGGACATACTATGGGGCATAATCTGTGGAGCATATGGGGGCCTAATCTGTGGAACATATGGGGGCCTAATCTGTGGAACATATGGGGGCCTAATCTGTGGAACATATGGGGGCCTAATCTGTGGAGCATATGGGGGCCTAATCTGTGGAACATATGGGGGCCTAATCTGTGGAACATATGGGGGCCTAATCTGTGGAGCATATGGGGGCCAATCTGTGGAACATATGGGGGCCTAATCTGTGGAACATATGGGGGCATAATCTGAGGTACATATGGGGGCCTAATCTGTGGAACATATGGGGGCCTAATCTGTGGAACATATGGGGCATAATCAAAGGAGCATATGGGGGCCTAATCTGTGGAACATATGGGGGCATAATCTGAGGAGCATATGGGGGCCTAATCTGTGGAGCATATTGGGCATAATCTGTGTAGCATATGGGGGCATAATCTGTGGAACATATGGGGGCCTAATCTGTGCAGCATATGGGGGCCTAATCTGTGGAGCATATTGGGCATAATCTGTGCAGCATATGGGGGCATAATCTGTGGATCATATGGGGGGCATAATCTGTGCAGTTTATGGGGCCTAATCTATGGAGCATATGGGGGCATAATCATTTTTTACCCTAGGCTTATACGCGAGTCAATAAGTTTTCCCAGTTTTTTGTGGCAAAATTAGGGGGGTCGGCTTATACACTGGTCGGCTTATACATGAGTATATACAGTATTTATTTCAGTTCTTCAATAAAAAAAGTGAAACTCATATATTATATAGAGTCATTACAAACAGAGTGATCTAATTCAAGTGTTTATTTCTGTTAATGTGATGAGTATGGCTTACTGCCAATGAAAACCCGAAAGTCATTGTCTCAGTAAATTAGAATAATTAACAAAAAACACCAGCAAAGGCTTCTTAAGCGTTTTAAAAAGGTCCCTTAGTCTGTTCCAGTAGGCTCCACAATCATGGGGAAGACTGCTGACTTCACAGATGTCCAGAAGACAGTCATTGACACACTCCACAAGAAAGGTAAGCCACAAAAGGTCATTGCTAAAGAAGCTGGCTGTACACAGAGTGCTGTATGCAAGCATATTAATGAAAACTTGAGTGGAAGAAAAAAGTGTGGTAGAAAAGGTGCACAAGCAAAAGGGATAACTGCAGCTTTGAAAGGATTGTTAAGAAAAGGTCATTCAACAATTTGGGGGAGATTCACAAGGAGTGGACTGCCGCTGGAGTCATTGCTTCAAGAGCCACCACACACAGATGTATCCAGGACATGGGCTACAAGTGTCACGTCATTTGTGTCAAGCCACTCATGACCAATAGACAACGCCAGAAGCGTCTTACCTGGGCCAAGGAGAAAAAGAACTGGAGTCTTGCTCAGTGGTCCAAGGTGTTGCTTTCAGATGAAAGTAAATTTTGCATTTAATTTGGAAATCAAGGTCCCAGAGTCTGGAGGAAGAGTGGAGAGGCACACAATCCAAAATGCTTGAGGTCTAGTGTGAAGTTTCCACAATCAGGATGGTTTGGGGAGCCATGTCATCTGCTGGTGTAGGTCCACTGTGTTTTATCAAGACCAAAGCGCTGCCGTCTACCAGGAAAATTTAGAGAATTTTCATGCTTCCCTCTGCCGACAAGCTTTTTGGAGATGGAAATTTCATTCTCTAGCAGGACTTGGCACCTGTCCACACTGCCAAAAGTACCAATACCTGGTTTACAAACAACAGTATGACTGTGCTTGATTGGCCAGCAAACTCGCCTGACCTTAACCCCATAGAGAATCTATGGATATTGTCAAGAGGAAGATGAGAGACACCAGACCCAACAATGCAGACGAGCTGAAGGCTGCTATCAAAGCAACCTGGACTTCCATAACACCTCAGCAGAGCCACAGGCTGATCGCCTCCATGCCACGCCACAATGATGCAGTAATTGATGCAAAAGAAATTCCGACCAAGTATTGAGTGCATTTAATGAACATACATTTCAGTAGGCCAACATTTCGGATTTTAAAATCATTTTTTCAAGCTGGTGTTATAAAGTATTCTAATTTACTGAGATAATGACTTTTGGGTTTTCATTGACTGTAAGCCATAATCATCAACATTAACAGAAATAAACACTTGAAATACATCACTCTGTAATGACTCTATAGAATATATGAGTTACACTTTTTGTATTGAAGACCTGATATAAATTAACTTTTTGATGATATTCTAATTTTGTGAGAAGCACCTATATATATCGTTAGGTTATTCTAACAAAGCAACATTGGTTTTAAGAGACATAGGATAAAAAAGTTCCGAACTTATGATTTTTATACAATTATGCAGATCTACAAATAATGGATGCTTACTTTTAGGAACAAGACTAAAGATACCAGACAGAGCAAATCAGCCACAAACATATACAAGTTAAAACAGCATTACAGGGCTCAATATAAATATGTTTAAAAGATGCAGACTGGAAAATAAAAATGAAGCAGAACCTGTTACTACCACCAGGTGGGGATAGGGAGTTTTCCAAATAAACCACTTTCTATACAATCTGTTGTACTCAGGGTCTGACTATAGAGGGTAGCAGGCTTCTATAAAGAAGGGGCTAATACAGTAACAAGACCCAGGTACAAAAGAGGTTCAACATTTACAATGGGACTTGTGTTGCTAGGAATCATTTTTTGTCTTTGTTCTATTAATAAGCTTCTAACCTTTCTGAAAATATTTATTGTATGCAAAATAAAAACAACAGCGTTTATGATCCGATTACTAGTGCATATTCAATATACACACATTGGCAACATTGTTGGTACCCCTCGTTTAATGACAGAAAAACCCACAATGATGATAGAAATAACTTAAATCTGACAAAAATAATAATAAATCAAAAACCTATGAAAATGAACAAATGAAAGTCAGACGTTGCTTTTCAACCATGCTTCCACAGAATGTTTTTAAAAATAAAACTCATGAAATAGGCCTGGACAGAAATGATGGTACCCTTAACTTAATATTTTGTTACACAACCTTTTGAGGCAATCACTGCAAATGATTCCTGTAACTGTCAATGAGACTTCTGCACCTCTCCACAGGTATTTTGGCTCCAGTTGTCTCGTGTTTGAAGGTTGCTTTTTCCTGACAGCATGTTTCAGCTCTTTCCAAAGATGCTCAATAGGATTTAGGTCAGGGCTCATAGAAGGCCACTTCAGAATAGTCCAATGTTTTCCTCTTAGCCATTCTTGGGTGTTTTTAGCTCTGTGTTTTGGGTCATTATCCTGTTGCAAGACCCATGACCTGTGACTGAGACCAAGCTTTCTGACACTGGGCAGCACATTTCTCTCTAGAATCCCTTTGATAGTCTTGAGATTTCATTGTACCCTACACAGATTCTAGACACCCTGTGCCAGATGCAGTAAAGCAGCCCCAGAACATAACAGAGCCTCCTCCATGTTTCACAGTAGGGACAATGTTCTTTTCTTGATAAGCTTCATTTTTCCTTCTGTGAACATACAGCTGATGTGCCTTGCCAAAAAGTTCCATTTTTTCTCATCTCTCCATAGAACATTCTCCCAGAAGCTTTGTGGCTTGTCAACATGTAATTTGGCAAATTCCAGTCTGGCTTTTTATGATTTTTTTTTTCAACAATGGTGTCCTCCTTGTTCGTCTCCCATGAAGTCCACTTTGGCTCATACAACGATGGATGGTGCGATCTGACACTGATGTTCCTTGAGCTTGAAGTTGACCTTTAATCTGTTTAGAAGTTTTTCTGGGCTCTTTTGTTACTATTCGTATTGTCCGTCTCTTTAATTTGTCATCAATTTTCCTCCTGTGGCCACGTCCAGGGAGGTTGGCTACAGTCCCATGGAGCTTAAATTTCTGAATAATATGTGCAACTGTAATCACAGGAACATCAAGCTGCTTGGAGATGGTCTTATAACTTTTACCTTTAACATGTTTGTCTATAATTTTCTTTCTAATCTCCTGAGACAACTCTTTCCTTTGCTTCCTCTGATCCATGTTGAGTGTCATACACACCAAGTCACCAAACAGCACAGTGAGTATCTGTAGCCCTCTATACAGGCCCACTCACTGATTCCAAGATTATAGACACCTGTGATGCTAATTAGTGGACACACCTTCATTTAACATGTCCCTTTTGTCACATTATTTTCAGGGGTACCATCATTTCTGTCCAGGCCTATTTCATGAATTTTATTTTTTTTTAATTCTGTGGAAGCATTGTTGAAAAGCAACGTCTGACTTTCATTTGTTCACATTCATTCATTTTTATTTATTAACACTTTTGTATGATCCAAGTTATTTCTGTCACCATTGTGGGTTTTTCTGTCATTAAACGAGTGGTACCAACAATTTTGACCACGTGTGTAGCTAGAGCATATATCTTCATGATAATTTCCCTAAGTCAGTCCATGGTACTAAAGTCCATTACTGATGATATAGGGCGCAGCAAACGTTTAGCTGGACAGACGTGTAATAATGGTTGCAGAGTGGAATAAAATGATGTTTGTTTTTTATTTGTATTATTTTCACCTCGTAATTGAGGAGTTATTAGTAGTGAAAGTATTTGGCACCTAATGAGCTAACTTATGTCAGGTCATTGTTAGCAGACAATGTTATGCGATTGTTATCAGAAAGCATTTACTGGAGGGTATGAACTTCTTTGAATCATCCAATCATAAGCAGGCAGCAACATATATGAGAAAAAACAACATGCCCCCACCTTAGCTTAGAGCAGGTTTCTCAGTATGTGAGATGTAATGACAGACAGCCCTGGTATCCTGGTCTGACTTCCTGCACGATTAGAAAGTGCTGGGAACAGAGCACATATGACAAACACCTTTCATATAAGGTTTCTGTGGGGGAATGTGGCAGCACATCTGAGTTTAGCTGTGTCATATTATAAACCCTTCTATCAGCTTTCCTACTCTCAAACCACTATTACCTGTGCTGTACTGCCCCTACCCCCACACGGACAACCGGGAGAGGAGACAAAGGTGTCAATAATCATATTTATATCTGCTGTGCTCACAGCAACTTCTAAGTGCTCTGCAGTAAGAGAAGAGCAGGCTATGCCTGTGTGGGACATATAATGAAAGCCTAAACAGCCTACTCTGCTAATAGGAAAGATGTGTATCTTCGTACCGTGTTAGCCAGTAGATAGAAAAATATTTAGACTTGAGAGTCCTCAGTGGTTGATGGATCTACCTGTGGCCAAACACTTTTGTATGCCCGGTCATAGCATGATGGATATGGAATTACTGGTATTAAAAGATAACTTAAAATCTGAGAAAGATAGAAAGATTTGGGAATATAAACTTATGATGACCTTTGACACTCTTAGTGCTGGAATGAACGTGTCACATGGATTCATGTCTGTGTACATCAATTAAGGAATCTGCTTCTCTGACCTGGGGGCATCAAAACCCAATACCAGACCCCAATCAGAGGGCAATAAAACTCTCACTCCTTATCTATGAACTGTTCCAATATTTATGTTCATCCCTCTGCCATAATGACAGTTCTGCTTCACGTCACATGTCTTACCTATTGCATTATTCCTGTGTCCTCTTGTGTATAAATATGTGATTCTTCAGATTTTGTATTAGTCTTCGCCTGATGAAGAGACCTGAGTAGTCTCGAAAGCTTGCAATTTGTTACCATCTTTTCAGTTAGCCATTAAAAGGTATCAACCACTGAGGACTCTCAAGTCTAAATATTTTTCTACTCTGCTAATGTAATTTCCGTATCTGAAAGATGTTAGTCATCTAGTCATCTGTGCTCTACTGGCAGCACTTTCTAATCATGCAGGAGGTTAGACCAGGAGATCAGTGCTTTCTGTTATTACATCTCACACACTGAGAAACTTGCTCTATGTTATGATGGGGCATATTCATCTTTCTCCTGAGTGTTGCTGCCTAGCTATGATTGGTCAGCATCACACAGGAGAAGTACAAGCACCCAGCGAAAAGTATCTGTTAACATCCACTTGTACTTAACAAAAGTTAACTCATTAGATGCCAAATACTTTTATTGCTAATATCTCCGCAAAGAAGAGGCAAAAATACAAAAATGAAAAAAAAGTTATATTCCGCACTGCAGCCACTATTACATTGTGCATCCAGTTCCACAAGAACGATCTGGTGAAAGGTACTCCTTAAGGGACAAATGTCTATATTTCTATTTGGTTAATTAGAGTTTTTCCCTGTCTTGTCGTTGTAGCTACTATATCATAATAAAAGGTAAATAGAATTTGCTGAGTATTATCTATCTGGAAGAGACAAAGAGAACTTTTCCCCTATGTATTTGCTAGCGTAGCTTTTTCTACATGCATTCTTTCATTTGAGTAGTCACACAAATGTTAGCAAATTTCCAATATTAGTCTAACATTCTGAAATCTAAGCTTTCTATGCTAATATTGACCTGATTGAATCCCATGCCTGTATCTTTTGACAGCATAGCAATAAGAGAAGTGAGACATACATATACCAGGAAAAGACAGAAAATTGGTTAGACAGACAATACAAAAGAGTAGACAGACAGGCTCCAAACAGAACAGATGGATACACAAAAAGGGGCCCATATGAAAAAAAAATGTCATTTAGGTCTGAAGAGTGCAGAGTACACAGGGAACAAAGACTGAAAGTCTATGTAACTGCAGCGTTGAGAACAGTTATTTGTCATCACAGTGGATGGAATGGTACCTTTCTTATGTATGCTCTAAAGAATGTCATTGTCAGCATATTTATTATAGGATATTAGGGGTATATACTTGTAATACTTGTAGATTGAGCATCATTTCCAAGCATTATACAAAAGCACACATACAGTTGCTTCTCATAAAATTAGAATATCATCAAAAAGTTAATTTATTTCACTTCTTCAATACAAAAAGTGAAACTCACTTAGTATATACAGTCATTACAAACAGTGATCTATTTCAAGTGTTTATTTCTGTTAATGTTGATGATTATGGCTTACAGCCAATGAAAACCCAAAAGTCATTATCTCTGTAAATTAGAATAATTAACAAAAACACCTGCAAAGGCTTTCTAATTATTTAAAAAGGTTCCTTAGGCTATTTCTGTAGGCTCCGCAATCATGGGGAAGACTGATGATTTGACAGATGTCCAGAAGGCAGTCATAGACACACACCACAAAGAGGGTAAGCCTCAAAAGGTCACTGCTAAAGAAGCTGGCTGTTCACAGAGTGCGGTATACAAGCATACTAATGGAAAGTTGAGTGAAAGGAAAAAGTTTGTTAGAAAAAGGTGCACAAGCAACTGGGATAACCGCAGCCTTGAAAGGATTGTTAAGAAAAGGCCATTTAGATATTTGGGGGAGATTCACAAGCAGTGGGCTGCTGATGGAGTCATTGCTTCAAGTGCCACCACACACAGACGTATCTAGGACATGGGCTACAAGTGTCTCATTCCTTGTGTCAAGCCACTCATGACCAATAGACAATGCCAGAAGTGTCTTACCTGGGCCAAGGAGAAAAAGAACTGGACTGTTGCTCAGTGGTCCAAGGTGTTATTTTTAGAAGAAAGTAAATTTTGCATTTCATTTGGAAATCAAGGTCCCAGAGTCTGGAGGAAGAGTGTAGAGGAACACAATCCAAGCTGCTTGAGGTCTGGTGTGAAGTTTCCTCAATCAGTGATGGTTTGTGGAGCCATGTCATCTGCTGGTGTAGGTCAACTGTGTTTTATCAAGACTAAAGTCAGCGCAGCCGTTTACTCGGAAATTTTAGAGCACTTCATGCTTTCCTCCGCCGACAAGCTTTTTGTGGATGAAAATTCCATTCTCCAGCAGGACTTGGCACCTGTCCACACTGCCAAAAGTACCAATACCTGGTTTAAAAACAACAGTATCACTGTGCTTGATTGGCCATCAAACTCGCCTGACCTTAACCCAATGGAGAATCTATGGGGTATTGTCAAGAGGAAGATGACAGACATCAAACCCAACAATGCAGACGAGCTGAAGGCTGCTATCAAAGCAACCTGGGCTTCCATAACACCTCAGCAGTGCCACAGGCTTATCGCCTGCATGACACGCCGCATTGATGCAGTAATTGATGCAAAAGGAGCCCCGACCAAGTATTGAGTGCATTTACTGAACATACTTTTCAGTAGGCCAACATTTCGTATTTTAAAATCACTTTTCAAGCTGGTGTTATAAAGTATTCTAATTTACTGAGATAATGACTTTTGGGTTTTCACTGGCTGTAAGCCATAATCATCAACATTAACAGAAACAAACATTTGAAATATATCACTCTCTTTGTAATAAATGAATGAATTTCCTAACAGGCAATCCCCACATGTATTCAGGCTGTCAAGGAGCCGCAAATCATGCAGCTGCAGCAACAGAAACTAAATCTCCGAGCACTTCCAAATACTCGGAGACCACCCAAGCGTGCTCGGGAAAACCCGAGCAACGAGCATACTCACTCATCACTAATTCTGATCTAGTGAGTGGAGTCTAGCTACAATGATGTCTTCCATACACTAAAAACATAGAAAGAGAGATTCCTGTTCTTTTGTTCCTTTGGTAACACATAACATTGAATCGGCAGAGACATGAAGAACAATATACAACAATATATAACAGTACTGAGCAGTGTAGCTGTGACTCTAACTCTGGGATAAACTATAAAAAAATCAACAAAATCAACAGAATCTGTTTCTCTGCCTCTCTGTACTCTTCTTTAGTCCTCACCAGATACTCCATAGATTTTAATAATGCTGTGTAATGTAACGCTTCATTCTGCTGGCAGTCCATCTTTTTTTGAACAAGATGGATTTTGAGCCAAGGGCACAGCGACCAGTGCAGGACGGGGGCCCCCTGATGCCAACCCTGTTTTCAGCTGAATTCGCCTCCTTGAACATACATGAAGCTGAAATGTATTGCATCACACAAATCCACCTTCTCCCTGCACCGCAATAGCTATAGTGGTCGCATGACGCCATTCGCTATGAAGGAGGAATGGGGCAGTAATCACCAAAGGAGAGAGGAAAGGTAAGAAGAATTGCTTCTTTTATATGCAGAAATGTGCTTGAGATGAGCATCAGGAGCGGGAGCATTATTATATAAAGGGTCCAGGATGGTGGCCATTAAGGGACCTGTCACTTGATTAATGCTTCAGAAACAACAGGCAGCATCATTCAGTCTGGCTGAACGATTGTTGCCAGATATGTTTTTCTTTGAAATGCTCTGGTGTTTCTGAGAAAACTTAGTTTGAAGAGCTAGCAAATGGAAGAGAAGTAATTAGTCTGATATGGTCCCTGGCTTTGTCCTCCCCATCCCGCTACAGGTGACTGACAGGTCTCTTCCACATATGTAGATAGGGAGAAACCTGTCAGTCACAGTGAGAATCCAGCCAGGGACGGCATCAGACTCTTCCTTTAGTCCTTGGCTGGCTCTTTCAAACTGTTTTCTCTGAAGCACCTGGGTATTTTAGAGAAGAACATACCTGGCTCTGAATCATGCTGCTGATGATTTGGGCAGCATGAATCAAGTGACAGGTTCTCTTTAAATATAAATAATAAATGGCACATTTCTATGTTAACCCTTACTTCAACAGGGTAAGCATGGGCATATACAATAACATATAGACAATATTACACACACATTCATTGATAAAAAAAACACCAATGTCTAAGCTCCCAATTAAACTGAAGGGAGGAAAGAATTACATGGAATAATAAATCATATACATTATATTAGAGCTGTTATGCCCTGAAAGTATTGTATTATTCGGCCTGGCCCCATAATTCGTGTACTCAAGGGAATCTCCCAGTAATAGAAAAAAACTATGAGAAATGTAATAGATTAGATAAATAAATTCCTAATTGTACTTAAAGGGATTATCCAGAATTTTTTTAATTTTTTTCTTATGGGGCTAAGATCTTACAGGCAGGCAGTTACCAACTACCTGCCTGTTCTGCAAAGTGCTTATCCCTACCGGTTCAGAATGATCACAGACAGCTCCTACCTATGATTCTGCAGCTTCCGGTGATGTCATGACAACAGAGCCGCTCCGTCAACAGAGCAGAGCAGAAGAGAAGAAGCTGCTCTGTAATCGAGACATCACTGGAAGCTGCAGAATCATAGGTGGGAGCTGTCTGCGATCGTTCTGAACTGGTAGGATGGTCAGCACCTTGCAGATCAGGCAGTAAGATTGCAACTACCTGCCTGTAACTTCTTAGCCCCATAAGAATATAACCCCTTTAATTAGAAAATCAGAATTGTTTCGTCTAGGGATGTAATCACTATAGAATTAAAATGGTTGCCTGTTAGGACAGGCGCTTGTGAGCAAAGATAAGCTCCCAGTAAATATTTTGATGAAACACTGAAGTTACCAGGGTTGCTGAGATAAGAAGAGGTCAGGCGGTGTTCCTCACTGCAGACATCTTTGGTCTCATGGCTTCTGCAGCCATTCCAATCAACAACAGCAGCACCAAAAAAATTCAGAGTGCACCCGAATCCCCAGACCATAATAAAGATCTTTATTCAGACCTTAGGCCTCTATCATATTCTGTATCCTTGCTCCCTACCCCTTTTCAGTTCCTGGCACAAATTCTAACTCTGTCCTTATGGAAAGAAGGTCAGGATGTTGTGTGTGCCACTGCACACAATTCATCCACAAATGCAGTCTTCTCGCCAGTCTTGATGGGAGGCATGTTAGAGTTAGAGGTGCTGGTTCATTAAGCTGAGAACGCCTCTTATTGAATCAGGCGTGTCTTAAAAGTGATGCGCGCCTCACCACCAATCTAACTCCATTTAGGAACTGGAGTAAGATTTGTGGTGTAAGGTACACCATAGTTTATCATGAGTTAGACGAGCCAGCATCACCACCCCTCATCCTGCTTCAGCTTCGCCCATTATGGCGGAGCTGGTCGAAACTGTTATAAAAACATCAAACGTTGCAAAATGTTTGCGGAATCTTGTGTTGCGCAAAAATGCTGTGACTTTTCAAACACTTTGATGAATCGGGGCCTATGTGTTATCGCACCCTCTATGTTATCTTCAGTGTTACATGATCATACCAGAATATCCAGTGGATGCACATCTTCCTGCATGAAGCTTGCTCACATGACCTGTCCTAACATTCAGGGGCACATTTCTGTCAGTGTTACAAGGTGGCCATCCTTTTAATCTATGGTGAGTGAATCCCTAAAGATTTTAAATGCATTTAGGAAATTATTTATAATGATATTTCCTTTAGTTATTTATTTTCTTCTATTCTGGAGACCCTTTGTAACCACTCAATGACCCATGAAGAACATTTATGTCATAGTTCACTAAGGAAAATAGGAATCCAGCTCAGTAGCCGAGTTTGTTTCATACCAGGAAGATGACAGCAGCATTACATAGTCAACATCTGCCTGTAAGTACAGAGAGAATGGAGCTTGTTCGATCTCGCTGCAATTTAACCACTTATATGCCACTGTCAATCTCTAACAGTGGCAATTAAATGACATCCTTGCAAGACTTCCATCACCTCCTGCATCAGCGATCACGAGGAACTAATAGTTTACCATGTCTGCTGGCTGCCTGCTGAATTACCCTGTAACAACCATGTTAGTAGTCCTCCTGAGAAGTTCAGCCACAGGGTGAGCTTCATTGGTTATCCACTATGTCATATTATTATACTATGTAGGTAGAAACACTATGGCATTCTTTTATATAAGTGATCAAACAATCGCAGGTTCAGTTCTCCTAAGTTGACTGACAAATAAAGTAAGAATTAAAAATATATACATTATATATTTAAAAGTTAAAATCCCCCATCATTTCTTCCTTCAAAAATAAATTAAAACATTTAAAAAAAAAAACATATTGAGTATTGTTGTGTGTGAAAAAGTCCAATGTACCAAAATTATTTAAACCGCTCATTAATCGTCAAAAGGAAAAAAAATGGAATGCCGTGAGTGCCCTTTTTTGTACTGCACTACCTCAAAAATGTAATAAAAAGCTCACAATGTCATTTACAGTTGTGCTCAAAAGTCCACATACCCCAGCTGAATTTTTCCTTTCTTGGCCTTTTTTCAGAGAATATGAATGATATTGCAATTTCACTGCGCTTGAATTTTTTTCTCATTTTCCAATACATTGTATAGTAAAATGAACGAGTAAAACTTAGAGAATAAAAAATCTATATAAATGTGGTATAAATTTTTAAACATACTGACCTGAAGAATAAAGCTGTCTTATCAATTTTATCAAACAGTAAATGGTTTTAAAAAAAATTAAACCAGTTCCAAAAATGATTAGTGTTCTTCAGTCTACATCCAAAAAAAATTGAATAAAAAAAGATTGTCAAATAATACGTACCCTTATATGGAACCAATAAAAAACACAAAAGACAAGTTCTTACACAGCTGTATTGAGAGAAATATTAAGGCTATGTGCACACGTAACAGAATTGCCGCGGAAATTTCCGTGGCAATCCCGTACCTCCCTGCGCGGGAAATACGCATTTTATAGGTATGCGTATTCCCGCTAAAAACTAGCATTTTGCAAGCGTAATTAGCTTGCAGAATGCTAGCGTTTTCCAAGCGATCTGTAGCATCACTTGCAAAACTGATTGACAGGTTGGTCACACGAGTCACACATAGTGTTTGACAAGTGTGACCAACTTTTTACTATTGATGCCGCCTATGCCACATCAATAGTAAAAAGATCTAATGTAAAAATAAAAAAAAAATAATAAATTGTGATATTCTCAACCTTCCGGCGTCCCCCGCAGCCTTCCTGGTCCTCGCAATGCTCCCGGCAACTCCCGTTCCCAGTGATGCCTGGCGACAATAACCCCAGATGACGTAGCATCACGCGAGACCGCTACGTCATCTGTGGTCATTGACGCAAGGCATCCTTGGGAACGGGATTGGCCGGGAGCGTCGCTGAGAGGCGGAAAGCTGCGGGGGCCGCCGGAAGGTGAGGATATCACTATTTTTTATTTTAATTTTGGTTTTACCAGGGATATGGTACCCAGGGCCTGAAGAAGAGTCTCCTCTCCTCCAGACCCTGGATACCATCCGCACATGAACCGCTCACTTTGCGCATGGTGGGCATAGCCACATGCGGAAAGTAAGCGGTTCAATGCATTCCTATGGCGGCGTAATCGCCGCGATTACGGAAAAAGAATGGACATGCTGCGATTGTCTCGGTCCGAGGAAAACGGCCGAGAAAAATCGGATGCTGGGAGCTGCTCCATAGAATAACATTGGTCCGAGTGCAATGCGATATTTCATCGCATTGCACTCGTCCGATTTTGTCGCCAGTTTGACCCCGGCCTTACCCTCTTTATGGTGTGTGTGAATGACTGCCTTCTGGACACCTGTCAAGTCAGAAGTCTTCCCCATGATTTTGGAGCCTACTGAAACAGACTAAGGGGCCTTTTTAAATGCTTAGGAAGTGTTTGCATGTGTTTTTGTTAATTATTCTAATTTACTGAGATAATGACTTTTGGGCTTTCATTGGCTGTAAGCCATAATCATCAACATTTACAGAAATAAACACTTTAAATAGATCACTATGTTTGTAATGACTCTATATAATATATGAGATTCACTTTTTGTATTGAAGAACTGAAATAAATTAACTTTTTGATGATATTCTAATTTTGTGAGAAGAACCTGTATAATGTTACAAGGCCCCTACATATAATAAACTTGCACTCTTTAGTGCCTTTCATGTGTCAATAAAGTGTGTTGAGCTTTGTTTAACCTAATAAATAAATAATTTAAAAAAATATATTTTTGATAACCAGCAAAGGTAAAACAGACAGCTGTGGACTGATATTATCAGGCTGGGAAGGTCCATAGTTATTATGCTCACACTTGCGTAAAAATACAACTCCGCAGTCGCCCCAAAAGTGGAGCATGACAATAGATGTTCCAATTCTGGCGCCTCGCCTTTGCTCTACCCCATTGCCCTGGTGCGTTGACAATAGGGGTAATGGGGCTTGGGGTTGATGTCAGCTGTGATTTGTCAAAAATCATAGCTGGTATCAAGCCCTGGTGTTAGTAATGGAGAGATAACACCTCTATTACTGATACAGCAATGAAAAAAAACACAAAAAATATTTTATTGGAAAAAAACACAATCAAAAAACTATCAAGGTAGAACAATCAGAGGAAAAGTGTAATAGAAACACAAGCCCCACTTCTGCATTTCTCACCCACTCCTCGTTTTAGCTTTCAAAAACGGGGTTTAAAATACTGACCAAGTACTGAATGTGTGAACATGGCCTTGGGCATCTTTTTAGTGCATAAAAGTGTGGGCAAAGAAGAATGGGCAAAAATTTTAGCCGTTAGATGTGCAAAGCAGGTAAATATAAACCCCAAAATACTTGCAGCAGTAATTTCAGCAAAAGATGGTCGTACAAATTATTGACTCAGAGGGGCTGAATACAAATGCACTTGTCACGGGTTTACCACGACAGAGAGGAGCCAGCAGACCGCAGTGTCTGATTTCTCCTACTCCAGAACTGATAAGAAGCACTTCACCTTCGTGGTAAACAGTGTAAGTTTTTTTTAGCAGTGCAGGAGTTAACCTGCTCAGTTGAGAGCTCCTAGGCATTAAGACTCAGCTGTGCACTGTTAGCCACGCCCATCTCCTATTTAATCTGGACCCTGGCTAGCACTCATTGTCAAGCTAGCTTATGCAGCATGGCTGGAGGTTGTTGGTTATTATTGGAGAAGACGTTTGGTAAATTTATCTGTGACTGTTGCTAGATTTTGAGTGTGTGATAATTCCCTTTCTTCTCCTACTTTGGTTTAACCCCATCCTCCACTCCCTAATACATTCATCTGTTGTCGGTCTGAATATATTTGTATGTCTGGTATTTTTCTTTTACTCTTGTTCGTATTACCTTGTTAGTCTGGCTGGTGTATTAGAACATACTACTAATCTCCTCTTCCCTGGGTGGGGGAAAGGTACTGAGGGCGGATTCAGGAGCTAAGGCAAGGCACGTGGCCCCAGTGTCTTCACCATCAAAAATAATCTGGGGAACAGGGAGAGCTAGGGCACCCCTGAAGTAAGGGACAGGGAAAGAACCCCTGGTCCTGGGACACTCGACATCCCATCCCACCTCCTCCCCAACCTCACCACCACTCTTATCCCATCCCTAACCCACCTCTTCAATCTATCACTAACTTCTGGTACCTTACCTTCTGCTTTCAAACATGCCACAATCACGTCTATACTTTAAAAGCCAACCCTCGACCCAACCGCTATGTCCAGCTATCGCTCAATATCGCTGCTCCCATTTGATTCCAAACTCCTGGAGCAGCACATCCACGCTGAACTTTCCTCCCACCTCTCTTCTAACTTGACAATTACAATCTGATTTCTGCCCCATCACTTCAATGAGACAGCCCTGACCAAAATTACTAACGACTTAGGGTACCGTCACACTCAGAGACGCAGCAGCGATCCTGACAACGATACAACCTGGCAGGGATCGTTACTGCGTCGCTATGTGGTCACTGGTGAAATGCCAAACAGTCAGATCTTCCCAACGACGCAGCAACGATCGGCGACCCGTAGCGAACTGTGTAACGATGTGTCTCCTATGTGTCTCAGTGCAGAGTCGCTAGCGAGATCATTGGTAAAAGGTGTCAAACACACCGATGCATGCTACCCAGCGGGATCTCAACGACCAAAGAAATGTCCAGGCATTTCTGACACGACCAGCGATCTTACAGCAGGGGCCTGATAGCTAGTGAGTGTCAAACAAAGCGAGCTAGTAAGTGTCAAACAAAGCGAGATTGCTGCTGAGATCGCTGTTGCATCACAAAACTTGTGACTCAGCAGCGATCTCGCTAGCGATCTCACTTAGTGTGACGGGGGCTCTACTTACAGCCAAAACTAACGGACAATACTCTATCTCCTCCTTCTAGACCTGTCCTCTGCTTTCTACATAGTTGATCACTGCCTCCTACTACAGATCCTCTCCTCCTTTGGCATCAAAGACCTCGCCCTATTCTGCATCTCCTCATACCTTTCCAACCGCACATTCAGTGTCTCCCACTCCCACACTACTGTTGGAGTCCCCCAAGGCTCTGTTCTAGGACCCCTACTCTTCTCAATCTATACACTTGGCCTGGGGCAACTCATAAAGTCCATTGGATTCCAGTACCACCTTTATGCTGATGATACTCAGATCTACTTCTCTGGCTCAGACGTCACCTCTCTGCTGTGTAGAATCCCAGAGTATCTATCAGCCATATCCTCCTTCTTCTCCTCTCGCTTCCTCAAACTCAATGTGGACAAATCTGAACTCATCATCTTTCCTCCATCTCACAGATCTTCCTTACCTGACCTATCTATCACAATTAACGACATCACGCTTTCCTTCCTCACCATTTTTTAGAATGTAAGCCCATAAGGGCAGGGTCATCTCCCCTCTGTATCAGTCTGTGATTGTTAGTTGCTTACTGTAAGTGATAGCTGTAATTTGTATGTAACCCCTTCTCATGCACAGCACCATTGAATTAATGGTGCTATATAATAAAATAATAATAATAATAATACCAGAGTCGTGACAGCACGTCAAACTTTTAAGATTTATATTTTTAATATTTAGAAAACCATGTATAATTTAATTTACTTTATACAAATACTTGCTACTTTGTGTTGGTAGATCACATAAAATCCATATAAAAAAAAATTTAACCCCTCACAATATTTGATGTAAGTTTAGGTCATGGATAGGAAGGGGTTTCCGCAAAATGACGTATATTTAATGTCAATCATGTGGGCACAGGATAATTGATGATAGCAGAGCTCTGAGTAGTTCCTACACTGCACTGGGCCATTTAACCCCCGAAATGTCACGATCAATAAGTATTGCAACAATTAGGAGGCCGGGAGAGGCAGAGGACACTCTCTCCAATGCGATTGGGACCCCCGCTGCCGATCATTGGCATCATGATAACCACTGGGTCTGCCAGCTACAGTGGCTTGTTAGATGCATGAGCTGGGCACAATGTGCCTGAACTACAATGTACTGGGCACTACAATGACAGTCTGCAATATTCACTTGGCAACATTCGCTACTGCTTGCTTTTGGAAAACAACCATGGAGTCAAAATCATCACTACACCTGTATATAACTTGTAATTTCCAAAATGGGGTCACTTGAGGGGGATTCTGTTCTTCTGTCACATAGATCACAAACTATTCTATAAAAATTTGTTCTCAAAGGTTCAAATAGTGCTTGTTTCCTCCCGAGTCCCTGTACTATGCAGCCACATATGGGGTATTGTGACGTTCAGCAGAAATTGTGTGACACATTTTGGTGCCATTTTTACCCATTTCCTCAAGTGACAATGTAAAATATGGGGCTAAAACTAAATTTTTGCAGCAAAAATGTAATTTTTTTTTCTTTACTGACCAATGGTGTAAGATTCTGTGACAGACCCGTGGGGTTAATATGATCACTGCATCCTTAGATGAATTAATTAAGAGGTGTCTTTTGTAAAGTGAAGTCACTTAATGGGGGTTCTGCTGTTCTGTCACTTTAGGGGCTCTTTCAGTGCGTCATGACACCTACAAATCATAACAGAAAAATCTGCACTGTAATATGGGTTCTTTTCCCTCTCGATTGCATGAAGAGTATTGGTGCACTCAGGAAAAATTGGACAACAAACTGTGAGGTCCATTTTTTTTCTAATAGCCCTTACAAAAATTAAAAACTCGGAGCTAAAACAACATTTTAATGGTAAAAATGTAATTATTCTTATTCACCGCCCAATGGTATAAATGTCTATGGTGTGAACATGCCCATTGCACTCCTAGATGAATTAATCGGGGGTGTAGTTTGTAAAGTGGGGTCACTTATAGAGGTTTTGCTGTTCTGGCACTTCAGGGCCTCTGCCAATGCGACATGGCACCTTCAAACCATTCCAGCAAAAACTGAACTCCAATATAGCCCTTCTTCCCTTCTGAGCTTTGCACTGTGCCTCAAAAGTAGTATTTGACCACATATGGGGTATTGGCGTACTCAGAAGAAATGGTGTAACAAATTGTACCTTTCATTTTCTCCTATTATCCCATCTGAAAATTAAAAACTTGTTGCCAAAGTAACATTTTAGTGGAAAAAAATGGTAATTTTCAATCGGGAGACCTTGGTGGCCATTCAACTGGCCCCTGACGACCAATCCACTTTTCAGGAAACTGAAGATGGCACGTTCCCTGAGTTTTTCCAGCAAGATGGTGCACCACCACATTATAGGTGTCAGGTCCGAGCATTCCTACATGAACAGTTTCCTGGAAAGTGGATTGGTCATCGGGGGCCAGTTGAATGGCCACCAAGGTCTCCCGATCTGACCCCATTAGACTTTTATCTTTGGGGTCATCTGAAGGCAATTGCCTATTCTGTGAAGATATGAGATGTGAAGCATCTGAAACAACGGATACTGCTAGCATTTCTTCTGTGGTGTTGCTATCAGTGTGTCAAGAGTGGGAAAAGAGGGTTGCATTGACAATCCAACACAATGGGCAGCACTTTGAGCACATTTTATAAGTGGTCATAAACTTGTAAATAACTCATGAAATAATAAAGTTACGTTAAAACCAAGCACATCATTGTTTTTCTTGTGAAATTCTCAATAGGTTTGATGTGTCACATGTCCCTCTTCCCATTGAAAAAAATACAGTTGGATCCAAATTGGTCAACTTCAAAATGGCCGCCATGGTCACCACCCATCTTGGAAAGTTTCCCCCCCCATATACTAATGTGCCACAAACATGAAGTTGATATCACCAACCATTCCCATTTTATTTAGGTGTATCCATATAAATGGTGCACCCTGTATATATATATGTATATACTGTATATATATATGTATATATATATTACAGCTCTGGCAAAAATGAAGAGACCACTGCACAGTTTTATAAAAATCAGCTTCTCTACATGTCTGACAGCCATTCCATTCTAGTGTCAGTTGAATTCCAACCAGAGTACACCTAATTCTACTTAATGTGCTTCTGATTAGGTGATCACCTGAACCAAATCTTATTTATCGAAGGAAAGTATAAAAAACACTGTTGTGGTGTTCACAATCCTCTTGCAGTAAGACAAGCTGGATGGCAAAACAAGTGCTAGCTTTATCCCAAAAGTAGAATGATAAAATAACTTTCAACCATGCCAAAGGAGTTGAAAAGAAAAGTCTTGAGTGAGGAAAAGAAGGGCTCAATTCTGGCTTTACTACCAGAGGGATACAGTGAGTGTCATGTTACATCTATCCTTAAAATTTATAAGATGACAGTCCATTACAACAAGGTCAAGCAGCAGACATTGGGGACAGCAAAGCTACAGATCGGCAGAAGGCGAAAATGACTCTCCACTGACCAGGATGACCATCAACTTATTCGAATGTCACTCAGCAACCGCAGGATGACTTCAAATGACCTACAAAAGGAATGGCAAATGGCAGCTGGGATGAAGAAAAAGAAAACTGACTGGCACATCCAAACTAGTGTGAATTAGGTGCATACCAGGAGCAGCTACCTCCATAGACAATATACAAAAAAAGGTTGCACTCTATCGTGCCAAAGCATGTCAATGTGAAATTTGAAACATGAATAGCAATATGGCTTTTGTATATTAGGAAAAAATGAATGAGACGCTTTGCACAAAATTTGACCAAATAATGCCTGCCCATTAGTGTTGAGCGATACGATACCGCAAGTATCGGGTATCGGCCGATATTAGCTCTATCGGACTTTCGATACTTAGTTCCGATATTTTCATCTTATCGGATACCGGAATCGGATTTGTCACTGTCACTGTCAGTGTCCGTCGGTCGGGTCTGTCAGGAGTCAGCGGCACTTACCTGGCAGAAGATCTCCGGCGGTCACGGGCTGGACTGCTTGATGGCCGCCATCATCTTTCCCCGGTGGTCACATGCTGTCATGTATAGTGTACAGTTCCTATAGCGTCTTGTGCTTGGGTGCGAGGAAAAACATGAGACATAGGTTGATATGAAATGACTTGTATTACTTCATACAAGCATGCAGAAAAGGTCACACAGTTTGCAGGAACAGAGGCAGGAGAACACAGCAGGCCAGAGTAACTTCAAGCTCTACAATAACTCTCCAAGCAGGTTCAGGATCTCTTCTCTGTACCGTAATTTCTCTGCAAACATGGATTCACCAGACAGCAGGTTTCCAAAGTCCAAAAGTGTTCCAAAGTTCCTCAGTAGGAAATAGCTGGAGTCCAAAATCCTAGGTTTCCAGGAGTCAGGTCACAGGCTGACTGAGGCTTGGTTCAGGAGCACTGATTGTTCAGCTGAGGCTGCTTAAGAAGCAAGAGGGAGAGAATCAGGGAGGGAACATGAAAACTGGAAACTCCATATTAACTGAGGGCAAGAGCTGCAGAAAGACAGAAAGCAAAATGGCCGACGGAAAACTGAGTTTCAAGGAACATGTCAAAAGAGACAAAGAACCTTACACATGCAGTTTCTCGCGATAACTGCAGTGACTGCTGGGTAATCCTGGCCGTAAAGCAGTCAGTCCGATGACGTCACCGCCGGGGAAGCAGGTAATCACCAGCTGTGCTGCGTCGAGATGACAGGCTCTGCCTGTCATTGCGATGTAGCAGAGCTGGATCGTCGTGGGACCCTCGTTACTATGGACTGCGTCGGACAGGTGGTATACTGTTGGTTTGTTTTTTTTCTTTTTTTACAGGAGATCGATGGCGTCGCAGGAATGAGAGTATAATAAAAGAAATGAAAACTGTGTTGTCTCTTTTATTTCATTAAAATACTTTTTTCTTGCTGTGTCTTTTTTTTTATACATTTAAAAACTTTGGGATTAATAATGGATCGGTGTCTTATTGACACCTCTCCATTATTAACCGGGCTTATTCTCACTGTGCAATCAACGGTGACATTAACCCCTTATTACCCCACTTGCCACCGCTACAGGGCACTGGGAAGAGCCGGGTAAAGTGCCACAATTGGCACATCTTTTGATGCGCCAAATGTGGGGCTGCTGTAGCCTGGTATTATCAGGCTGTTGAGGGCCAAAATCCATGGGCCTTGACAGTCTTTTAATACCAGGCGGCAGCAGTCTGCATTTTACTTGGCTGGTTAACAAAAATAGGGGGACCCCTACACCGTTTTTTTTTCGAGGGGATCCCCTATTTTTGTTAACCAGCCAAGCTAAGCAGACTGCTGTGGCCTGGTATTATCAGGCTGGCAAGCAGGGTCGGACTGAGGCACCGGGACACCGGAGAAACCTACGGTGGGCCCCAGCTCCTGCGTGGTGGGCCCTGATTTGAAAGGATAGGTCGCGGGGCAGAGGGGGCGGTGGCCCCGGGGCCCACGCTCTGAGGGGGCCCACCTGGAGCTACGATACAGTTACATTCTGCGGCAGAGCAGGGAGAATTGCTCTCCCTGCTCTGCCACCCGGAAGCTATGGGGCCTGAACAGGCGTTGGGGGGGCCCGGTGCCAGCAGTGGGCCCCCCACCCGTCATCGGAGGGTCAGCTGTATCGGCATCCAGCCGATAAAGCTGAACGCATGGAGAGAGAAGGAGCGGGCGCTCCTTCTCTCCCATAATCCCCCTCTCAGCGTATTACAGCGGGCGCAATAACATCACCTGCCGGCGCCCGCTGTCAGACGCTGAGAGGGAGAACAGTGAGCAGCACAGGAGCCGGGAGGTGAGGTTTTTTTTATTTTTTTTTTAATGGGGGTGCAGTCGAGTCCTGGCTGGAGAAGTCGTCATGTCGGTGTGGGCCAGATGGAAAAGACATGAAAAGTGAACAATTCCATTAGAAAGAACATCAGCGGTAAGTCATTATCTGTACCTGTGCTGTAATCTATATGTTCTGTAGGACTGGTATTATTTAACACAGACCATATGGCGGTAATATCAATATTGGTCTTTTTATATATAGATTATTTTGGCCAACAGCGCGGTCATTTGCTGAGGTTCTCTGATGATGGGCCCACTCAGAAGTTTTGCCCCCACTAAACCAAAACCCTAGCTACGCCTATGGCTCTCTCTCTAGTCTTTCTTTCTCGCTCTCTGTTCTTTCCTTCTCGCTCTCTGTTCTTTTTTCTCTGTTCTTTCTTTCTCTCTTTTCTTTCTTTCCTCTCTTTCTTTCTCTGTTTGTTCTTTCTCTCTCGCTGCTCTTTCTTTCTTTTCCTCAGTACCAGCCACTGTGCCCTCATTACCAGTCAGTGTGATCAGCAGTGCTAAATGGTTACGCTTGGGGCGAGGATATGGGTGTGATTAGCTGTGAAATGGGTGTTGTTGGGGCGTGGCCTAAAATTTTCAGCGGCGCGCAACACGCGCCGCAGCCTTTAATCCTCTTTCCTGTCTTCCAAATTTGGGAGGTATGCTGTATGACCTCCCTACAACTTCTGGCCATGCTCCTGATGAGCGCGACGGATGGTCTCGTGAGGGATCTCCTCCCACACCTGGACTAAAGCATCCACCAACTCCTGGACAGTCTGTGGTGCAACGTGGCATGGCCTAAAATTTTCTGCAGCATGCACAGCGTGCCACAGCCTTTGTCCCTCTTTCCCTTATTCAAAGTTGGGAAGTATGATGTTGGGCCGCAAGAATATATTTTCTCTGGTGGGCCCAAGGTACTCCAGTCCGACGCTGCTGGCAAGGTCCATGTATGTTGGCTCCTTAACAGCCTTAAATACCATGCCTCAGCAGCAGGGGCGTACATATAAATCATGGGGCCCCATAGCAAAAGTCTGAATGTTCCCCACCCCCCCAAAAAAAAAACCCAGAGGCATTTGTAAATGTAAAGTGCCAGCACAGTGAGGGAAGTTGAGTCGCACAGAGACAGGGGTTTTGGGGGTACTCGGCACTGATCACGTCGACTTCTATGGGGGATGTCACGAGTAGCACAGCTCGGTCCGTGACCTGGGCGATCACTGGAATGTGGGATATTTCCAGGGGATGATAGAATGTTCGTGTAGTTTGTCGTGACGCCACCTGTAGTACCTGGTCAGGGTGTCCAGCGCTGCTGTGCAGGTCCTCTGGAAGGGATGGTGTAGTGCAGGTAGGTGAAAAGTCTTCTACAGGTAACACGCTATCCTTCCAGGGCAGATAGATGTGAGATAGAGCAATGGTGCAAAGTGATGTAGCAGAGTGGACTATGCGATGTAGTAAGAAAGCAGGAAACACTTCAAGTTAAACGTTGCATAATAAAATTTTTAATAATAACATTACAAAAGTGCAAATGGCTTATATTATGTGACATGTTTTGTTACTGTTCATACCCTTGATATGTGTTATACATGTGTGTTAATAAATACATATTCAACAAAAGTGCAAATAGCATTAGTGCCGAAGTTCGTGGAGACTTCTTAGGACTACAACCCCACCGGGGTAACATCACAGTGTCCTTTACTTGTGCTTGTGGAGGACCCGCTCCAAACCTCCAACTGTGGTCTTGGGTGGGCTGCAAGACTTTCCTTGAGCAGACCTCACTTTCGGCCACACCAAACGGGTTTTTAGTTTCTGAGGTAGTTGAAAATAGTGCACAGTAAAGTTTTTTGTAAAACCAAGATGGAGCACCGAAGTGCCAACTATTTACAGAAAAGTTTGTGAGCCAGTACAGTTCATGGCTTCAAAGTTCAACATTTTCATTACAGTGAAACACCATTACCCAACCTGGGTATATTAAGGCAACAATAAACTTGTTCTTCTGAACATTCACCCGTCCGGGTACATCAAACCATTACCCAACCTGGGTATATTAAGGCAACAATAAACTTCTTTTTATGAACATTCACCCGTCCGGGTACATCAATAATTTAACTATTTACATACAGAGACCCTGTCCGGGTTATTTAGACTTCTTTGGCTGGCCTCTTCCAGGTACCACCTGGTACTCTTCTGGAGCTTGCCAAACATCCGTGACAGGAGGGTCCACCCAGACCTGATGACGTCGTGTGGACTGTACAGTGACGTCGTGACCCGCTATCTGGGTCTGTGTGGCCACCTCTTTCATCTCCCTCCGGGTCTGGACCCCTATGTCCTGGACTGAACGAACCCCAGGGGGCCTAACAGGCGCCGGGTACGGGCCAGCTATCATTATCATGTCCATAGCTGGGGCTGCTGAGGAGACCACTGAGGGAGGCTGGGGAGATTTACGGCGTGGGGTGGGCACTTGTGCAGAGGCCTGGTTGGGGGAGGCTGAAGGCTCGTAGGGTCTGTCAGTTTCCTGACACTCTGGGGAGTAGGGGTCGCACCTGGTAACATTTAGGGCGTACCATCCATTGTAACCCCAGTGTCGGTGTAAGTCACCAAGTCTCCTGGTAACAGGTCCCTCCCCGGGTGTCCTTCTGGGAGGTGAGCCTCCACGTCCCGCCGGGTTACAAAAACTTCTAAATAAAGTCCAGGCTCCTGGATGAAGCCCCAACCACCTTTTAACTTAAAGTTCCGTACTGCACCCTTACGCCGCGGCTCCCTCAGCGTACTTTTATCCTTTCTCATACGTGACTTCTCTGCCAGGTCCTTGTCCAGGTGACGTTGCCGAAGCTTTTGGGATTCTCGCTGCTCCCTTTGTCGCTCTGCTTCCCGCTCCCGACGTCTCCACTATTCCTCCTGACGCCGGTTGTAATTCTCCTCCACCAGCATTTCCATGTCTCCACCATCAAATGCCAGCTTACGATGTCCGGTTTGCGGCAGCTCTCCTGGCGCCCGCCAGTCCTGGCGGCGCTCACCTGTGGCGGAAGCAGCCGGCTCTGGAACAGATGACGGTCGGGGCTCCGGTACAGGCAGGTAGAGCTCTGGTGCCTGCGCGGCCTCCTCCATGAGAACGGGTGTCGCTTCTTCTGCCTCAGCGACGGGAGCAGACAGCGGGATCTGGGGTGCTGGTGCGGCGTTTTCTGCAGGAACGGGTGCCTCCACTGTGATACTGGCAACTGGTTCAGATTGCAAGGGCTGGGATGCCCGCACGGCCTTCTGTACTGGAACGGGTGCCTCCACTGAGATACTGGCAACCGGTTCAGATTGCAAGGGCTGGGATGCCCGCACGGCCTCCTGTAGTGGAACGGGTGCCTCCACTGAGATACTGGCAACCGGTTCAGATTGCAAGGGCTGGGATGCCCGCACGGCCTCCTGTACTGGAACGGGTGCCTCCACTGAGATACTGGCAACCGGTTCAGATTGCAAGGGCTGGGATGCCCGCACGGCCTCCTCTACTGGAACGGGTGCCTCACCTTCCGGTACAGACACTTCAGGGGGTAAGAGGGATTGGCTCCGCTCCAATTGTAGTTTTAGGGCCCGCCAGCTCGCTTCCATCCTGGCGACCTCCTCCCGGTGCCGGGCCAGGTCTCTCAGGGTATCCTCCGCTTCTTCCAGCGTAGGAGGGTTTCCAGGCCGGGTGCCAAATGGTGGCTCCGTGGCGATCGGGTCGCTTCCGTGGGGGGAGAGCTCTGACTCCTCCATCCCTTCCCACTTCTGCTCACGTCCATTCGCCATCTCAGCAAAGTCACATGTGTCATTAGCATCAGGAGAGGCGACATCTTTTGTAGGGAGGCAGGACCTTCGCGTTCGTTTACGCCCACTGAGGAGGATGAGGAGGCGGAACTCCAGAGCTGTGGGGCACGATCTTACATTGCAGTAACATTTAGAGTGTGCGGACATCGTTTTCGCGCCACGGAGTGAGTGTACGCCCACGAGAGCACGCCCTTATTCTTCACCTGTGCCTCGTGGCGCAGATATGACGGAAAAATGGCAAATACAGTCTATGATGATTTTTGCAATTCTCAAGCAAAAAAACAGTTCAATTAAGGCACACAGGACTCGCTTATAGCGAGCTTCTGAATCTGTTCGCTGGGTGCGATGCAACATCTCTGTGGCGACTGGACCCTCGGGTGCTTCTGTCTTTTCACAAATGCCGGCTTTACCCGGCAATTGAATCAGAGGCTATTTTACTATGTAGAAGTGAATAAACTATAAATATATGTATATATATATGTCACAATGACATGTATATATATATATATATATTGTATTCTAAGTGTGTATATTTTGTGTTTACAAGGAAAGAAAGTGTTTTTTTAGTTGCGATATTTTGTTCCCATAGACTTACATGGGACTTCCGGTATCGGAATCGGATATCGCCGATATTTAGTGATATCGGCGATACCATTCCGATCCGATATTTTTAGATATCGAGCAGTATCGCTCAACACTACTGCCCATACATCATCGTCAAGGTGGTCTCAAACGTATGGGTCCCTGCTAGTGTTGAGCGATACTGCTCGATATCTAAAAATATCGGATCGGAATGGTATCGCCGATATCACTAAATATCGTCGATATCCGATTCCGATACCGGAAGTCCCATGTAAGTCTATGGGAACAAAATATCGCAACTAAAAAAACACTTTCTTTCCTTGTAAACACAAAATATACACACTTAGAATACATATATATATATATACATGTCATTGTGACATATATATATACATATATTTATAGTTTATTCACTTCTACATAGTAAAATAGCCTCTGATTCAATTGCCGGGTAAAGCCGGCATTTGTGAAAAGACAAGCACCCGAGGGTCCAGTCGCCACAGAGATGTTGCATCGCACCCAGCGAACAGGATTCAGAAGCTCGCTATAAGCGAGTCCTGTGTGCCTTAATTGAACTGTTTTTTTGCTTGAGAATTGCAAAAATCATCATAGACTGTATTTGCCATTTTTCCGTCATATCTGCGCCACGAGGCACAGGTGAAGAATAAGGGGGTGCTCTCGTGGGCGTACACTCACTCCGTGGCGCGAAAACATTGTCCGCACACTCTAAATGTTACTGCAATGTAAGATCGTGCCCCACAGCTCTGGAGTTCCGCCTCCTCATCCTCCTCAGTGGGCGTAAACGAACGCGAAGGTCCTGCCTCCCTACAAAAGATGTCGCCTCTCCTGATGCTAATGACACATGTGACTTTGCTGAGATGGCGAATGGACGTGAGCAGAAGTGGGAAGGGATGGAGGAGTCAGAGCTCTCCCCCCACGGAAGCGACCCGATCGCCACGGAGCCACCGTTTGGCACCCGGCCTGGAAACCCTCCTACGCTGGAAGAAGCGGAGGATACCCTGAGAGACCTGGCCCGGCACCGGGAGGAGGTCGCCAGGATGGAAGCGAGCTGGCGGGCCCTAAAACTACAATTGGAGCGGTGCCAATCCCTCTTACCCCCTGAAGTGTCTGTACTGGAAGGTGAGGCACCCGTTCCAGTAGAGGAGGCCGTGCGGGCATCCCAGCCCTTGCAATCTGAACCGGTTGCAAGTATCTCAGTGGAGGCACCCGTTCCAGTACAGAAGGCCGTGCGGGCATCCCAGCCCTTGCAATCTGAACCGGTTGCCAGTATCTCAGTGGAGGCACCCGTTCCAGTACAGAAGGCCGTGCGGGCATCCCAGCCCTTGCAATCTGAACCGGTTGCCAGTATCTCAATGGAGGCACCCGTTCCAGTACAGAAGGCCGTGCGGGCATCCCAGCCCTTGCAATCTGAACCGGTTGCCAGTATCTCAGTGGAGGCACCCGTTCCAGTACAGAAGGCCGTGCGGGCATCCCAGCCCTTGCAATCTGAACCGGTTGCCAGTATCACAGTGGAGGCACCCGTTACTGCAGAAAACGCCGCACCAGCACCCCAGATCCGCTGTCTGCCCCCGTCGCTGAGGCAGAAGAAGCGACACCCGTCCTCATGGAGGAGGCCGCGCAGGCACCAGAGCACTACCTGCCTGTACCGGAGCCCCGACCGTCATCTGTTCCAGAGCCGGCTGCTTCCGCCACAGGTGAGCGCCGCCAGGACTGGCGGGCGCCAGGAGAGCTGCCGCAAACCGGACATCGTAAGCTGGCATTTGATGGTGGAGACATGGAGCAGCTGGTGGAGGAGAATTACAACCGGCGTCAGGAGGAAGAGTGGAGACGTCGGGAGCGGGAAGCAGAGCGACAAAGGGAGCAGAGAGAATCCCAAAAGCTTCGGCAACGTCACCTGGACAAGGACCTGGCAGAGAAGGCACGTATGAGAAAGGATAAAAGTACGGTGAGGGAGCCGCGGCGTAAGGGTGCAGTACGGAACTTTAAGTTAAAAGGTGGTTGGGGCTTCATCCAGGAGCCTGGACTTTATTTAGAAGTTTTTGTAACCCGGCGGGACGTGGAGGCTCACCTCCCAGAAGGACACCCGGGGAGGGACCTGTTGCCAGGAGACTTGGTGACTTACACCCGACACTGGGGTTACAATGGATGGTACGCCCTAAATGTTACCAGGTGCGACCCCTACTCCCCAGAGTGTCAGGAAACTGACAGACCCTACGAGCCTTCAGCCTCCCCCAACCAGGCCTCTGCACAAGTGCCCACCCCACGCCGTAAATCTCCCCAGCCTCCCTCAGTGGTCTCCTCAGCAGCCCCAGCTATGGACATGATAATGATAGCTGGCCCGTACCCGGCGCCTGTTAGGCCCCCTGGGGTTCGTTCAGTCCGGGACATAGGGGTCCAGACCCGGAGGGAGATGAAAGAGGTGGCCACACAGACCCAGATAGCGGGTCACGACGTCACTGTACAGGCCACACGACGTCATCAGGTCTGGGTGGACCCTCCTGTCACGGATGTTTGGCAAGCTCCAGAACAGTACCAGGTGGTACCTGGAAGAGGCCAGCCAAAGAAGTCTAAATAACCCGGACAGGGTCTCTGTATGTAAATAGTTAAATTATTGATGTACCCGGATGGGTGAATGTTCATAAAAAGAAGTTTATTGTTGCCTTAATATACCCATGTTGGGTAATGGTTTGATGTACCCGGACGGGTGAATGTTCAGAAGAACAAGTTTATTTTTGCCTTAATATACCCATGTTGGGTAATGGTTTGATGTACCCGGACGGGTGAATGTTCAGAAGAACAAGTTTATTGTTGCCTTAATATACCCAGGTTGGGTAATGGTGTTTCACTGTAATGAAAATGTTGAACTTTGAAGCCATGAACTGTACTGGCTCGCAAACTTTTCTGTAAATAGTTGGCACTTCGGTGCTCCATCTTGGTTTTACAAAAAACTTTACTGTGCACTATTTTCAACTACCTCAGAAACTAAAATCCCGTTTGGTGTGGCCGAAAGTGAGGTCTGCTCAAGGAAAGTCTTGCAGCCCACCCAAGACCACAGTTGGAGGTTTGGAGCGGGTCCTCCACAAGCACAAGTAAAGGACACTGTGAAGTTACCCCGGTGGGGTTGTAGTCCTAAGAAGTCTCCACGAACTTCGGCACTAATGCTATTTGCACTTTTGTTGAATATGTATTTATTAACACACATGTATAACACATATCAAGGGTATGAACAGTAACAAAACATGTCACATAATATAAGCCATTTGCACTTTTGTAATGTTATTATTAAAAATTTTATTATGCAACGTTTAACTTGAAGTGTTTCCTGCTTTCTTACTACGTCGCATAGTCCACTCTGCTACATCACTTTGCACCATTGCTCTATCTCACATCTATCTGCCCTGGAAGGATAGCGTGTTACCTGTAGAAGACTTTTCACCTACCTGCACTACACCATCCCTTCCAGAGGACCTGCACAGCAGCGCTGGACACCCTGACCAGGTACTACAGGTGGCGTCACGACAAACTACACGAACATTCTATCATCCCCTGGAAATATCCCACATTCCAGTGATCGCCCAGGTCACGGACCGAGCTGTGCTACTCGTGACATCCCCCATAGAAGTCGACGTGATCGGTGCCGAGTACCCCCAAAACCCCTGTCTCTGTGCGACTCAACTTCCCTCACTGTGCTGGCACTTTACATTTACAATGCCTCTGTGTTTTTTTTTGGGGGGGTGGGGAACATTCAGACTTTTGCTATGGGGCCCCATGATTTATATGTACGCCCCTGCTGCTGAGGAATGGTATTTAAGGCTGTTAAGGAGCCAACATGCATGAACCTTGCCAGCCTGATAATACCAGGCCACAGCAGTTTGCTTAGCTTGGTTGGTTAACAAAAATAGGGGATCCCCTTGAAAAAAAAAGGCGTAGGGGTCCCCCTATTTGTGTTAACCAGCCAAGTAAAATGCAGACTGCTGCCGCCTGGTATTAAAAGACTGTCAAGGCCCATGGATTTTGGCCCTCAACAGCCTGATAATACCAGGCTACAGCAGCCCCACATTTGGCGCATCAAAAGATGTGCCAATTGTGGCACTTTACCCGGCTCTTCCCACTGCCCTGTAGCGGTGGCAAGTGGGGTAATAAGGGGTTAATGTCACCGTTGATTGCACGGTGAGAATAAGCCCGGTTAATAATGGAGAGGTGTCAATAAGACACCGATCCATTATTAATCCCAAAGTTTTTAAATGTATTAAAAAAAAGACACAGCAAGAAAAAAGTATTTTAATGAAATAAAAGAGACAACACAGTTTTCATTTCTTTTATTATACTCTCATTCCTGCGACGCCATCGATCTCCTGTAAAAAAAGAAAAAAAACAAAACAACAGTATACCACCTGTCCGACGCAGTCCATAGTAACGACTGTCCCACGGCGATCCAGCTCTGCTACATCGCAATGACAGGCAGAGCCTGTCATCTCGACGCAGCACAGCTGATTACCTGCTTCCCCGGCGGTGACGTCATCGGACTGACTGCTTTACGGCCGGGATTACCCAGCAGTCACTGCAGTTATCGCGAGAAAACTACATGTGACCGCCGGGGAAAGATGATGGCGGCCATGAAGCAGTCCAGCCCTGTGACCGCCGGCGATCTTCTGCCAGGTAAGTGCCGCTGACTCCTACAGACCCGACCGACGGACACTGACAGTGACAGTGACAATCCCGATTCCGGTATCCGATAAGACGAAAATATCGGAACTAAGTATCGAAAGGCCGATAGAGCTAATATCGGCCGATACCCGATACTTGCGGTATCGTATCGCTCAACACTAGTCCCTGCCTATGTGAACATACTTCTGTTAGGCTGATATCTGAATTCCTGGGTGAATGTGGACACCTCTGTCAGTAAAGCTTGTTTTTTATGGGTAAGAAGGAACCTGCTGTAATTAAAATCACCACATGGTGATGAGCGGAGTGCTCGGTCAGTAGGCTAACATAGCTAGGGTGAAGTGCACGGCAAGAATAGTTCATAACAGGCTCCTAGAGGCAGGGTCCAAGTCATGTAAAGCTAGAAAAAAGCATTTCATCATTGAGAAGCAAGGAGAGCCAGGCTGAAGTTTGCCAAAGACCATAAGGATTGGACATAGAGGACTGGAGTAAGGTAATCTCTGATGAGTCTAATTTTTAGCTTCACCCAACAACTGGTCATCTAATGGTTAGACGGAGACCTGGAGAGGCGTACAAGTCACAGTGTCTTGCACCCACTGTGAAATTTGGTGGAGGATTGGTGATGATCTGGGGATTCTACAGCAAGGCTGAAATTGGGCAGGTTAATCTTTGCGAAGGACGTATGAATCAAGCCGCATACAAGGTTATCCTGGAAAAACAGTTGATTTCTTCTGCTCAGGCAATGTTTCCCAACTCTGAGGACTGGTTTTTCCAGCAGAACAATGCGCCATTCCACACAGCTAGGTCAATCAATGTGTGGATGAAGGATCACCACATAAAATCCCTGTCATGGCCAACCCAATCTCCAGACCTGAACCCCATTGAAAACCTCTGTAATGTAATCAAAAGGAAGATGGATAGTCAAAAGTCATCAAACAAAGAAGAAATGCTTAATTTTTGTACCAGGAGTGGCATAAGGTCACCCAAAAGCAGTGTGAAAGACTGGTGGAAAGCCTGCCAAGACGCATGAAAGCTGTGATTAAAATTCATGGTTATTCCACAAAATATTGATTTCTGAACTCTTCCTGAGGTAAAACATTAGTATTGTTGTTTCTAAATGATTATGAACTTATTTTCTTAGCATTATTTGACGTCTGCAAGCACTGCATTTTTTTGTTATTTTGACCATTTCTCATTTTCTGAAAATAAATACAAAATTTATTGCTTTTGAATTCGGAGACATGTTGTCAGTAGTTTATAGAATAAAAGAACAACTTACATTTTACTCAAAAATATACCTATAAAGAAAAAAATCAGAGTGAAAATTTTGCAGTGGTCTCTTAATTTTTTCCAGAGCTGTATACATATTTTTAGGACTATAAGACACACACCAAATTTTCAGGAAAATTTTCAGGAAAATAGGGAAAAAAATTAATGTGTCAAATGGGGGTCCGTCTTACAGTCCGAATTCAGCTTACCGGGGGGATCAGCAGCACTGGTGGAGCATGGTCACAGGGGGTGTTCGGTGGTCCGGCGATATGACTCCTATCCCAGACTGGTGAGGCACGTGCGGTGGCCTCCAAGAAATCCCATCTCAGGCTGGTGTGGCTGTTGCGGTGGTGGTACTCTGTGGTGCGGAGGGGCTCTGCCGGCATTTTGTGAATGCTCGGTGGCCCTGCACATCCATTGCTGTGATGCTGTGGCCTCCGGGAAAACGGCCACCAGGGGCGGCGCATGCTCAGATTGAGATCTCAGCACCGAGATATCTTGGGAGACGAGCTCTTGGGACAAGATCATGCGCCACCCCCGGCGACCATTTTTCCGGAGGCCACCGCATTGCAGCAAGTTGAGATCTCGGCAACGGGGGAAAAAAAATGTGTCTTATAGTCCAAAAAATACATATTTATATATATATATATATATATATATATAAATTATAATGAAATTAAAAAAAGATTATAAAGTAATGAAGTAAAACATAAAGCCTTCAAACCTTAAAAAAATGAAAAAAATAGTTTTTGTTTCTTAGAAATCCATTTTATTATATATTACCCCCTAGCTTCCACAGCCAATACTCATTTTTATGTTTGCATTTACCACCCTTTTTTCCAAGAGCCATAACCTTTTTTATTTTTCCGTTGGCATAGCTGTATGAGGGATTGATTTATGTGGAACGACTTGTAGTTCTGTATGACATCACCAATTTTCCCATACAGTGTACTGAAAAACAGGACAAAATTCAAAAAGCGATGAAGTGGTGAAAATACTGCAATTCTGCTTCCGCCATAGTTTTGGGGTTTTGTATATGTATTTCGGATGTGAAACCGCTTTTCAGAAAATAGAATACCGTAAATCATAAATACATTCTTTTGTTTTTCACTTCCCAGTGGAAATGTAATATATCTTTAGTTACAGTTTCTGTTGCTTGTAAGGAGGACCATGGGCATATTCTGCCTCGTGATGTACTGCAGATATATGTTCATGGTCTGAATAATGTTCTGAACAATAATGGGTCCTGAGACTATAATTAGACGATGTTGTTTGAGTAAACTCTATTTAATACAAAATCAAAAGATTTTAATAGGGAAACAAAGGAAAAAAAAAGCTTTTCTTACAAGAAAGTTCTTTTTAATGCAACAAACCTTTTTGATGAAAAAGTATCCATGTTTCCTATTATAACTCAGGCTGGTGGCTCAGTGGTTAGCATTGCAACCTTGCAGTGCTGAGGTCCTTGGTTCAAATCCCACCAAGGACAACATCTACAAGTAGTTTGTATGTTCTCCCCGTGTTTGCGTGGGTTTCCTCCAGGTTCTCTGGTTTCCTCCCACACTCTAAAGACATACTGATAGGGAATCTAGATTGTTAGCCCCAAATGGGGACAGCGATGATAATGTATGTAAAGCGCTGTGGAATATGTTAGCGCTATATAAAAATAAAGATTATTATTATTAACTACATTTATTGACATAATATTGACAATTTTACAATTATTGAAGGAATAGTTGGTAAAGGCCGGACCAATGGGGGACTCTCTCATAGGCTCCCGAGGAGAGAGTTGGATGGATCGGTGGACTCTCGTGTCTATAACACCGTCAGAGACAGCTGAGTAAAGCACTCTAACATGAACGCTGACTGACTGCTATTGAGTAAAGGTAGTTTTGTTATATCAAGCTGAAATGTGTGTGTAACGCTGGTATTGTCTGTACTTTGTTTTCCAGCGTTACTTTGCATGTTTTTTTTGCATTAACCCTTTTGCTCCTTTCCCCCTAACCAGCTGGGATACTGTTGTCTGTTACCTATGGATGCTGCTCAGTTCCCGGCTCTGCTGCATACCTGTACTTGCGTGAGTGGCTCCGCTGCTTTGCATGACCGCCCGCATGTGCGGTTCCTGACTTGCTGTGAAAGCCATCCGTAGCTTGCGAAGTCCTCTGCAGTGGTGCATGACTTACTGCGTGGTTGGCAGCAGCCATTGTTGGGTTCCCTCTGTGTTGTGCTGTCTGGCTCTGCATAGGGGGCGCGGCCCACACCTGTCCTGCTTTTATGTGGATTGGGTGTTTACTAGAATTACTGCTCCAGCCTATCGCTGTGAAGCAGCTCATATATAAAGTTCCCCAGCCCTAGTGGGCGTGGCCAGAGCTTCACATTGAATCCACACTGAATCCCTGAACCTAGCCGTATGTGGTTGTGTGTTCAGCTCCTGCTCTGAAGTTGATCAGCTCTGGAGAGCTGATTCCCTGTTCCTGCTGTTTCTTGTTCCCTGATCCTGGATCTAACCTGGTACCTGAATGTCTGAACTGTGTCTTGTGTTTCCGCCTATGCTGGGGGCTGATTACCCAGATCGCCGTTCCTGGAGGCTGTATATCCAGGCCTGTTCCTTCTGTGTCTAATTACCTGAACCCCTGATCCTGGATCGCATCCTGTACCTGACTGTCTGAACTGTGTCCTATTTGTTATGTTCCTGAAATCCTGCTGTGTCCAGAACCCTGTGCCAGTGACTGTGAATCCTTGCTATATAACCTGAGTTCATCTTGGAAGGAGGAGTCTGGTGTGTGCTGAGTTTCTGTTACTCTGTGCTCAGCTTCTGTGCAATCCCCGGCCAGCTCCCGTTGTGCTAGGCGGGGCTTGCACTAGACCGCTGGGGTTCCTTTTCAGGTCGCTGCCAGATGTCCGGATCCTATGCCTGATGACCATGGCCTGATGTCCGATGTCCGACGACCACTTCCAGATGTCCGGATCCTATCCTGCCTGCCTGATGTCCGGATCCTGCCGATCATTGCCAGATGTCTGGAGTCAGAGACCTGTGTTCCAGTCCGTGTTCCTGTGATCCAATCCATGTTCCTGTCCGTGTTCCTGACTCCCTGAGACCCAATCCGTGTTCCTGACTCCCTGAGATCCAATCCATGTTCCTGTCCGTGTTCCTGACTCCCTGAGATCCAATCCGTGTCCCTGTTGTTCCTGTGCAGTCTAACTCTGTTTCAGCCATCAGCTCCTGATTCCAGTTTCCTGCCTGTTACCTGTCGGCTTGCCTGTCTGCCATCCGACTGCAGCTCCATCCGGAAGTTCGGACATCATCTGCAGAGATCCCCGGCTCTTGCCTGCTCACCTGGGAGCGATCATCTGCCATCCGACTGCAGCTCCATCCGGAAGTTCGGACATCATCTGCAGAGATCCCCGGCTCTTGCCTGCTCACCTGGAGCGATCATCTGCCATCCGACTGCAGCCTACCTGGAGGCTCCACCATATCAGGTCGTATATACCTGCCTGTCTAGAGACTGCCTGGTCACTAGCCGTGACAACCTGCCTGTCCCAGAGACTGCCTGGTCACTAGCCGTGACAACCTGCCTGTCCCAGAGACTGCCTGGTCACTTGCCGTGACAACCTGCCTGTCCCAGAGACTGCCCTGGTCACTTGCCGTGACAACCTGCCTGCCCTGGTCACTAGCCGTGACAACCTGCCTGTCCCAGAGACTGCCTGGTCACTTGCCGTGACAACCTGCCTGCCCTGGTCACTAGCCGTGACAACCTGCCTGTCCCAGAGACTGCCTGGTCACTTGCCGTGACAACCTGCCTGCCCTGGTCACTAGCCGTGACAACCTGCCTGTCCCAGAGACTGCCCTGGTCACTAGCCGTGACAACCTGCCTGTCCCAGAGACTGCCTTGGTCACTTGCCGTGACAACCTGCCTGTCCTGCCGGTTCCTCCTTGGTCTACCCTGTGATGACGTCTGTCCTGGGTCGGTGTTTGATGTTCTCCTGCTGAGCCTGTGCTACGCCTGAGGCCTGAGAGAGAGGCCGTCCTAGTATGCCCGTGCCAGATGACCCTGGACTTCATCAACCCGTGATGACCCCGCCATCGTCTGACGTTCGTCCTGGGCCGGTGTCTGATGTTCTCCTGCTGAGCCTGTGCTACGCCCGAGGCCTGAGAGTGAGGCCATACTAGTATGCCCGTGCCAGATGATCCTGGACTTCATCAACCCGTGATGACCCCGCCATCGTCTGAAGTCTGTCTGAGGTCGGTGTCTGATGTTCTCCTGCTGAGCCTGTGCTACGCCTAAGGCCTGAGAGAGAGGCCGTCCAAGTATGCCTGTGCCAGATAACCCTGGACTGCATCTACCCGTGATGTCCTCCAGCACTCATCTGTGATCCTGAGTTGTGTACCCTTCTCTGATGTGCGGAATCGGGAGCCCGGTCTGATGTTCTGTTTATGTACTTTGTTTATTTAAGTAAACTTTATGTTTCTTCTTACCTGAAGTTGTGCGGTGTTGTCTAGTCCTGCAGGTCGCCACCTTGCCCACATGCTCAGCTGCCACGGATCCCGGTCGCTGCCCTTCCCTAGTCCGGGCAGGCCCGGGTCTCCCTCCGTGGTCCAGTGGGTCCACATTCTCTTACCATCTGGGACCCATGCCTCACGTCGTCGTGGACTGGCGGCGTGGGAGCATTGGCTAGCTAGGCAAGCTATGCCATGTCCCGACGCCCCACAGCCGTGGGAAGCGCCACAGTGTGTTAGTATACACAAGTCTGTCCTATAATAAAATAATCCTATTAGTCTTACTGTAATGGAGCAGGCTGGCCCAGGGGGAACGTATCTTTGGTGCAGCTACGCAGGGGCACAATAGCTAAGAGGGACCACTGTCACATCAAAAGCAGGATGCAGCATATTAGATGACACTTAAGGGTCTGATTTTACAACTTCATAGCTCATATTTTGTAAAATGTATTAGAGAAACATAAGCGGGGGCTCTATGATGAGCTATTCGGCAGTAAGGTGTCCGTAGGTACATGGGCTTGCCTTACTCTTTAAATACCTGTTAACAGGGAAGCTTTCTACTTAAGAACAAATAAATGGCACATATTGAAATCCAACATATCCAGCCCTTCTTTTTCTTGACATCTGCTGCTAGAGGGGAGTCAGGACACCATACATATTAAAGGGAATCTGTCAGCAGGTTTTTGCTACCTAATCTAATGTAGACAAAGAGAAGCTGAATCCTGCGATATATCACTTTGATTACTGGGTGCAGCTGTTCCAACATTTTCAGAGTTTTTAGATTTAGCAATGAAGCAGAGCTGAGAAAGCTGCCCCCGCCCGCACATGGCTCTGTATAAACAATGTTCATAGTCGGTGGGCTGCCTATCACAAGAGGTGGAGTCGGACTAGCATGCATGCGCTACTGTAGCTGATGTAGTCCAGCAATGATAATCACGAGGTAGTAAAATCTTTAGTTTAAGTAAACAACAGCACACAGCTTGACATGTAACACATAATTCAAATCTGTGTTTTAACCCCTACCTCATGCTGTCCTCAGATTATATAGCAAAAATCTGCTGACAGATTCTCTTTAAATGGTTGACTAGTCCCACTAAAGCCAGTGTTTTCCGTTGACAATATTCAAATGGCTTTGGCTATGGCCTAAGTTATAAACAGTAGGTGGAAAGAAATATGGTTAATATGTCTCAGATATTTTAAAATATAACTCCTCTTCTGTCCAGTGTTTGTCTCTTCCAAAGTTTCCATTTTGCAATACATTTGTTATGCCCAACGATGGCGCATGTGGGTTTGCAGGCCCACTGTGCTACCGGACCAGCCCTGCCTAGGAATGGCCGTAGCTAAGAGGCTACCAGGTGTTCACTGGAGCTCCTGATGATACAGACAGACTGGGCTGCAGGCAGCCACTAGGCACCACTCCTAGGCACTGCAGCTGCTGACCCCAGGGATCAGGTATGCTGACACTGATTAGGGCTAGGGCAATGTTCAGGCACTCCCATCTAGGATACTGGAACCGTGGGACAATGTTCAGGCACTGGCACTCACAGACCAGGGGATGAGGTTTAGTAAACAGGCTGCACATGGACCAGGGGACAATGTTTAGGCGCTGGCCGCTCCTGGACCAGGGGATGAGTTTTAGGATACTGGCTGCACCACGATTAGAGGACAAGGTTTAGGCAATAGCTGCTCCGGGACCAGGGACGATGTTCATGCACTGGCTGCACCAGGAGCCAGAGATTTGGGTTCAGGACACTGGACACACTGGGACCAGCGATTCGGGTTCAGGACATTGGTCGCACCGTGACCTGGGGACCTCGCAACTCACTAGTAGAACACTTGACTCACTAATGATTCAACTCGTTGATGCCGATTCCCTAAGGGAGAGGGAGTATTTTATACAGGTTGACTCCCAGCAGTTGGCTGCAGCCATTTTGCAGGTGCTCACATTATACTAAATGCCTCTCAGCAAAAAGCTGAGGGCATTTACTATATGTGCCTGCTGCCCCTTTAAGTCCATGGGAGTTCATGAATGCGCCACTAGATGCATCACGGGGAAATGCGGCGCGCACGCAGTACAGGAAACAGGAGCATTCCGGAGACCACTCCAGGACAGTGAGTAAGCCGGCGTCCATGCATGTAAGAAGAAGGGGAAACCTTGCAAGGGTGCCGGCAAAAGCTCTGCAATACCTCCTGTTACCCACTTCTTCAAGCCCGCGAGGACTCTCTTAGAAGTTGGAGGCCAACACTTCATCACGGACTCCCACGACATGCAGGGGCGCCGACAAAAGCTGTACAAAATTCAGCCACACAAAGTGTTTTACCTTTAAGGTTATGTTTGTCCTTTAAGTATGTACTTACACATAGTTTTTTATGCATTTTTTTTCTGAATGAAACATAGGCAATGGCCAGAAAATTGCAGCATAAACTGCATGCTTTTTGGTGCATTTTTTATGCACTTTGATGCCATTTTTGGTGCATTTTTTGGTGTGAAGTAATTTTAATCTCAATGCGGAAACACTACAGTAATAATATTAAAAGAATTGACAAGCTGCACAAAAAAACTACGTGTAATCATAACTCAATTTTACAAAATCCCAGGTAAAGATTTAACCATAGGATAAGGGATTGGCTTAATAAGAAAACAAATAGATTACATAAAAAAATATTTTATTAATGACAGTAAAATACATAGTTAAAATTCAAGAAAGGTGCAAGAATGAAAGGAGGGACATGGACTCAAACAATAATGATTGCTACATGGTAAAAAAAATATTCATGTCCAGAATGAAAAAGATATAAAAGGCAACAGAACAAAGAAGCTTGGTGAAACGTGTGCGTCGGGGCGGAGGGATGAGACTCACCTACGGCTTTGCATGCTACTTGGATCCAGGTAAAAACTTTGTGCCCTCTTGATATGGCATGATCCCAATCATAATTACATAACTTATGCACCATTGGGAGTTTTTTAACTGGCGATCCTTTTGCTCAAATCTTTATGCTTAATATCCTATATGAGACTTATACAAAGCTCTACACTGTTTCTACCTTGCACAGGCTGAGATGCACATGTGTTCATTCAATTATGCCATTATGATAAGAGATATTATACACCACATTGGTGCATCTCAGCCCTTGTAACTGATCACGCCAGCTGTAAGAGTCAATGCTATTCTATTATTTATGACTTTCTAGTATTTACCCTTATATACAAACTATTACATGAATGTATCAGTATTTTTGATTGCACTTATCTAGGTTTAACTCTACGGGCAATATATAATTCTGCACTAAGCACTTTAATATTCCATTCTGCGTTGATATTGTTATATTTCTTGGAATGTATTTTGGTTACTGAAACCTTGTCCCACAATTTTGTAGCCTTATATTGAGCTTTTTCATTTCGGACACAAATATTTTTTACCATGTAGCAATCATTATTGTTTGAGTCCCATGTTCCTCCTTTTATTCTTGCAACTTTCTTGAATTTTAACTATGTATTTTATTATGTCATTAATAAAATAAAAAAAATATATATAATCTATTTGTTTTTTAATTAAACCACTCCCTTATCCCATGATTAAATCATTACCTGGGATTTAGTAAAATTGTTTCTTGAATTTGGGAGTGTGTACCTATTGTTATAGGAGTATTGCACTAATTAGGACTTTAAATTGGAAAATACTGTGTAATCAAAAATGCTACGTGTAAAGACCATAGGGGGGATTTCCATTCTGATGTCAGATAATAAATAATAGTAGCAGGATAGATCATTACAAGACATTAGCTTTATCAATTCAGGATGCTAATTAAAATAAAACAGTATATACTCACTTTCTGCAATGAAGCAAGTCGTCCCCGCTATTCCTAGAGAGTGATGTGACTTGTGTTACATGCAGGTAGTAGTCAATGAGCAGCCACTCACCAGCTGCAGCCTTTACTATTTCATCAGCGCAGACGTCCGCCCTGACGTAGTATTGATCAGCTGCCATCACAGAGCGCCACTCAGTCTGCATGTGACACAAGTGATGTCACTCTCGGGGAGCAGTGGTGTTGACGTCGCTGGAACCCTGCTGCTGCTGGTGGGTAGTATGCACCATTTTTATTTTAATTGGGGTCCTGAATTGATTAAGCAGGGGGTGTTCAGGAGTTGGCAACCCCTAAAAATGATTATAGTAATGCCGGGGTCACACTTGCGAGTGCAATGCGAGAAACTCGCGCTAGTCTCTCTTCTCAATACCCGGCACTGCCGCCGGCATTCGGACCGGAGCATTCAGCTGCATAGAAATACCTGCAGCTGCACACTCCGGTCCCGAATGCCGGCGGCAGTGCCGGGTATTGAGAAGAGAGACTAGCGCGAGTTTCTCGCGTTGCACTCACAAGTGTGACCCCGGCCTAACTCGTACCGTGATATTTAGGAATATATTATGAACTAAATGTATTAACACTCCATGTGCCCAATATCGTCATGTAGAAATCTGAATGAATAATTAGAAGTTTACAATTACTTATAGAATACTTTATATAGTATAATTCAATGCTGCAGGATACACAAATCCCAGATATGCACTGGAGGCTCCATCAGGAGCCCTTCATCAGGACTAGCTGGAACAACTAGAGAAGTAGGTTAATTTTACCTGTTAAACTGATGGACACCATAACAGGAGCACTCAAAATAAATTGCAATTCCAAGGAAATACTGGTCAGAGATACTGTGGCCAGCAATCATAAGGCTGGTATGAACAATGAAAGCAATTGTTACCATCCACCTTTTGTGTCTCCCCTTTTTCCTCATAGATTGTAAGCTTGCGAGCAGGGCCCTCATTCCTCTTGGTATCTACTTTGATCTGTGTTTATTGTTATGCTGTAATGTCTATTGTCTGTACAAGTCCCCTCTATAATGTAAAGTGCTGCGGAATATGTTGGTGCTATAGAAATAAAATTATTATTATATTATTATAAGACAGTAGCATCCCCTTGTCTTGGAAATCAGAACACAGATCTCTAAATGTCGTCTTCATCATTCCATAGGTTGACAAAACTCTTAAAATGAGTTGATTCTGCTGCACCGTAATGAATGATGTGCATTATTTCCATCATTAAGTGAACTACAATGAATATTAATGACACATGTATGTGGAGTCTTACAGATTCCAGACTACATGACATATTTGCTATATTCCAACATCTGTTCCTTTGTAGAACAGTTTTTTTCGCTTCAATGCATCTGACTAAATTACAAGTGTGATAATTTTCCGCTGATATTACACAACTTAGATACAATATTAATGTCACACAGGCAAGTACACAATGATACATGTAATATTAATGTCACTGACAGAACTCCATGTTTAATCTAATATTAATGTTGTGCTGACAGTACATAGTGTTACATGTAATATTAATGCTACGCTGACAATCCCCACGGCTGCATCAACTATTAATATCAGGTTAGTAATAGAATGATTACTAGTGGCCAGAGCTGAAAAATACACTAATTTAACCTTTGATACAGCGCACACTATTGTTTCTGATGATGCTGAAAAATGAAAGCCCTGTTGGCTATTGTACTCTCAATTTGCAGCAAAATACCTAAGTCAGTAAAGCAAGATTATTGAGCTGATGTATAATACACCTATAATGTGATGGCATGTAATACATATTTTATGTTGTTATATTATACAGGGTGATTCACGCACTAATTTTACCCCAAAAAATTGCTGTAGCTTCTAAAAGAGATCGTCATCTGTATTGAAATTTGGACTGTACCTAGGTTGGTTCATGAGAAGCGAGAGTACAATGAAAATCAGTGACAGCAAAGAGAAACATCCTTGCGCGAGTGCACTCGCTGACTTGTTGCCCCGCCAGTTGCCTCCACTGTGAGATAGTTTCTGCACGTCGGTAGTTTGTGTGGTGCTTGCATTTCACTCCTGCAGAATTTCTTCTTCATTTGTTAGCAATGTGCAGATACAGTTTGGAGGAGCGCATTTTTATTGTGAAAACTTATTGGAAAACTGAGTCCTTAACCCTTCACAACATATGGCGAATATTTACATTATATATGTCATGTGCCTGACTTTGATGCGGGCTCTGATGCTAAACCCTCATCTTTCCCTGAACATGACAGCTGATTTAATGAGCCATCATGTGGTTTTAACAGCCACGAGTGGATAGGAGCTCCACCCGTCGCTGTTATCCAGTTAAATCCCACTGTCAATCTCTAGAAGTGCGCTCATCAGAGCCCCTATAACGTTTCTGTGCATCGGTAGTTTGTGTGGTGCTTGTATTTCACTCCTGCAGAATTTCTTCTTCATTTGTTAGAAATTTGCAGATATAGTTTGGAGGAGCTTATTTTCATTGTGAAAACTCATTGGAAAACTGAGTCCTTAACCCTTTTACAAAATATGGCGTATATTTACATCATATGTCGTGTGCCTGACTTTGATGCGGGCTGTGATACTAAACCCTCATCTTTCCCCAAACATGACAGCTGATTTCAGCCATCATGTGGCTTTAACAGCCACGGTTGGATAGGTGCTCCACCCGTGGCTGTTATCCAGTTAAATCCCATTGTCAATCTCTAGAACTGCGCCCATCAGAGCCTCTATCACGTGATCACGGGGCACCAATGGGTTGTCATAACAGCCAGGGATTTGCAGAAGACCCTCATGCATGTCATTATCATACTCCTGTGAACACCGGCTGGTGGCAAAGCATTGTTATGTATAGCACAGGCGATTGGACAATCGCAGCTTCAAGTCTCCTAAGCAGACTGTTAAATAAAATTAAAAAAATAATATGTGTTTGGTATCTGCGAACTTATACTGACCAGGGGAATCATATTGCCAGGTCAGATTTATCATATAGTGAACATGGTAAATAAAAAAAAAAAAAAACTATTATGGAATTGCACATTTTTTGCAATTTCACCGCACTTGGATTTTTTTCCCTGTTTTCCTGTACAACTATATGGTAAAATCAATAGTGCCATTCAAAAGTACAACTCATCCCTCAAACAAAAAAGCCCTCATATGACCATATTGATGCAAATATGAAATAGCTATGGCTCTTGGAAGACGGGGAGGAAAAAACACCATGTCGTGAAGAAGTTAAAGAAGTGCCAAAGTGAGTATCTAAAGAAGTTTGGAAGTTGACATCCGCAATCCAAACTGTGTGTTGAAGCCTTCTTTGATTACAGAGTAATCTCCAGGGGACTGTGGTCACCAAGATTGCCTAAATTAACACCATTGGATTTTTTTCATTAGGACCATTTGAAAGGACCCAGACGTCCTGCGGAATACATTAACAACATGCAATAGCGCATGCATGCATTCTTGGATGCAAACGGGAACATTTTAAACACTTGCTTTAAAACATCAGTTTCTCATGAACAGAAGTTTGTACACTCCAAATGTTAATACAATTGAAGGTCTTTTTTACAAGTTACAGCAATTTTTCCGGGTAAAGTAGCGAGTTAATCACTCTTGTACCATGAGGTACCACTGCATCCAATTACATCCATCTCTCCACAGTTAACCAACCTGTATAGCACCAAGATCATAGAATCATAGAATGGTAGAGTTGGAAGGGACCTCCTGGGCCATCTGGTCCAACCCCCTGCTCAAAGCAGGATTCTCTAAATCATCCCAGACAGATGTCTGTCCAGCCTCTGTTTGAAGACTTCCATTGAAGGAGAACTTACCACCTCTCGTGGCAGCCTGTTCCACTCCTTGATCACCCTAACTGTCAAAAAGTTTTTTCTAATATCTAATCTGTCTCCTCCCATTTAGTTTCATCCCATTGCTTCTAGTCTTTCCTTGTGCAAATGAGAATAAAGATGATCCTTCTACAATGTGACAGCCCTTGAGATATTTGTAGACAGCTATTAAGTCTCCTCTCAGTCTTCTTTTTTGTAAGCTAAACATTCCCAAATCCTGCAACCGTTCCTCATAGGACATGGTTTGCAGACCGGTCACCATTCTGGTGGCTCTCCTTTGAACTTGCTCCAGTTTGTTGATGTCTTTTTTAAAATGTGGTGCCCAAAACTGGACACAGTATTTCCAGATGAGGTCTGACCAAAGAGGAGTAGAGGGCAATAATGACCTCACGTGATCTAGACTGTATGCTTCTGTTGATACATCCTAGAATTGTATTTGCCTTTTTTGCTGCTGCATCACACTGTTGACTCATGTTCAGTCTGTGATCAATTAGTATACCCAAGTCTTTTTCACATGTGCTGTTACTTAGCCCTATTCCTCCCATTTTGTATATGCTTTTTTCATTTTTATTGCCCAGTTGTAGTACTTTGCATTTTTCCCTGTTAAAAACCATTCTGTTAGTTGCTGCCCACTGCTCCAGTTTATTTATATCTTTTTGAATCCTCTCTCTCTCTTCTCTAGTATTAGCACCCCTCCTAGCATTGTGTCATCAGCAAATTTGATCAGTTTACCCTCAATTCCTTCATCTAAATCATTGATAAAGATGTTGAACGATACAGGGCCCAAAACAGAGCCTTGTGGTACCCCACTTGAGACATTCTTCCAACTGGATATGCAGCTATTTACGACCACTCTTTGAGTCCGATCACTAAGCCAGTTATGAATCCACTTAACAGTTGCCTTGTCCATTCCATACTTAGTCATTTTTTCAATAAGGATTGTGTGAGATACTTTGTCAAATGCTTTGCTGAAGTCAAGATATACTATATCTACAGCATTTCCCTGATCCACCCAGTCAGTGATTCTGTCATAGAAGGAAATTAAGTTAGTCTGACATGACTTATTAGTTACAAACCCATGCTGACTCTGTTTAATCACTTCATTCTTATGCAGGTACTTACATACATGTTCTTTAATAATTTGTTCAAAGATTTTTCCTGGTATAGAAGTCAGACTCACCGGCCTGTAGTTCCCTGGGTCCACCTTCTTCCCCTTTTTGAAGATAGGAACAACATTTGCTCTTCTCCAGTCTTCTGGGACTTCTCCTGTTCTCCAAGAATTTTCAAAGATTATGGACAGTGGTTCAAGAATTTCTTCTGCTATCTCCTTCAGTATTCTGGGGTGTAATTCATCTGGACCTGGAGACTTGAACTCATTTAGGTTAGCTAAGTGTTTCCTCACTGTCTTTCTGTTTATAGATATCCTGGATTCTTTTATTCCTTTAATAGGACAGTGAAGATCAGTTGATGTTACATTTCCTTTCTGAGAGAAAACAGATGCAAAATAGGAATTTAAAAGTTCAGCCTTCTCAACATCCTGTCTTACCATTTCATCATTTTCATCCTGTAAAAATCCTATAGCATCTTTGACATTTTTTTTACTTTTGACATATCCCCAAAATCCTTTTTTGTTGCTTTTGACATCTCTTGCAAGCCTTAATTCATTGTCAGCTTTAGATAATCTGATTTGTGCCCTGCAGGTTCTGCAGATGGCATTATATTCTTCTTTAGATATGCCTCCCTCTTTCCATTTGATAAACATTTCTTTCTTCCTTTTTAGCATGTGTTTAAGTTCTGTGTTCATCCATCCTGGTTTCCTTAAATGCTTCCCATTCTTCCCTCTTTTTGGAATTGTTAACGATTGTGCTTTGAGAATCTCATTTTTCAAGATGTCCCATCCTTCCTGGACATTTTTGTCCTTAAGGATATCCTGCCATTGGATCCCTCCAATTCTCTTTCTGAGTCCCTTAAAATCTGCCTTTCTGAAATCTAACCTTGACGTCTGAGTCTTCACAGGTCTTCCTCCTCTTGTTATCCAAAATTCTAAAATAGCATGGTCACTACCTCCTAGGGTCCCAGCCACTCTTACCTCGTCAACCATTTCCTCCCTGTTTATAAGGATTAGATCCAAGGTAGCAGATCCCCTTGTTTTCTCCTCTACCTTTTGAAAGATAAAGTTGTCAGCAAGAGAGGATAAGAATTTCCTTGACCTGTTAGTTTTTCTGAGAGAGATTCCCAACAAATGTCTGGATAGTTGAAATCTCCCATGACCACTATGTCATATTTTTTGGAGAACTTGGCCATTTGATGCATAAAGAGTTCATCCATATCTTCAGCTTGCATAGGCGGCCTGTAGTAAATGCCTACAATGGTGTCCTTTCCATTGTTCTGTCCTTGTATTCTTACCCAAACAGTTTCCACAGAACTCCCAGTCTCTGAAGCGTCAATCTCTGTGCAGATATACGCTTTTCTTACATACAATGGACACCTCCTCCTCGTTTATCAAGTCTGTTTCTTGCAAATAAGTTGTATCCTTCTAGCCTTGTATTCCAATCATGTGTATCGTCCAACCAAGTTTCAGTGATTCCAATGACATCATACTTCTTCTCCAGCGTTAGTAGTTCCAATTCTCCTTGTTTGTTGCCATGCTTTGTGCATTTGTATAAAAACATTTTAGTTTGTGATTGGTTTCTCTTCCGCCAATATTTTTATTATTTAGATTGTTTTGTCTTCGTTCTTCCTTTCCACTTCTAATAGCCGAGTTCTCAATAGCATTTGTCAGGTGTATGGCTGTTTCTGGCGTTTTGCTTCCCTTCCCACATTGTTCTAGTTTAAAGCTCTCCTGATGAGTGTAGCAAGGCGACTTCCAAATACATGTTTTCCAGTCTTCGTAAGGTGCACCCCATCTCTAGCAAGTAGTCCATCGTATAGGTAATTCACTCCGTGATCCAGAAATCCAAATCCTTGCTGACGGCACCATCGACGTAGCCAGTTGTTCACGGCAGAATCTTATTCCACCTCCTTGTTCCATGGCCATCCACTGGGAGGATGGATGAGAAGACCACCTGCGCTCCAGTTCTTTCACTTTCTTGCCTAAGTTTTCAAAGATCCCCACTATCCAAACTGTCTTAGGAAGACACAGTCCTCGATTATTAAGAAAAGCTGACTAACAACCTTTCTCATATGTTTGAGAAAGGCTGATACCCGTCCAAACTCACGGCACATGGGCGAAGAGAAAAGGAACATTTTTACACAGATGCGGCGGTCCTTTGCCTATCTCCCGTAACATAGCAAATAGTGATGAGCGAGTATACTCGTTGTTCAGGTTTTCCCGAGCATGCTCGGGTGATCTCCGAGTATTTGGAAGTGCTCAGAGAATTAGTTTCTGTTGACGTAGCTGCATGATTTGTGGCTATTTGACAGCCTGAATACATGTGGGGATTCCTTAACAAACAGGCATTCCTCACATGTATTCAAGCTGTCATGCAGCTGTGACAACAGAAACTAAATCTCCGAGCACTTCCAAATACTCAAAGACCACCCGAGCATGCTCTGGAGAACCCGAGCAACGAGTGTACTCGCTCATCACAAAAATACATTTAGGAAGTAGCAAGGTTGAATGGAACTAGTAATGTCTTGTTGAAACATTTACCCAAATTATATAAGACCTGGTACAAAGATATACATCTTTCGTGCTTTTTGAGAACTCTTTATATAGTCTTAAAAAACATGCTGCTGCAGAACTGATGCAGAATAAAGTAAGACAATGTGCTAAATGTATGCTTAATATTATTGGGTGCAATTAGTTGATACATGGAATAAAATGTAAAAAAGTTGTACATTATAAAAAAGTATTTTAAAGCCAGATTCAGCGAAGTCTATGGCATCTTTATTTCTCTTACCCTCGAGGAATCGTCTTACTACCACAGATTATGATAACATGCACAAGCTTTTTGATAACTTTCCTGTCATTCATGTGCATTACTTTCATATGATGCCCTAATGTTTAGCACTTCATGTTCAGCCAGTGTCGAGAAAAGAGGGGCCTAATCATCAGTAGTGGTTACCTCACCTTAAATGGCGTACCTTACTGTGACTGATCCTGTAACAAATCCTCAAAATCAGCATCAGAGATATTCTAGAACTGCTTTGTGGGTACATAAAGGAACAGCAACCCTAATCTATGCTTTTGAAGTAGTAGTTATCTCCATCTATGATGCTGCTGATCATTCTGGCTGCTTGTAATAATGATATAATAATAAAAACTGACCAGTGTATTATTTATACGAAAAAAATATCAACTGGAAAAATAGAAATCCATGGCAATGTTTCCCACATCCTTGGTGCTCTCTCTAATGACTGCTAATCAAAGTGCAGGGCTCTTGCAATGTCAGATACCTGTCTAATGTCAGCTAGTCCTTTGTAACAATATCGCGCTATCACTGCAGAGCATAATGTGACCTGTCAATCTGAGACTACAGTGTGAAACGTGTGCTATTCAGTTGCTCACACTGCCAGTGTGAAATCATGTGCCTTGTGTAGTGTAATAATAAGGCTGTAATTCACAACCCCTACATTTTCATTCACTTGTAATAATGCTTAATTGAGTCGACTTTTTCTGTGCATGTTGCTGTATTCTGATACTAATTAACAGAAAATTCAGCAAATCAACTAACAGACGTATTTTACAGGTCACAATTTTTATCTGATTTCTTGAAATGCATTTCTACAATTTGCACTTCATACTTCATATGTATGAAGTGTAATGATAGAGATGAGTGAACGCGAACTTAAAGGTTTGGGGTTCGTACCTGACAATTAGTGTCCGGTGCTCTACAAGCCAAACACAGACTTCTCACGGAAGTGTGGCACCCTGAGGGTCCAGTCGCCACAGAGGTACTGAACCTCAGCCAAAGGTGTGGTACTTAGCTCTCAAGTAAGAGGGGGCACTACCCAGTGCTCACTTATTTGCATTCAACACCACATGACATCAGGCTTAGGGGAGGAGCACCAGTTAGAGCGGGAAGGTAGTGTGAAGTTGGAGGGAGAATCTCTGAGGAGAGGAAGAGAGAGGAGCTCCTGATAGGAGGAGTGGAGGAGAGAAGCTTCTAGTAGAAGAAGAGGTCCTAGGGGCCAGGGAAATGAGGAATCCACCCTGAGCACCCGAATCCACGCTGACCGGAGTCGGACCAGGTCTCAGTAGGGGACCGGCCCCAGACTAGTGGAGAGACTTCAGGACTCAGCTAGCAAACCAGAGGCTGTGGTAACTGTATGTGCTACAGCCACATCCACACACATTCGCTGAAAAGGCAGCCACATAGGATCAAGGGGACCAGGAGGACGCAGCCCGAGTTCCCGACAGGATCTGAGGCTGCTGGCTTGGGACACTGTGTGTGAGGCACAGGACAGGAGGGAGTGAGCCAGCGCAGGGGGACAGCCAGAGAAAGGAACATCAGAAGGGAGTTCTGTAAAGTGCACCCAAACTACCTGAGAGATGGCTGGACCACTGACCCAGAGGACACAGTACCCAGCTGGGGTTTGTAACCTGAGAACTGTGAGTAAAGTGGAAAGACTGCACCCTGCTGTGTCCTCAGACTCATTTACTACATCATCTGCCTGCACTACAACCATTATCATCATCTTCTATTTAACCTTATAACTGCCCTGGGGCCTAGTTCTACCCATGGAGAGCTGTAACATCTTTGCTGCGTCACCAACTGCCCCAGTGGACCTGAACCGCAGCGTCGGCCATATATAGCCGAACACTATGGGTGGCGTCACAAACTTATTTCCCCTAAAACTACCCCATCATCTTCTTTGACAATTTTATTGGACGCCCAGGGTAATGGACCTGGTCACTGCTGCAGTGACTTCCCCTTTAAGAACTGTCCGGCCCGGTATCGAGTACCCCACGGCCACGCGGGGCACTCCAGAAGTCCATTGCAATGTTCGGAGTTTCAGAGGAAGTCTGTTACATTGTTCGGAGTTGCAGGGGAAGTTTGTTGCAGAGAGAGAGTGATTGTCCAGCTGAAAAGTTTGGGTCCCCATTGTTTTGAATGAGGTTCGGGTTCTGGTTTAAGTTAACCCCTCTCTGCCATCCGATGTACTATCCCGTCCATGAAACCCATGACAATCTGCCTATGGTCGGGATAGTACGTCGAAGCGATCAGCTGCGCTCCCGGGGGCGAGCGCAGCTGATCGTAGCCGGGTGTCAGCTGTTTATCACAGCTGACACCCGGCACTATGTGCCAGGAGCGGTCATAGACCGCTCCCGGCACATTAACCCCTGGCACACCGCGATCAGACATGATCGCGGTGTACCGGGGCACAGGGGAGCATCGCGCAGGGAGGGGCGATGTGACCGCGCTGTTCTGAAGGCCTCTTCACTGCAGGACCCCGGATCCAAGATGGCCTCCGGGTCCTACAGGGAGGCGGCTTCCTCAGCGCCTGCTGAGAGGAGGCGCTGAGGAAGCCTGCAGCACTGCCTGTGAGATCGTTGGTCTCACAGAGTGCTGTGCACACTGTGAGACCAGCGATCTGACCCTATACTGTAATGTCCCACCCTAGAACAAAGTAAAAGAATTAAAAAATAAAAATAACAAGTGTAAAAAAAAAATTCCAAAATAAAAGAAAAAAAAATATTCCCCAATAAATTCATTTCTTCCTGTAAATAAAAAAACAAACCAATAAAAGTACACATATTTGGTATCGCCGCGTCTGTAACGACCCACCCTATAGAACTGTCCCACTAGTTAACCGCTTTAGTGAACCCTTAAAAAAAAAAAGCAAAGCAAAAAATCAATGCTTTATCATCATACTGCTGAACCAAAAGTGGAATAACACGCGATCAAAAAGACCGATATAAATAAACATGGTACCGCTGAAAATGACATCTTGTCCCGCAAAAAATGAGCCGCCACACAGCATCATCAGCGAAAAAATAAAAAAGTTATAGCTTGCAGAATAAAGCGATGCAAAAATAATTATTTTTTATATAAAATTGTTTTTATTGTATAAAAGCGCCAAAACATAAAAAAATTATATAAATGAAGTATCGCTGTAATTGTACTAACCCGAAGAATAAAACTGCTTTATCAATTTTACCACACGCGGAACGGTATAAACGCCCCCCAAAAGAAATTCAGGAATTGCTGATTTTTGTTCATTCTAACCTCCCAAAAATCGAAATAAAAAGCGATCAAAAAATGTCACGTGCTTAAAAATGAAACAAATAAAAACATCAACTCATACCGCAAAAAATAAGACCTCACATGACTCTGTGGGCCAAAATATGCAAAAATTATAGCTCTCAAAATGTGGTGATGCAAAAACTATTTTTTGCAATAAAAAGCGTCTTTAGCGTGACAGCTGCCAAACATAAAAACCCGCTATAAATAGTAAATCAAACCCCCTTTATCACCCCCTCAGTTAGGGAAAAATAATAAAATTAAAAAAATGTATTTATTTCCATTTTCCCATTAGGGTTAGGGTTGCGCCTAAAGTTAGGGTTAGGGTTGCGCCTAAAGTTAGGATTAGGGTTGGGATTAGAGTTAGGGGTGTGTTAGGGTTAGGTTTGTGGTTAGGGTTATGGTTAGGGTTGGGACTAGGGTTAGCGGTGTGTTGGGGTTAGGGTTGGAGTTAGAATTGGGGGGTTTCCACTGCTTAGGCACATCAGAGGCTCTCCAAATGTGACATGGCGTCTGATCTCAATTCCAGTCAATTGTGCGTTGAAAAAGTCAAATGGTGCTCCTTCACTTCTGAGCTCTGCCATGCGCCCAAATAGTAGTTTACCCCCACATATGGGGTATCAGCGTACTCAGGACAAATTGCACAATAACTCTTGGAGTCCAATTTCTTCTGTTACCCTTGGGAAAATAAAAAATTGGGGTGAAAATATCATTTTTGTAAAAAAAAAATTATTTTTTTGCTTTTACGGATGTACGTTATAAACTTCTGTGAAGGACTTGGGGCTTCATAGCGCTCACCACACATCTAGATAAGTTCCTTATGGGGTCTATTTTCCAAAATGGGGTCACTTGTGGGGGTTTTCCACTGTTTAGGCACATCAGGGGCTCTCCAAATGCGACATGACGCCCACAGACCATTCCACCAAAGTCTGCAATCCAAAACGTCACTACTTCCCTTCCGTGCCCCGACGTGTGCCCATACAGTAGTTTTCTCCCACATATTGGGTATCAGCGTACTCAGGACAAATTGGACAACAACTTTTGGGGTCCAATTTCTCTTGTTACACTTTTGAAAATAAAATATTGGGGGCGAAAAAAATAATTTTTGTAAAAAAAAAAAGATTTTTTTATTTTTACGGCTGTATGTTATAAACTTCTGTGAAGCACTTCGGGGTTCAAAGTGCTCACCACACAACTAGATAAGTTCCTTGGGGGGGTCTATTTTCCAAAATGGGGTCACTTGTGGGGGGTTTCCACTGTTTAGGCACATCAGGGGCTCTCCAAATGCGACATGACGCCGGCAGACCATTCCATCAAAGTCTGCAATCCGAAACGTCACTACTTCCCTTCCGAGCCCCGACGTGTGCCCATACAGTAGTTTTCTCCCACATGTTGGGTATAAGCGTACTCAGGACAAATTGTACAACAACATTTGGGGTCCAATTTCTCCTGTTACCCTTGTGAAAATAAAATGTTGGGGGCGAAAAAATCATTTTTGTAAAAAAAAAAAGATTTTTTATTTTTACAGCTGTACGTTATAAACTTCTGTGAAGCACTTCGGGGTTCCAAGTGCTCGCTACTCATCTAGATAAGTTCCTTGGGGGTCTATTTTCCAAAATGGGGTCACTTGTGGGGGTTTTCCACTGTTTAGGCACATCAGGGGCTCTCCAAACGCGACATGACGCCCGCAGACCATTCCATCAAAGTCTGTAATCCAAAACGTCACTACTGCCCTTTCGAGCCCTGACGTGTGCCCATACAGTAGTTTTCTCCCACATATGGGGTATCAGCATACTCAGGACAAATTGGACAACAACTTTTGTGGTCCAATTTCTCCTGTTACCCTTGGGAAAATAAAAAGTTGGAGACTAAAAGATTATGTTTGTGGAAAAAATATGATTTTTTTATTTTCATGCTCAGGCGTTATAAACTTTAGTGAAACACCTGGGGGTTCAAAGTTCTCACCACACATCAAGTTCCTTGAGGGGTGTAGTTTCTAAAATGGTGTCATTTGTGGGGGGTTTCCACTGTTTAGGCACATCAGGTGCTCCCCAAACACGACATGGCGTCCAGTCAATTCTGCGTTGAAATAGTCAAACGGCGCTCCTTCCCTTCCGAGCTCTGCCATACACCCAAAACAGTGGTTTACCCTCACATATGGGGTATCAGCGTACTCAGGACAAATTGCACAATAATTTTGGGGTCTTGTTACCCTTGGGAAAATAAAAATTGGGGTGAAAAGATCATTTTTGTGGAAAAAAAATGATTTTTTAATTTTACGGCTCTACGTTATAAATTTGTGTGAAGCACTTGGGGGTTCAAATTGCTCACCGCAGATCTAGATAAGTTCCTTAGGGGGTCTAGTTTCCAAAATGGGGTCACTTGTTGGGGGTTTCCACTGTTTAGGCACATCAGGGGCTCTCCAAATGCAACATGGCGTCCAATCTCAATTCCAGCCAATTTTGGTTGGAAAAAGTCAAATGGTGCTCCTTCTATTCCGAGCTCTGCCGTGCACCCAAACAGTGGTTCCCCCCCACATATTGGGTATCAGTGTACTCAGGACAAATTGTACAACAACTTTTGTGGTCCAATTTCTCCTGTTACCCTTGGGAAAATAAAAAATTGGTGACTAAAATATAATTTTTGTGAGAAAAAAATAGGATTTTTTATTTTCATGCCCGGGCATTATAAACTTGTGTGAAGCACTTGGGGGTTCAAAGTGCTCACCACAGATCTAGATAAGTTCCTTAGGGGGTCTAGTTTCCAAAATGGGGTCACTTGTGGGGGGTTTCCACTGTTTAGGCACATCTGGGGCACTGCAAACAGAACATGACCCCCATCAACGTCTGCATTACAAAACGTTATTACTTCCTTTCCAAGCCCTGCCGTGCGCCGAAACAGTTTCCCCCCCCACATATGGGGTATCAGCGTACACAGGACAAATTGGACAACAACTTTTGGGGTCCAATTTCCTTGGGAAAAATCAAAAATTTGGGACTAAAAAATCATTTTTGTGAAAAATTTAATTTTTTTTTCTCACCAGGCATTATAAACTTTTGTGAAACACTTGGGGGTTCAAAGTGCTCACAACAGATCTAGGTAAGTTCCATAGGGGGTCTAGTTTCCAAAATGGTGTCACTTGTGGGAGTTTACACTGTTTAGGTGCATCAGAGGCTCTCCAAACGCAACATGGCGTCCAATCTCAATTCCAGCCAATTTTGGTTTGAAAAAGTCAAATGGCGCCCCTTCCCTTACGAGCTCTGCAGTGTGCCCAAACAGTGGTTTTCCCCCACATATGGGGTATTTGCGTACTCAGGAGAAATTGCACAACAACTTTATCTGTCCATTTTCTTCTTTTACCCTTGTGAAAATGAAAAAAAGTTTGTAAAAGATAATTTTTGTGACTAAAAAGTTAAATATTCATTTTTTCCTTCCACGTTCCTTCAGCTCCTGTGAAGCACCTTAAGGGTTAATAAACTTCTTGAATGTTGTTTTGAGTACCTTGATGGGTGCAGTTTTTAGAATGGTGTCACCTTTGGGTATTTTCTGCCATATAGACCCCTCAAAGTGACTTCAAATGTGAGGTGGTCCCTAAAAAAATGGCTTTGTAAATTTTGTTGTAAAAATGAGAAATTGCTGGTCAACTTTTAACCCTTATAATTTCCTAACAAAAAAAAAATTTGGTTCCGAAATTGTGCTGATGTAAAGTAGACATGTGGGAAATGTTATTTATTAACTATTTTGTGTGACATATTTCTCTGTTTTAAGGGTATAAAAATTCAAAGTTTGAAAATGTCAAAATTTTCAAAATTTTCGCCATATTTGCGTTTTTTTCAAAAATAAACGCAAGTTATATTGAAGAAATTTTACCACGAACGTGAAGAACAATATGTCGCGAGAAAACATTCTCAGAATTGCAAAGATCCGTTGAAGCGTTCCAGAGCTATAACCTCATAAAGAGACAGTGGTCAGAATTGTAAAAATTGGCCCGGTCATTAACGTGCAAACCACCCTTGGGGGTGAAGGCGTTAAGGTACAGTTCTGGTACCCAAACCAATCTTTGAAATAAAGTTCAGGTTGGGAGCCAAAACACAAACTTCCACGGGTCCGCTCATCCCTAGTAATGAGGTGTGACTGTACCCACTTAAGACAGAGGTTCTACACCATCAGACACTAAAAGGCTCATGTCTAGGACTAGTGACATCATTGTAGTCTAGCAATCAAATATAAACCAGTATGTTGGTGGAGTGGGTTCTAATGTATACAAGAGTTGCTCTCAGACCCTATTAGATGCCAAGATACCTACTGCCCTTGTGTAGTGTGAACATAAAAATTTATATTTTGAGTCCATATTGAAATACGTAGAATGCATTCAGACCATGACAGAGCAGCATTGCTGGTCATACATTTACCATGTTCATAGTGCTACAATCTTGAGAAATGTTTACTGTCATTGTCTGAAGATTTTTACCTCACAAATAGTCTTATGTTTGTTGTTTATTATTGTAAAACATGAAGGTTTATTTAACCTCTGTCTGCTGTGGACTTATTTTTTCTTGGGAGCTTTTGCATTGTGTAGATTTATTGCCCATTGTCTGATGTTTCCCTCATATCTCTGATTCATCTTATCCCAAAAGCTGGCCACTGGAGGGAAAGAATGAACCGGACTTACTACATAGTGCAAATCACTATATAAGGCCAGAGAAACATGACTAAGATAGAAGTAGAAAGTTGTGCACATGTACTTATACATGTACAGTGTTGTGATACCTGCACAAGTGGGGACGCCCATGCAGTGTTGTGAATTTCCCAGGAGTTCTCTGTCTTGGTGTTGCTTCTTTGATATTCCAGACAGATGATATTTAAAAGCTTCTTGGTGATGTAAGTATATGTACTTAATCTTTATATGTATTTAATCTTTATATGTACCATATATACTCGTGTATAAGCCGAGATTTTCAGCCCATTTTTTAGGGCTGAAAGTCCCCCTCTCGGCTTATACGCGGGTCATATACGGGGGTCGGCGGGGGAGGGTGAGTGGGGGTGTCGGATCATACCCACCCCTCCGCCGGTGCGGTCTCTGCAGCTCCCCTGCTTCTCCCATGATCTCCGGCTCCTTCCTGCAGCGGTCATATGGCACCGCTCATTAAAGTCATGAATATGCACATATTCATGACTTTAATGAGCGGTACCACGTGACCGCTGTAGGACTGAAGCGCTGCGGAGAGCGCCGGGAGAAGAGGAGAGGCTGCAGAGACCGTGCCGGCGGAGGGATGAGTATAGCGATATTTACCTGTCCTCTCTCCACCGCTGCGCGCTGCTCCCTCGTCCGACTCCTCTGGCTGTGAATGATCAGGCAGAGGGCGCGACGACGTCGTTAGTGCGCGTCGCGCCCTCTGCCTGATCATTCACAGCCAGAGGAGTCGGACGAGGGAGCAACGTGCAGCGGTGGAGAGAGGACAGGTAAATATCTCAGGTGCCGGGGTCCTGAGCGAGCGGTGGCACCTGCACCTGTCCCCCATAGTGCACCGGTGTCACAGCCTGCTCAGGACACCAGCACCTGGCCCCAGCGATGAGAGGTGAGTATGTCATTTTTTTTTGCAGCAGCAGCAGCATAAGGGACGTATACTATGGGGCATAATTGTGCAGCATATGGGGCATAATCTGTGGAACATATGGGGGCATAATCTGTGGAATATATGGGGCATAATCTGGAGCATATGGGGGCATAATCTGTGGAACATATGGGATAATCTGGAGCATATGGGGGCATAATCTGGAGCATATGGGGGCATAATCTGGAGCATATGGGGGCATAATCTGTGGAACATATGGGGCATAATCTGGAGCATAAGGGGGCATAATCTGGAGCATATGGGGGCATAATCTGGAGTATATGGGGGCATAATTTGGAGCATATGGGGGCATAATCTGGACCATATGGGGCATAATATGTGGATCATACAGGGGCATAATTGTGCAGCATATGGGGGCATAATCTGTGGAATATATGGGGGCATAATCTGGAGCATATGGGGGCATAATCTGGAGCATATGGGGGCATAATCTGTGGATCATAGGGGGGCATAATTGTGTAGCATATGGGGGCATAATCTGTGGAACATATGAGGGCATAATCTGTGAAACATATGGGGGCATAATCTAGAGCATATGGGGGCATATTCTGGAGCATATGGGGGCATAATCTGGAGCATATGGGGCATAATCTGGAGCATATGGGGGCATAATCTGTGGAACATATGGGGCATAATCTGGAGCATAAGGGGGCATAATCTGGAGCATATGGGGGCATAATCTGGAGTATATGGGGGCATAATCTGTGGAACATATGGGGGCATAATCTGTGGAACATATGGGGGCATAATCTAGAGCATATGGGGGCATAATCTGGAGCATATGGGGGCATAATCTGTGGATCATACGGGGGCATAATTATGCAGCATATGGGGGCATAATCTGTGGAACATATGGGGGCATAATCTGGAGCATATGGGGCATAATCTGTGGATGGATACAGAGGCATAATTGTGCAGCATATGGGGGCATAATCCGTGGAATATATGGGGGCATAATCTGGAGCATATGGGGGCATAATCTCTGGAGCATATTGGGCATAATCTGGAGCATATGGGGGCATAATCTGTGGAGCATATGGGGCATAATCTCTGGAGCATATTTGGCATAATCTGGAGCATATGGGGGCATAATCTGTGGAGCATATTGGGCATAATCTGTGCAGCATATGGGGGCATAATCTTCAGTTTATGGGGGCCTAATCTGTGGAGCATCATATGAGGGCATAATCATTTTTCACCCTAGGCTTATACGCGAGTCAATAAGTTTTCCCGTTTTTTGTGGCAAAATTAGGGGGGTCGGCTTATACACGGGTCGGCTTATACATGAGTATATACGGTACTTAACCTTTGTATGTTAAAATATACAAAAGTGCACACAATCATACTATTCCTTTAATTTAGTACTTTGAAATAAAATTGAGTTATTTTGCAAGTAGTAGCCTTCCTTAAAGTCGTATCCGAATCTTAGTGATAAAAACTTGGCAATACGCCTTGTCTACCAGGTTAGCTATTTCTCCTTGACCGTGATATAGCTAAGACAATGCATGAATATAAAAGGTATAATACATTCCGCTTAGTTCCTATCATGTTTGAAGCCTACCTCAGTAATTTAAATTGTGAAAAATCACCAAAGGAATAGGTTAGAAGAAATAGTGTATTCTAATATAATATTCCATAAAGAAAAAGTATACTGATGTATACAGGTCCTACTGAGGCCAAAAGGATACTCTTTCGTCCTCTGCTTGGTAAATTGAGCCTTATAATTACACTTGGCGTAGACATCAGGAACTTTTCAAACTACTTCTGATACTTTAACATCAAATGGGTTTATGAGGAATCGCTCCTGTCAAGCCAATCTAATCAGTTTTTATGAAGCGGTAAGCTATAGACTGGACCAAGGTGAGTCATTGGATGTGGTATATCTTGATTTTTCCAAAACGTCTGATACAGTGCCACACAAGAGGTACACAAAATGAGAATGCTGGGTCTGGGGGAAAATGTGTGTAAATGGGTAAGTAACTGGCTTAGTGATAGAAAGCAGAGTGTTGTGAGCTCGGTTGCAACAACTTTATTATAAATGGATTACAACCGAACCCGGGGTCCGCGATGCAGTTTATGTCACAGCTGCCGAACACCCTTTGGGTATCAGGGTAACAACTGACAACTAAAGGATTAAATTAGATCTCGCCTGTGTTACTTCACACAAGGAGAGAGATACTGTATTGGCACTATTCGTTAATCTTCACAGAAGATGTGCTGAGACTGGCGTTACGTGCCTGTTAACAGCACAGAAGCTACTTGCAGATATTAGATCTGCACCATGTGTGAAGGCTGGCGTAGATGTAGCCCTGTTAACAGCACAGAAGCTACTTGCCAGATATTAGATCTGCACCATGTCCTGCAGGCTGGCGTAGATGTAGCCCTGGTAATAGAACAGAAGCCACTTGCCAGATATTAGATCTGCACCATGTGCTGCAGGCTGGCGTAGATGTAGCCCTGTTAACAGCACAGAAGCTACTTGCCAGATATTAGATCTGCACCATGTGCTGCAGGCTGGCGCAGAAGTAGCCCTGTTAATAGCACAGAAGCCACTTGCCAGATATTAGGAAGTGTGTGCGAATCACGCCAGGCGTACGTGCTGCCAGCCGGTGTGCCACCGGACTGAGCAACTCTCCTTTCGTTAGCAGGCGATGCACAGGATACGCGCCCCACGTCTGCTCGGGGTGTATAGCTACCCCTTTGACAGAGACAGACTGCACTACGATCGCTACCTGCATAGCATTCATTAACCTGCCTGAAGGACCATGGCTAATTCTGGCATCGGCAGGTCCCGGAGAGCGAAAGCTAGAGAGCACGTGGAGCCCAGATTCTGGTAGTCACACATGAGCACTACCTATAGTATGATCTGACCGCGCCGCGGACAGACAAGCTATTTAAGGGCTAAGCTCCGCCCCCAGCCATCTCGTCAATCGCATCACCGATGACATCATCCGTGACCAATCAGGCGATGCCAAGGCAGAGGATCAGCTGACATTAACCACCAATCACGGTTCGCCATGTCACGGACATGATCAGTGCAAGCATTTCTGGACTTAGGCTTATAACAGCCTTTTCCTGTTCTGTAACCTAGGTTTAAGACTACTATGAGCAAAGACTCGAGTAACTACTTGTGCCTCTCGGGTACTGGCTAGGCATTGGGATCAACAGCAAACCTGAGCAGCATCTGCCTCGGCTGGGTCTGGATGGGAGATCACAGACTCCTCGGATCCAGGTTTGGATCCTGCTGATGCCTAACACAGAGAGTGGCTATAAATGGTATATTCTCTAACTGGGCTGCTGTGACCAGTGGGGTACTGCAGGGGTGGGTGTTTTGGTTCCTATTCTCTTCAACATATTTAATAAAGATCTGGTAGAAGGTTTAGACAGTAAAATATCGATATTTGCAGATGATACAAAACTATGTAAAGCAGTCAATACAAGCTAAGATAGTATTCTGCTGCAGATGGATCTGGATAAGTTGGAAACTTGGGCTGAAAGGTGCCAGATGCGGTCTAACAATGATAAAAGTAAGGTTATACACATGGGAAGAAGGAATCAATATCACCATTACACACTGAATGGGAAACTACTGGGTAAATCTGACATGGAGAAGGACTTGGGGATCCTAGTTAATGATAAACTTACCTGGAGCAGCCAGTGCCAGGCAGCGGCTGCCAAGGCAAACAGATCATGAAGTGCATTAAAAGAGTTCTGGATACACATGATGAGAGCATTATACTGCCTCTGTACAAATCCCTGGTTAGACCGCACATGGAGTGCTGTGTACAGTTTTTGGTACCGGTGCTCAGGAAGGATATAATGGAACTAGAGCGAGTACAAAGGAGGGCAACAAAATTAATAAAGGGGATGGGGGAACTACAATACCCAGAGAGATTACCAAAATTAGGATTAATTAGTCTAGAAAAAAGACGACTGAGGGGCGATCTAATAACTATGTATAAGTATAAAAGGGGACAATGTAAATATCTCTCCGAGGATCTGTTTATACCAAGGAAGGTGATGGTCACAAGGGGGCATTCCTTGCGCCTGGAGGAGAGGTTTTTCCACCAACATAGAAGAGGATTCTTTACTGTTAGGGCAGTGAGAATCTGGAATTCCTTGCCTGAGGAGGTGGTGATGGCGAACTCAGTCGAGGGGTTCAGGAGAGGCCTGATTGTATTCCTGGAGCCTAACAATATTGTATCTTACAGTTATTAGTTCTTTAGAAGGATGTAGATCTGGAGATTTATTCTGACAGAATATAGGCTGAACTGGATGGACAAATGTCTTCTTTCAGCTTGCTAACTATGTTACTATGTAAATACCTGTGCCAACCCTACGATACTTGTACACCTTGCACACCACTCCCTGTTTTCACATTAAACACTCATTTGTGTCTATAACACAAAAATTCTGAATGCATTATTTTTTTTACAGTATTTACACCAACTAAACAAGGTAACTTCATTGATACATGACCCAGATCATGTCCTACAATCAAAGCTATGATGTTAAGGTGGAAGATAAAGCTGTGGATCACTGTTGCACTTGACACTCTAGATTCATAAATCATTTGCACTTATGGCAAATATAGTCTTGTGCCAATGTTATTACTATTTGTAAGCCAGACCTTATGTAGCCTTACTGTGCTGAATTTTATATTGCCATTTGTTACGTCAGCCTAGGAATATGACAGAATGAAAAAATATGAAGGGTGCATACTCAAAAATTATTTTTCTTTCCGCAGGAAAGGGATGTGAATGAATTGAGGACTGAGTGAATAAGTGGAGATGAGATTCAGTTTTGATAAATGCAGGGTAATGCATTTGGGAAGTGAAGAATATTCATGTATCCTCCATATTAAATTAGACTATATTAAGTGAATTGTTGATGGAATAGGATTTGGAAGTAATTGTGGATAATAGAGTTTGCAACAGCACAAAATCTCAATCAGCCAAAGCCAGCAAAATGGTTTCCAATACTAAAAATGATACATTTACAAGAGGAAAGTATAATTTTCTCTCCCTCTGTCAGGACTTCAACTTTAATATGGAGTATGGATTTGGGGCCTAATTAACAAGAGGACATTGAAGTCTGAGAGATGTCATAGGCAGGCCAAAATAATAGCAGGGTAATGGAAGAAAATCTGTATGAAATGTGCATCCACTAAGATGTACAAGTCTATTCCAACTAAAAGTACAAAAAAAAATCCAGGTTTCCGTTAAAAACAAACGTCACATGCAATGAATAAATGAATACAAGAAATACAATTTTACTCTAACAGTGGAACATTTCCAAAATTATATATAATTTTCCAATGTGGACCACTCTTGAAAATAGCTTGGGTTTGTAATAATTTGTGAAACAGAAAGTCTACATAAATTGGAATAGTGTATATTCTGACTCCATGACTAAGCTGCAAGTGTAGGCCGTGTAGGACTGTACGTATGAAGATTTCAGAGGAAGGTTTATTTTCCAGTTGAACTCTTGAAGATATGAACACATTCAGCAGGTAAAAAGACTTGTCAGAAACAGGACTGCATACACATGAGCTTCTTAGATGGCTGATAGATGGTAAATGAGGAAGAAGAATGCGGAAGAAGGGAGGAGTTACTGACATCAGAGCGCCAACCGAGACAGGGAGAGATGAAGGACAAACTGTTAAAGAGGGCAAACCTTATTGCATAGCAACAAAACAGCCATATATAATAACACATGGATAATGCAATACTGTCTGTATGATTCCCAAATCATGAGACATGACAGTGTAAGCAAATATTACGAGTTACATTAAATTATAAATTCATTGTAAATAATTTAATTTAAATTAAAAAGCAGTGAGCAGATAATTATTCTGACATGAGCAGAGTCATTTTTTAGGTATATCTTATGAGATAAAACATTGCTAAGGATTTTTGTGCACTAAGGCCAATTTTGGTTGCAGGTTGGCTTGTACATGGCAAGGGACTACAGAGACTATGTGCTAATAGGTCAATATGTGTCTACTTGTCATTTTAAACAATTACTAGTTTATTGATCCTACAAAAGGTGGAAAGCTCAACAAATTAGTGTTGTTGTTTTTGTCAACACTACATTACACAGCACTGACCATGAAAATATTTCCCGAGGAGCTACTAAAATTGCAAATGACATGTAATTTTACCATATACCTGGAAAGCTGATATTTTGTGGACATATTGCACTACTATGCGCTCAGACAATTACTAAGGCGCTCATACACATGGCAAAGCCCTTTCCATGAAGCGTACAAAACAGAAATATGAAAGTAAGCAGTATTGCGCAGCTGCCATTCCCAGGCTCCTTGGACTCCGTATGTAGAGAGCTATGGATCATGCCACAAAGTCTGTAGACAATCCAATGTATTAAAAAACTCTATATGAAATCAGAGGCATAATACAGCAGAGGACTCAAGGACCTGAATAGTGGCCAAATAACAGCTCTGTACAATCGCTTCATTCACATGAGTCCTTACACTAGAGATATATACATATATCCAGGGGAGGAGTCCCGAGGAGATAATTTGCATATTCCCAGTGCCTTCTGGGATAAGTGAAGAGTCTCCGCGAGCTCAAGGAACACTGGATTTTGGCTGTTGCAGCTGAAAGGAGGACATCAGTAAACCAGGGGAGGAGTCCCGAGGAGATAATTTGCATATTCCCAGTGCCTTCTGGGATAAGTGAAGAGTCTCCGCGAGCTCAAGGAACACTGGATTTTGGCTGTTGCAGCTGCAAGGAGGACATCAGTAAACCAGGGGAGGAGTCCCGAGGAGATAATTTGCATATTCCCAGTGCCTTCTGGGATAAGTGAAGAGTCTCCGCGAGCTCAAGGAACACTGGATTTTGGCTGTTGCAGCTGAAAGGAGGACATCAGTAAACCAGGGGAGGAGTCCCGAGGAGATAATTTGCATATTCCCAGTGCCTTCTGGGATAAGTGAAGAGTCTCCGCGAGCTCAAGGAACACTGGATTTTGGCTGTTGCAGCTGCAAGGAGGACATCAGTAAACCAGGGGAGGAGTCCCGAGGAGATAATTTGCATATTCCCAGTGCCTTCTGGGATAAGTGAAGAGTCTCCGCGAGCTCAAGGAACACTGGATTTTGGCTGTTGCAGCTGAAAGGAGGACATCAGTAAACCAGGGGAGGAGTCCCGAGGAGATAATTTGCATATTCCCAGTGCCTTCTGGGATAAGTGAAGAGTCTCCGCGAGCTCAAGGAACACTGGATTTTGGCTGTTGCAGCTGCAAGGAGGACATCAGTAAACCAGGGGAGGAGTCCCGAGGAGATAATTTGCATATTCCCAGTGCCTTCTGGGATAAGTGAAGAGTCTCCGCGAGCTCAAGGAACACTGGATTTTGGCTGTTGCAGCTGAAAGGAGGACATCAGTAAACCAGGGGAGGAGTCCCGAGGAGATAATTTGCATATTCCCAGTGCCTTCTGGGATAAGTGAAGAGTCTCCGCGAGCTCAAGGAACACTGGATTTTGGCTGTTGCAGCTGAAAGGAGGACATCAGTAAACCAGGGGAGGAGTCCCGAGGAGATAATTTGCATATTCCCAGTGCCTTCTGGGATAAGTGAAGAGTCTCCGCGAGCTCAAGGAACACTGGATTTTGGCTGTTGCAGCTGAAAGGAGGACATCAGTAAACCAGGGGAGGAGTCCCGAGGAGATAATTTGCATATTCCAGTGCCTTCTGGGATAAGTGAAGAGTCTCCGCGAGCTCAAGGAACACTGGATTTTGGCTGTTGCAGCTGAAAGGAGGACATCAGTAAACCGCGCGCCTAGGGGCGCGCGAGTTTTGGCTTATATTTCACCGCTTGATTATCTCTTGAACAATAAGAACATGGAAGAGGCTAGGAGCCATGTGGTGAGCTGCATTTCTTGCTACATGTTCATAGACTTACCAGTGGAAAAGCCAAACTTCACATGCCAGAAATGCAAGCTTGTGTCCCTGTTGGAGGAAAAGTTGCAAAATCTGGAAGAGAGGTTATCTACATTGAAGACCATTAAGGAAGGTGAAGCGTTCTTAGACAGAGCAGAATTATCTCTTCATGGTACAGAAAGAGAAGAAATTCGAAGTGCAACTGAAGAAACAGAGGAATGGAAGCATGTGACCCAGAGAAGAAGGAGGATCAGGAGGCAGTCAGCACCAATTCTGCTCAGGAACCAATACCAGGCTCTTACACAGGAGAACGATGAAGAAATACATCAGGATAAGACTTTGCCCACAAACAACCTTGTACGCCCTCAGAGTCCTCCTGAATGGAGAAAGAAAACTGTTGTGAAGAAGAAACGGAGAGTTGTTGTCATGGGCGATTCCCTGCTGAGAGGAACAGAGGCCGCTATCTGCAGACCGGATATAACCTCAAGAGAAATGTGCTGTCTTCCAGGTGCAAAAATTAAAGATGTGTCTGACAGGATATCAGGACTCTTCAGACCTAAAGATGACTACCCATTCCTGCTAATACATGTGGGGACAAATGACACCGCTAGAAACGACCTGGAAACCATCTGCAGTGACTTTGAAAACTTAGGTAAGAAAGTGAAAGAACTGGGAGCGCAGGTGGTCTTCTCTTCCATCCTCCCAGTGGATGGCCATGGAACAAGGAGGTGGAATAAGATTCTGCAGGTGAACAACTGGCTACGTCGATGGTGCCGTCAGCAAGGATTTGGATTTCTGGATCACGGAGTGAATTACCTATACGATGGACTACTTGCTAGAGATGGGGTGCACCTTACGAAGACTGGAAAACATGTATTTGGAAGTCGCCTTGCTACACTCATCAGGAGAGCTTTAAACTAGAACAATGTGGGAAGGGAAGCAAAACGCCAGCAAAAGCCATACACTTGACAAATACTATTGAGATTTCTGCTATTAGAAGTGAAGGGGAAGAACAAAGACAAAAAAATTTACATAATAAAAATATTGAAGGAAGAGAAACCAATCACAAACTAAAGTGTTTCTATACGAATGCACAAAGCATGGGCAACAAACAAGGAGAACTGGAGCTACTAACGCAGGAGAAGAAATATGATGTCATTGGAATCACTGAGACTTGGTGGGACGATACACATGATTGGAATACAAGGCTAGAAGGATACAACTTATTTGCAAGAAACAGACTTGATAAACGAGGAGGAGGTGTTGCATTGTATGTTAGAAAAGCGTATATCTGCACAGAGATTGACGCTTCAGAGACTGGGAGTTCTCTGGAAACTGTTTGGGTAAGAATACAAGGACAGAACAATGGAAAGGACACCATTGTAGGCATTTACTACAGGCCGCCTGTGCAAGCTGAAGATATGGATGAACTCTTTATGCATCAAATGGCCAAGTTCTCCAAAAAATATGACATAGTGGTCATGGGAGATTTCAACTATCCAGACATTTGTTGGGAATCTCTCTCAGGCAAAACTAACAGGTCCAGGAAATTCTTATCCTCTCTTGCTGACAACTTTATCTTCCAAAAGGTAATGGAGAAAACAAGGGGATCTGCTACCTTGGATCTAATCCTCATAAACAGGGAGGAAATGGTGGAGGAGGTAAGAGTGGCTGGGACTCTAGGAGGTAGTGACCATGCTATTTTAGAATTTTGGATAACAAGAGGAGGAAGACCTGTGAAGACTCAGACGTCAAGGTTAGATTTCAGAAAGGCAGATTTTAAGGAACTCAGAAAGAGAATTGGAGGGATCCAATGGCTGGATATCCTTAAGGACAAAAATGTCCAGGAAGGATGGAAAATCTTGAAAAATGAGATTCTCAAAGCACAATCGTTAACAATTCCAAAAAGAGGGAAGAATGGGAAGCATTTAAGGAAACCAGGATGGATGAACATAGAACTTAAACACATGCTAAAAAGGAAGAAAGAAATGTTTATCAAATGGAAAGAGGGAGGCATATCTAAAGAAGAATATAATGCCGTCTGCAGAACCTGCAGGGCACAAATCAGATTATCTAAAGCTGACAATGAATTAAGGCTTGCAAGTGACGTCAAAAGCAACAAAAAAGGATTTTGGGGATACGTCAAAAGTAAAAGAAAAGTCAAAGATGCTATAGGATTTTTACAGGATGAAAATGATGAAATGGTAAGTCAGGATGTTGAGAAGGCTGAACTTTTAAATTCCTATTTTGCATCTGTTTTCTCTCAGAAAGGAAATGTAACATCAACTGATCTTCACTGTCCTATTAAAGGAATAGAAGAATCCAGGATATCTATAAACAGAAAGACAGTGAGGAAACACTTAGCTAACATAAATGAATTCAAGTCTCCAGGTCCAGATGAATTACACCCCAGGGTACTGAAGGAGATAGCAGAAGAAATTCTTGAACCACTGTCCATAATCTTTGAAAATTCTTGGAGAACAGGAGAAGTCCCAGAAGACTGGAGAAGAGCAAATGTTGTTCCTATCTTCAAAAAGGGGAAGAAGGTGGACCCAGGGAACTACAGGCCGGTGAGTCTGACTTCTATACCAGGAAAGATCTTTGAACAAATTATTAAAGAACATGTATGCAAGTACCTGGATAAGAATGAAGTGATTAAACAGAGTCAGCATGGGTTTGTAACTAATAAGTCATGTCAGACTAACTTAATTTCCTTCTATGACAGAATCACTGACTGGGTGGATCAGGGAAATGCTGTAGATATAGTATATCTTGACTTCAGCAAAGCATTTGACAAAGTATCTCACACAATCCTTATTGAAAAAATGACTAAGTATGGAATGGACAAGGCAACTGTTAGGTGGATTCATAACTGGCTTAGTGATCGGACCCAAAGAGTGGTTGTAAATGGCTGCACATCCAGTTGGAAGAATGTCTCAAGTGGGGTACCACAAGGCTCTGTTTTGGGCCCTGTATTGTTCAACATCTTTATCAATGATTTAGATGAAGGAATTGAGGGTAAACTGATCAAATTTGCTGATGACACAAAGCTAGGAGGGGTAGCTAATACTAGAGAAGAGAGAGAGAGGATTCAAAAAGATATACATAAACTGGAGCAGTGGGCAGCAACTAACAGAATGGATTTTAACAGGGAAAAATGCAAAGTACTACATCTGGGCAATAAAAATGAAAAAAGCATATACAAAATGGGAGGAATAGGGCTAAGTAACAGCACATGTGAAAAAGACTTGGGTATACTAATTGATCACAGACTTAACATGAGTCAACAGTGTGATGCAGCAGCAAAAAAGGCAAATGCAATTCTAGGATGTATCAACAGAAGCATACAGTCTAGATCACGTGAGGTCATTATTGCCCTCTACTCCTCTTTGGTCAGACCTCATCTGGAATACTGTGTCCAGTTTTGGGCACCACATTTTAAAAAAGACATCAACAAACTGGAGCAAGTTCAGAGAAGAGCCACCAGAATGGTGACCGGTCTGCAAACCATGTCCTATGAGGAACGGTTGCAGGATTTGGGAATGTTTAGCTTGCAAAAAAGAAGACTGAGAGGAGACTTAATAGCTGTCTACAAATATCTCAAGGGCTGTCACATTGTAGAAGGATCATATTTATTCTCATTTGCACAAGGAAAGACTAGAAGCAATGGGATGAAACTGAATGGGAGGAGACACAGATTAGATATTAGAAAAAACTTTTTGACAGTTAGGGTGATCAATGAGTGGAACAGGCTGCCACAAGAGGTGGTGAGTTCTCCTTCAATGGAAGTCTTCAAACAGAGGCTGGATAGACATCTGTCTGGGATGATTTAGAGAATCCTGCTTTGAGCAGGGGGTTGGACCAGAAGGCCCAGGAGGTCCCTTCCAACTCTACCATTCTATGATTCTATGATTCTATATATTTATATATATATTAAATATATATATATATATATATATATAGTAAAGACCAAAAGTTTGGACATACTTTCTCATTTAAAGATTTTTCTGTATTTTAATGACTATGAAAATTGTACATTCACACTGAAGGCATCAAAACTATGAATTAACAAATGTGGAATTATATACTTAACAAAAAAGTGTGAAACAACTGAAAATATGTCTTATATTCTAGGTTCTTCAAAGTAGCCACCTTTTGCTTTGATGACTACTTTGCACACTCTTGGCATTCTCTTGATGAGCTTCAAGAGGTGGTCACCGGAAATGGTCTTCCAACAATCTTGAAGGAGTTCCCAGAGATGCTTAGCACTTGTTGGCCCTTTTGCCTTCACTCTGCGGTCCAGCTCACCCCAAACCATCTCGATTAGGTTCAGGTCTGGTGACTGTGGAGGCCAGGTCCTCTGGCGTAGCACCCCATCACTCTCCTTCTTGGTCAAATAGCCCTTACACAGCCTGGAGGTGTGTTTGGGGTCATTGTCCTGTTGAAAAATAAATGATGGTCCAACTAAACGCAAATCGGATGGAATAGCATGCTGCTGCAAGATGCTGTGGTACACATGCTGGCTCAGTATGCCTTCAGTTTTGAATAAATCCCCAACAGTGTTACCAGCAAAGCACTCCCACACCATCACACCTCCTCCTCCATGCTTCACGGTGGGAACCAGGCATGTAGAGTCCATCCATTCACCTTTTCTACGTTGCACAAAGACACGGTGGTTGGAAACAAAAATCTCAAATTTGGACTCATCAGACCAAAGCACAGATTTTTAGTGGTCTAATGTCCATTCCTTGTGTTCTTTAGCCCAAACACAGTCTCTTCTGCTTGTTGACTGTCCTTAGCAGTGGTTTCCTAGCAGCTATTTTTCCATGAAGGCCTGCTGCACAAAGTCTCCTCTTAACAGTTGTAGAGATGTGTCTGGTGCTAGAACTGTGGCATTGACCTGGTCTCTAATCTGAGCTGCTGTTAACCTGTGATTTCTGAGGCTGGTGACTTGGATAAACTTATCCTCAGAAGCAGAAGTGACTCTTGGTCTTCCTTTCCTGGGGCGATTCTCATGTAAGCCAGTTTCTTTATAGCGCTTGATGGTTTTTGCAACTGCACTTGGGGACACTTTCAAAGTTTTCCCAATTTTTTGGACTGACTGACCTTCATTTCTTAAAGTAATGATGGCCACTCGTTTTTCTTTACTTAGCTGCTTTTTTTCTTGCCATAATACAAATTCTAACAGTCTATTCAGTAGGACTATCAGCTGTGTTCCACCAGACTTCTGCACAACACAACTGATGGTCCCAACCCCATTTATAAGGCCAGAAATCCCACTTATTAAACCTGACAGGGCACACCTGTGAAGTGAAAACCATTCCCGGTGACTACCTCTTGAAGCTCATCAAGAGAATGCCAAAAGTGTGCAAAGCAGTAATCAATGCAAAAGGTGGCTACTTTGAAGAACCTAGAATATAAGACATAATTTCAGTTGTTACACACTTTTTTGTTAATTATATAATTCCACATGTGTTAATTCATAGTTTTGATGCCTTCAGTGTGAATTTACAATTTTCATAGTCATGAAAATTCAGAAAAATCTTTAAATGAGAAGGTGTGTCCAAACTTTTGTTCTGTACTGTATATACAGGTGCTTCTCACAAAATTAGAATATCATCAAAAAGTTAATTTATTTCAGTTCTTCAATACAAAAAGTGAAACTCATATTATATAGAGTCATTACAAACAGAGTGATCTATTTTAAGTGTTTATTTCTGTTAATGTTGATGATTATGGCTTACAGCCAATGAAAACCCAAAAGTCATTAGCTCAGTAAATAAGAATAAGTAACAAAAACACCTGCAAAAACTTCCTAAGCATTTAAAAAGGTCCTTTAGTCTGTTTCAGTAGGCTCCACAATCATGGGGAAGACTGCTGACATGTCAGATGTCCAGAAGGCATGTCCCCAATCTCTCCACAGTTCCTCCAGCAGAGGGGAGAATGAGCAGGATAGATTAAACTGTGTTTTTGCTGAGTATAATACCACTTTCAAAAGACTTTATAATGTGTTTCTTGTAATGCTGCACAAGATGTGTTGGCATATGTGATATCAAGAGCTTTAAGAGACGTCATTATCAAACTGAAAATCTAACTCCTTCTCCCAAGCTAGTATATTTGAGCTTTTAACTAAAGAGGAATCTATATTGAATTGTTTACATGTTTTCTTTGTTTCCCAGAAAAATGCAGTTAAAGGATTATTTAGTAGATTAGTAATTATTAGAGGGAATTTAAATGAGATACCTTTATTTTTTTAAGAAAAGAGTTAATGACTTGCCAGTTATCAAGTTCCGTATCCGAGATCTCTAATTCCTGTTGCAAATTTAGGGAGGGAATTAGTGAGTCATCCAAGACAATATCCTTTAAATTAGCGATAACTTGTTTTCCCATGATGAAAGATATAATTTAGGAATCAATATTTTTAATATCTCTAAAGGTATGGTATGTAGTTGGGAAAAAATGTGTTCTTTATTGGACATTTCTTGAAGTTGTTTCCACCCCATTATGGCCGATTTCAGAAGTGGGTCTTTAGGAAGGGGGAAAGATTGATCAATCAAATGGGCTACACTTAATGCTCAAAGAATTTTATGGTCATTAAGGGACTTTTCAATCGAGACCTAAGCAGACTATTCATTCTCATCTGTCCATTTTTTACTCAATTTGACAACACTTGCTAAGTAATAGTAGTGTAAGTTTGGCAGACTAAAACCGCCTCTTTTTTTCCCCTTAACCAATATTAGACCTAGCTACTCTAGATTTGTTATTGTTCCTGGTGAATCTTACTAATTGAGTTTGTAATTTCTGAAACCAAATTTTATAAATAAATATTGAAATGGCTCTCAGTTGATACAATAGTTTGGGTAGTACTATTGTTTTGTAGGAAATGATTTTACCTATCCAGGAAAGTTGAACCTTAGAAATATTCAATAAATCAGATTGAATCATTTTCTGGAAATTTGAGAGATTTTCTTCTATCAAATTTGAAAAGGGGGGAGGTCAGTTGGTTTCTAAGATATGAAATTTTCCCTTGTCCCCATTTAAAGGACAATTCTCTCTTCATGATATCTTGCAAGTCTTCATCCATTTTGACTGTAAGTATGTGAGACTTAGTTTCAAAAAGTATTTTGAGTTTAAACACACATTTTTAATTTTTTCATTTATCCTTACATTCTCCACTAATGTTTCAATAAACATTGCAAATAAGGCCGGTGATAAAGGGCAACCTTGTCTGGTTCCATTAGTCAAACTAAAGTTGCTAGACAAGAATTTATTTAAAAAAATTCTTGCAGCTGGTAAGGAGTAGAATCCTGTATTTAAATTATATATATGGGCCTTAAAACCAAATTTTCTAAGAACATTAAACAGAAAACCCCAATTGACCCTATCGAACGCCTTCTCAGCGTCAAAGGCTAGAAATAAAGGTGTTTGTTTCTTCTCCATTAAAGACAAAAGGTTTAATGTCTTCCTTGCAGCTTCCGTGGTATGCCTACCAGTAATAAACCCTACTTGGTCTTGATGTATTAGGATAGGAAGGATCTTCTGAATTCTAGTAGCTACTGTTTTCACCAAGATTTTTGTGTCTGAATTTAGTAGTGAAATTGGACAATATTTTGTTACATCCTGAGAATCACCTTTGCCCTTCGGTTTTATAGTAATGATAGCTTCTAACATATCTTTCAGAAGAATCCCGTCCTTAGATATTTGATTAACTACCTTTGTCAAATAGGGGACCAATCGTTGAGCGTGTAGTATATAATACTCATTTGAAAGTCTATCAAGTCCAAGAGATTTGCCATTTTTAAGAAAATTAATTGCATGTAAAATCTCTAATTCTGAATAAGGGGGCATTTAAATTCAGTAATTGATCTTATTTTAATTATGGTAATTGGACATTGGCCAAAAAGTTGTTAAATAAAATTTTGGAAGGTTGTTGAGTATCTGTATCAGCTTTCAGATTCTAAAGGTTTTTATAAAATAAAGCAAAGGCTTCCGAAATGTCCCTTGGATGTTGTGAGGAAGGAACAGCCACCATCTTGGATAAGGCCTGCTCCAGCCGCCATGTTGTCTGAATTCACAGATTCACAGCAGCTAACTGCTGTAATTCCCTATGGCCTCTGGGCATATTCGATACAATACGGTTTGGTCTCCACTGCGAATGAAAAGGTCTATTAGTATGCTGAGTAGATTCGACTCAAGACAGGATTTACTGCTCAATGTGAATAGCCAGGCCTGTTAGTATGCTAAGTAGGCCAGGCCAAACAGTACTTCAAAGCTGGGGGCTTCAATTAGATTATACCTGCCAGCTAGACACAGAAAACACATCTATTGTGTCTCCCAGCCATGACGGCTCCGTTCTAGGATTATGAATTATGAGCACATCTTTCTAGGTACAAACTCATAAAAAACATCTGCATGATCCTGCGGACCTCGGGCATCTGATGGTGCAACTCCCGAGTCGGTGATGGCTCGGGGGGCTGAGATATAGAGATTGGCACTCCAAAGAGACCCACGCGACAGGCAAAACATACTGCATCCGCTGGTACCTCTCGTGTCCTTATCCGATCATCCTGGACAAAGTTAACCCCTTTATTAGGTATTTGGAATAAATTTTGCAGGGGGCTAAGGGTGGAGATTATCATCCCACCCTCTTACATCGAAGGGAGGGACCTAGCAGGTTTAAGAACTGTGAGCTATGGGCAGACTGGATCCATTCTCACAGCAGCAAGACAATGAAGAACTAAGGACCAAGGGACAGATCTGCCAAGGGAGCAGCGGTACACGTTTTGGGGGACTGTCCAGCAACTAAGACTTTCACCTGTGGATCGCAGAGCTCCCTGCCTCTACATGCCCCTACAACCTGGTAATATTAACCTCTAGCTAATACCTCTAAACCTTGTACCATTATTGTTGTATTTTACTCTGACTGCAAATCTATTGTAATTCCGTTGTATAGCTTACTATATATTTCTGTAATTATCGAGTGCGCCCTTAAGGCAATTAAACCATAAAATTAATCTTGGGCTGATGCTTTTACTGATCACGAATCTTAGAATACCCAGTGGGTAACAGGACACCCTCCCCAGTGGCCATTTGCTCTAGGTGCAGTTCCCTTACTGACCTGAGAGACAAAGGGGGCGCCGCAGAGCTGTGTCTGTGGAGTTACGTCACATTGGTGACGTGGAAGGACGGGGGTTGTCCTTCACAGATGTTTACATAATTGACCCTGACGTTCCTAATTGTGTTGATTCTAGTTTTATTTTTCAGCTGTCATACTCTATTCATAAATAATTTAGGTTTGTTATTTGAGTGATAGAAATTTGTTTTAGCTGACTGAACAATTTTATCATATTCTTCCGATAAAACTGTTTTAAGTTAAATTCTAAATGTAAGAATTACTTTATGCAACTTAGAAAGAGGGTTGTCAATTAGAGCAGTTTCCAATTCTTTAATTTTTTTCAAAATAGAATCTATTTTTTTCCCTATTACTGTACATTCTTTATGTCTGCTGTTTAACTGAATAAATAATCCCTCATAACCTCTTTATGAGCTAACCATAATGTACAGTTAGGTCCATAAATATTTGGACAGAGACAACATTTATCTAATTTTGGTTCTAGACATTACCACAATGAATTTGAAACAAAACAAATCAGATGCAGTTGAAGTTCAGACTTTCAGCTTTCATTTGAGGGTATCCACATTAAAATTGGCTGAAGGGTTTAGGAGTTTCAGCTCCTTAACATGTGCCACCCTGTTTTTAAAGGGACCAAAAGTAATTGGACAAATGACTCCAAGGCTATTTCATGGACAGGTGTGGGCAATCCCTTTGTTATGTCATTCTCAATTAAGAAGATGAAAGGGCCGGAGTTGATTTGAGGTGTGGTGTTTGCATTTGGAAGGTTTTGCTGTGAAGGAAACATGTGGTCACAGGAGCTCTCCATGCAGGTGAAACAAGCCATCCTTAAGCTGCAAGAACAGAAAAAAACCCATCCAAGAAATTGCTACAACATTAGAAGTGGAAATACCCCAAACACCAGGCGTGGATAAAGACAGAAGGATCAAGATTAAAGGCCTAATAGATAAAAATACATAATGCACTCTCCATCAATTAATAAAGAGAACAAAAATTGTGCAAAAAATAAACATAATCTTTATTAAGCAATATTGTACATAATAGACAACCATTAAAAATTATAAAAAAACCGACAGCATAAAAATAATATTCCTCACTAACGAAAGGCTCAAATTTTTATAACCAGGAGCTATAAATATATTCCCAACAAAGGTCACAACACTAATATAATATAATACAATCACAAAGATAAATACACCAGTATAATGAACTGTGCACCAAAACCTAAATCGTGCTGAGTAAGTGAATAAATACTCAGTGTATATAAAGTATCAATGTGCAATGGTAGATAAACAGTGCATATGCTTAAACTAAAGCAAAATGTGAATATAAGTGAGTAATTCAAAAGAAAAAGATAAAAAAATAAATAAAGGTGACCAAGTGGAAAATCACCGCTACCTGGGAGCCTAAATGGGACGCTGTCAGCCTGCGGTAACGCGCCCCAAACATTAGAAGTGGCAAAATCTACAATTTGGTACATCCTGAGAAAGAAAGAAAGCACTGGTGAACTCATCAATCCAAAAAGACCTGGGAGCCCACGGAGACAACAGTGGTGGATGATCGCCGCATCACCTTTATGCTGATGACACTCAGATCTACCTCTCTGGCCCAGACATCACTTCTCTGCTATCCAGAATCCCGGAGTGTCTATCAGCCATATCCTCCTTCTTCTCCTCCCGCTTCCTCAAACTCAATGTGGACAAATCTGAACTCATAATCTTTCCCCCATCCCACAGATCTTCCTTACCTGACCTATCTACCACAATTAACGACATCACGCTTTCCCCCGTACCAGAAGTCCGCTGCCTCGGAGTAACCCTTGACTCTGTCCTGTCCTTCAAACCGCACATCCAAGCTCTTTCTACCTCCTGTCGCCTTCAGCTCAAAAATATTTCAAGAATCCGTCCTTTCCTCAACCCTCAATCTACTAAAATGATTGTGCACGCCCTCATCATCTCCTGCCTCGACTACTGCAACACCCTTTTCTCTGGCCTCCCTGCTAACACCCTCGCACCTCTCCAGTCCATCCTTAACTCTGCTGCACGACTAATTCACCTCTCTCCTCGCTACTCCTCCGCTTCTCCCCTCTGCAAATCTCTTCACTGGCTCCCATTCCCTCAGCGTATCCAGTTCAAATTACTAATACTGACCTACAAGGCCATCTATAATCTGTCTCCTCCTTATATCTCTGAACTAATCTCCCGATATCTTCCCTCACGTAATCTCCGATCCTCCCAAGACATCCTTATCTCCTCCACACTTATTCGCTCCTCACCCAACCGCCTCCAAGACTTCTCCCGAATATCCCCCATCCTCTGGAATTCTTTGCCCCAACACATCCGACTATCAAACTCATTCGGATCCTTCAGACGTAACCTGAAAACCCATCTCTTCAGGAAAGCCTACAGCCTGCAATGACCCTGCTGCCTCCTCACCACTACCGGAGTTATTGCCTCAACCAACACCGGAACTGCTGCAACCCCCCGACCTACTGTCTCCTGCCTCACAATCCTGTAGAATGTAAGCCCGAAAGGGCAGGGTCCTCTCCCCTCTGTATCAGTCTGTCATTGTTAGTTTGTTTACTGTAAGTGATACCTGTAATTTGTATGTAACCCCTTCTCATGTACAGCACCATGGAATCAATGGTGCTATAGAAATAAATATTAATAATAATAATAATAATAATAATAATAATACTTTCTTTGGTGAAGAAGAACCCGTTCACAACATCAACTGAAGTCCAGAACACTCTCAGTGAAGTAGGTGTATCTGTCTCTAAGTCAACAGTAAAGAGAAGACTCCATGAAAGTAAATACAAAGGGTTCACATCTAGATGCAAACCATTCATCAATTCCAAAAATAGACAGGCCAGAGTTAAATTTGCTGAAAAACACCTCCAGAAGCCAGCTCAGTTCTGGAAAAGTATTCTATGGACAGATGAGACAAAGATCAACCTGTACCAGAATGATGGGAAGCCAAAAGTTTGGAGAAGAAAGGGAACGGCACATGATCCAAGGCACACCACATCCTCTGTAAAACATGGTGGAGGCAACGTGATGGCATGGGCATGCATGGCTTTCAATGGCACTGGGTCACTTGTGTTTATTGATGACATAACAGCAGACAAGAGTAGCCGGATGAATTCTGAAGTGTACCGGGATATACTTTCAGCCCAGATTCAGCCAAATGCTGCAAACTTGATTGGACGGCGCTTCATAGTACAGATGGATAATGACCCCAAGCATACAGCCAAAGCTACACAGGAGTTCATGAGTGCAAAAAAGTGGAACATTCTTCAATGGCCAAGTCAATCACCAGATCTTAACCCAATTGAGCATGCATTTCACTTGCTCAAATCCAGACTTAAGAGGGAAAGACCCACAAACAAGCAAGACCTGAAGGCTGCGGCTGTAAAGGCCTGGCAAAGCATTAAGAAGGAGGAAACCCAGTGTTTGGTGATGTCCATGGGTTCCAGACTTAAGGCAGTGATTGCCTCCAAAGGATTCGCCACAAAATATTGAAAATAAAAATATTTTGTTTGGGTTATGTTTATTTGTCCAATTACTTTTGACCTCCTAAAATGTGGAGTGTTTGTAAAGAAATGTGTACAATTCCTACATTTTCTAACACATATTTTTGTTCAACCCTTCAAATTAAACGTTACAATCTGCACTTGAATTCTGTTGTAGAGGTTTCATTTCAAATCCAATGTGGTGGCATGCAGAGCCAAACTCGCGAAAATTGTGTCACTGTCCAAATATTTCTGGCCCTGACTGTATGTATGGAAATCTCTCATGTATCATTTTCCTTATAGTAGTTCAATAAGGTAGTTTCTATCTCCTTTTTATATTTAGGGTGGTGCATGATATATGTGTTACACCTTCAAGGTTTCTCTTTTTTAAAAGGAAGAACTAATCTGATACCAAAGGTGACTGGGGAGTGGTCCGACCAAGATCTTGGCTCAATATTGACACAACTAAATTTAAGCAGCGTAAGTTTGTCAATACTAAGTCAATTCGGGCAAGGGATTTATGTCTACCTCAAAAATGTGTGTATTCCACTGAGGATGAGTTCAGACACATGAATACATTGAAAATGTCTTCCTTAGCTAGCCATGGATCAACGTCTAGCGAAGTTGCCTTGATTTAGTCAAAGAATCAAAGATACCACTGGGCACAATGTTAAAGTCACCAAATATCACCAAGGAGTCTAAGGGTTTGCATATCAAATATCACCAAGTCACTCCTTTGATGTTCATGAAGTATCTTCAATATCTTATTCAAAAAGATGTGACCTACATACAGTATGTGAAAAACAATCTTCAGTAAATTATCGAAATGTATTTTGTTGGTTGGGAAATTGATCTTTTTGAGGGGCATTCCTGGATATTCAGAATAAAAAGATTTTTCAATAAAATGTTGATTAAATGCCTCATGTCACTCCATACAGCACCCACTGAACTTATCACTGCTGCATATGCTCAAGTCTCTGCCTGTCATAGAGAAAAATTGTATAATCCATAAAGACTTCTCTGGAGAGGAGACATATCACCCTCACATTGAACATATGGGATTAATTCTAAAATGGGGAAATAAGAAAGAGATGATACTTCAACCTCTATTGACATAAGACCTCAGGCCATGAACAGATAATTACAATAAGGGATCACTGAGAACCAGCCAACAAGCCTAGGATTCATATACTCAGAGGTGGAGAAGTACACTACAGAGGCAAGAGCTTCCTCTTTTGAATGAGCTTACCTCATTTACTCTGGAGCCAATGGTTAGTGATGATTATTTGGGTTTACATTGATCCGATATTTATGGGATATATATTTTCTGTTGTAGCAAAGTGACAAACATAATGCATTCACTCACATCACCATAAAGCCAGCCGAACACATCCAGATGGAAGATGATCTCCATGTCATGTTTCATCACAATAGAAAGGTAAAATCGTGATAGGAAACATGACAACAATATCTGCCACCTGGGACCTCCAGGGGTGAAGATATTCTGAAAGTTGGGGATCTAATAAAATTGTAAAGATTTAGCACTTTTCAGGACCATCCCCCACATGAGCTCACCAAAGGGGAATATGTGGGCGCAATACAATAATAAAAATCAGAATATGAGTTTCGGTCATTTGTAAGTCCTGGAAGGTACAGCTTGCTGCAACACAAACGGACAAAAGCATCGACCAAAAATCCCAAAATAGTAATATCAAATTTTGTTAATAAACAGGCAAATGATAATGGGGAGAATGACAATACAAAGAAAAAAAATCCGTATATATAAATAGGGACAGTACTAACCCAGAAGATATTAATACACAAGGGTATACCAGAAATTGACAATCCAAAATAAAAATAATAAAAAATAATAAAATAAAAAATGCTCACAATACTGAAATATATATGACATGCAGTGCATATAAAAACACATTTATACCCAATGTGAGCGATGTGCATGAAAGTAATTCAATAAGGCATACAAATGCGCAAACAGATACAAATAATAAACTAATGAAAAATAATAATACTGAAGTCAGATAATAACTTACAATAACTATACCTGGCCACTTGGGGTAGGCGTCTATCCAAGTGGCCAGGTATAGTTATTGTAAGTTATCTGACTTCAGTATTATTATTTTTCATTAGTTTATTAATAATTAACCCTGGTCCATGCTACTATACTTGCGGCACTAGCGCCGTTGTGGTGCTCTGCGCACCCCACATGTGGTATACCTTGTCTCTGACACCCTATTACTTATGCACTTTTTTTGCACTAGTGATCCTTTTATACACGTATGTTTACGTATTATTACACCACCCTCCAGTGGTTACTTGTGCATTGTATTCTCACATTGACACAATTTTGTATCTGTTTGCGCATTTGTATGCCTTATTGAATTACTTTCATGCACATCGCTCACATTGGGTATAAATGTGTTTTTATATGCACTGCATGTCATATATATTTTTTTCAGTATTGTGAGCATTTTTTATTTTATTTTATTATTTTTTATTATTTTTATTTTGGATTGTCAATTTCTGGTATACCCTTGTGTATTAATATCTTCTGGTTAGTACTGCCCCTATTTATATATACGGATTTTATCTTTGTATTGTCATTCTCCCCATTATAATTTGCCTGTTTATTAACAAAATTTGATATTACTATTTTGGGATTTTTGGTCGATGCTTTTCTGGTTCACTATGCCTTCAATTTTGAATAAATCCTCAACAGTGTCACCAGCAAAGCACTCCCACACCATCACACCTCCTCCATGCTTCACGGTGGGAACCAGGCATGTAGAGTCCATCCGTTCACCTTTTCTGCGTGCAAAGCAGTAATCAAAGCAAAAGGTGGCTACTTTGAAGAACCTGGAATATAAGACATATTTTCAGTTGTTTCACACTTTTTTGTAAAGTGTAATGTATAATTCCACATGTGTTAATTCATAGTTTTGATGCCTTCAGTGTGATTCTACAATTTTCATAATCATGAAAATACAGAAAAATCTTTGAATGAGAAGGTGTGTCCAAACTTTTGGTCTGTACTGTTTATTCCATGTGTTGAAACCGGAGGTGTATATACCATATGCTCAGTGTGAGTTCCCCAATAACCAGCCTCATCATCACTCATCAGTCAATTGTGTAATTGTCCTGACGATTGTAGGCAGCAGAGTTGCGTCCCCTGACAAACTGGTAGGATCTGCATGATCTCTCCAGTGTCCTCCCCTGTCAGTGCCCATCCTCATTGTCTGTGCAATGTATAGGGCACTCCTTCAACGTATTGTGAGGCTCATCTGTGCTGCAGCCTCTCAGTTCAATGTATATTGGCCAAAGTGATAATTAAATTCAGTTATTAGTCAGTACTTTAAAGAAACAAAAAGAAATGCAGCTCCTTTCTTTTATTTTTTGTAATATTTTTTGTGGAGTGTGAAAAATATGGGTATGCTCACTTGTTCCTTTTGTGATGCAAATTTTTTTCTGCATTAAAACCACAGGCTATGGCAGAAAAAAGCAGCAGAAATTACACACATTTTTTGCGCAATTTTTAATACAGTAATTCATGCATTTTTTGGTGCTAAACCATTTTCATCTCAATACAAAAAAACTTTATTAAAAATGCTAAAAAATTGACATGGTGTTTATTTTTGTTTTTTTTAAATGCACCACAGATGAAAAAATGCAATGAAAACAAATGGATGAATGAGATATAGACTTCTGATTATTTTTGCTGTTAATATAAAAGACTGTTTCCTTGTTGTTCTACAGCAGCACACAATGGCTTTATACTCTATCCCTAGCTGGAACAGAAGATAGGTTAATGAGAAAGAAACATATTAATCAATTAAGTAGACACTCCCACAACCCCTCCATAAAGGGAGAAAGGAGACCCTATAGCATGTATTTTACTTTCTTCTTGCAGGAGCGGAAGATGCAACCATTTTAGGTGCAGGTCCTGTACAAATCTTTATGTACCTCGGTTCCTGCTGTTTGTGTTTTTCCCTCGGGGTTGAAGTCCTGGGAAACTGCATACAAATTTGTCCCTCAATCATTGTAACCTGTTTAAACCTAGGAGATGGCTACATGTATACAATATAAGCCTATATTCTTGATGCTTAGGCCTCTTTCACACATCCGGCGGGCGCCTAAACGGCGCCCCCGGCATTTTACCGCAGCGCCGCATGTGAAAAGCTTTCACACTTCCGGCGCCCAAAATGCGGTTTTTTGCCGGATGGTTTCTGATGCTTGGAGAGATAAGAAACCATCCGGCAAAAAAAAAAAAACGTTGCATGCAGCGTTTTGTCCGGCCGCCGCAATGTACATTTGCGCCGCATCCGGACAAAACCGCATGCAACGCATTGACATGCGGCGCCATGCGGCGCTAATGCATGTCAATGCGAAAAAAGCCGCATGCGCCGCATCAGATTTTCAGATGCGGCGCTGCGGGAAAATGCCGGGGGCGCCGCAAGGGGAAAAACGGATGTGTGAAACCAGCCTTAGCCAGCTATGGCTGCATGCACACAGTGAAAGCTAGTTCTCCTTTTTTTGCATGCATCCCTTGTGATCACGTTTATCAGATGAAGATGTCTGCGGTCCAGATGAGGTTGATCACTGACATCACACACAGGAGGCAGGAATTTCGGCCCGCATTGTCTCAGCTCCGGCATCGCGTTACCTGGCACGCACACAGGAATTGTTTCTTCGGTACATCGACACAGGTGATGTCACTTGCCCTCGCTCTTTAAGCTGACGCTGACTTTTTCTTAGTAGCACTCCTGCCAGGCAGCCATCCTGTGTATTCTTATTCGTTTTGCTTTTCAGATGTCAGCTACACAAAAAAGGAAAAGGTAAACAAGACTTTTCTCTACCTGCCATCAACCTTTACCTGATGACTGTACTCAGGATTTATGTTCCTCCTGTTTGGCCTCCCTTCAGTCAAAAGCATCTTCATTCCTCAGCTGGTTTAAAGGTCAACTGTCAGAGACCTTTCAGGAGTTCAAAGGGTCAAAGAAACATCACAGGGAGCCCACTTTCCAAGTATTGTTGTCTGCGTCATCTTTGTAGTCTGAAAATGTAAGCTCTCCAGACACTGCAGATGACTTTCCTATGGATGATTTTCCTCCAATATTTATTTAATAGTGAGTCAGCCCCTCTCTTTATAAAGGCTGTTAAAAAAAACTGTAGAGGCAGACAAAGTTACAGACAATAAAACAAAAAATAGACTGTTTTATTTTCCTCTACTGAAAGAGAGATCTTTTTCGGTATATCCAGTTTTAAACGAATGCCTCCAAAGTAACTGGGTAAAGTCTTAAAAGAGTTTAGACCTTGATGCTGTGTTCAAAACCATCTACAGAGTAGACCCAACACAGTAACTGATCTGTGAACATCCTACTAAGGTGGATCTCACAGTAGCCAGAGTACAAGAAGGTCTATTTTTCCTACAGAGTTATCCTTAAAGATCCCATGGAAAGGAAAGTGGATTCTCATTTAAAGAACAATTATGTAGCCAATGCCTCCACCTTTAAGATTGCTTTGGCATTGGTGCCAGTCGCTAGAGCAGTAAGAATAAGGCTGAGTCAGTTGTCTAAAGACCTTGAACAGACAGTTTCAGTTGGAGATTTTGGATAAGCTTCCACTTCTGAAAACAGCTTCAGACTACTTATGTGACGATTTGCTTGATGTCCTAAAATGCGCCTTCAAGTCTTTAGCCACCGCCAACTCAGTGAGAAGAAGGGTATGGATAAAGCAATGGTACGGGAATATCCCTTCAAAGATTCATTTTGACACTTTACCCTTTCAGCCATCTAGTCTGGTTGCTTTCCCAATTAAAAGACATACTTAAAAGTCCTCACTGAAGGCAAGGGTTTTTCGTTTCCGCAGCCTAGAAAACTCAGCAGACTTTTTCAATATCAGAAAAAAGTTCCCCAAAATCAAAAGAAGATTTATGACAAGTAGACAGTATAGGCCGAAGCCTGATTCAAATTCTGCCAAAAGAGGTCATCCTTTTGAAAAGATGCAAATCTATGATGCCATCAATAGTGGGGGGGAAGATTAGCCAACTTCTATCCATCCTGGGCAGAGACCTTTTCAGACGCATGGCTTTTATCACTAATAAAGAGGGGCTATTTTTTTAGCTAAAAGAGTTCACGCCCAATCGTTCTTTATTGAACCAAAACAAAAATCAGATGGTGTAGTGCCTAGTACAATAATTCATCCTGAAAGTAGCACTGCAAGAAGTTCCCCGCTCAGCAAGAATGCTCAGGAATATATTATACCATATTTCCAGTCCCCAAACATGGAGGATACCTGAACAATTTCCTGGAGAAGAAAAAAAAATCAGAATTAAGTCAATCTGGTTTGTATTCATGATTTTTCAGAAGTGTGAAGTCGGGACCACCACCATTTTGTATAGGGCCTGTACCAGCCTCCATTTTGTCAGTTCACACAGCCACAGACTTTTAGCTACACAGGGCCTATTAGCATATTCAGTACGGCCAGCTTTGATGTCCACTATGAATCAATAGGCCTTTACATGCTAATTGGTTTAGGCCAGGGTCTGAATAAGATGGTCAGTCGTATGGTAAATAGCTCAAGCTCAAGCCATTGTTTCCTGCTCCATATGAATTGCAGGCCAGTTACTATGCGTGCTTCAAAGCAAATGGGGAAGGGCCTAGCAGGTTTAAAAGCTGTAGCCAAGAAGAGGCTGCCCTCTCATTCCATTTTCACACACAGAAGCACCAGAGACAGACTTGCCAAATTGAGCTGCAGCACATGCATTGGGGGCTGTCCAGCAACTGAAGACTTTCACCTGGGGAACGCAGAGCTCCATGCCTCCCCATGACCATACAACCTGGTAATATTGATCTATAGCTTATACCTTTAAGCCTTGTACATTATTGTTCTATTCTTACTCTGACTGCAAATCCATTGTAATTACGTTGTATAGCTTTACTGTATATTCCTGTAATTATCTAGTGCGCCCTTAAGGCAAATTAAACCATAAAATTAATCTTGGGCTGATGCTTTTACTCTGATCACGAATCTTAGAATACCCAGTGGGTAACAGGACACCTTCCCCGGCGGCCATTTGCTCTAGGTGCAGTTCTCTTACTGACCTGAGAGACAAAGGGGGGCGCCGGAGAGCTGTACCTGTGGAGTTACGTCACATTGGTGACGTGGGAGGAAGGGGATCGTCCCCCACATTTGGTAGCGGAGGTGGGATCAGAAGCTGTGATACCCAGGCTACCGTGGGGCGGTCGGCTTAGTTCCTCACAAATTGGTGGCAGCAGTGGGATCAGAAGCTGTGATACCCGGGCTACCGTGTGGCGGCCGGCTTAGTTCCTCACAAGAAGGAAGATTATCTATCAACCATAGATCTTCAAGATACATATGTACATGTTCCAATCCTTCCTGCTCATCAGCGATATCTTCACCTAGCCGTGAAGTGGGGATAACTGGTATTCCAGTTTCAGTTTACCCATCTCTCATTTGGAATTGAAGTAGCCCAAAAAATCTTCACCAAAATAGTGATATTAGCAGCAGCACTCCAGCTACAAGGGATATATGAAGTCCTTTACCTCGATGACTGCGTAATGCAAGTTTCCTCTGAGATGCAGCTGAAGAACCATCTGCTGATGACTCTGCATTTATTGACCTCACATGGGTTCCTATTCAACTGAGCAAAGACTCAGTTGTCCCATTCCATGGAGTTGAAGTTTCTGGGGTAAGTCATCAATTCACACTATCAGTCCAGCAAGAGGATTCAGAAACATCAGAACAGTGTAACACATCTTGTCCACTCACCTCGGGTCACCATTAGAACAGCAATTAGGGTTTAAGGTACACTAACCTCTACCACAGATGCAGTTTCATGGGCCAAGAATTATTTTTGTGCTCTTCAGACACATCCTTCATTGATAGGGAACCATTCTACCCTACATCATTGACCCACCAAACAAGATCTACATTAGTGGTTGTCTCCAACCTGTCTAAGGTACGGCAAGTCTCTTCGCCCTCAATGTCCAGTAATTATTACATTGGATTCATCAAGCTCAGTTGGGGTGCCCATGTCGGCGGCAGATGGATTCAGAGCTCCTGTTTGAGCCAAGAAAGTCACCTATCATCCAACCTCATGGAACTCATGGCAAAAGGCTGGCACTCTGTCATTTTCAATTTCTTCTATACCAGCAGGCAATAATAGTCAGCTCTGACAATCTTATCTAGATTTATTACATCAACAAGCAAGGCGTGACCAGGAGCTGTTCAACAGAGGCAGAATGTCAGTAGATGCTCATCTGGGCAGAAGCAAACCTCCACAGCATCACATCACTCCATATTTCAGAGGTCTGCAACTTTAGATCAGATTGGCTAAGCTGCAACAGATTCCCCCAGTCGAATGGAGCCTCAATGACAAAATATCTCTTCAAATCATCAGCAAGATAGGTGTCTCCCAATATGGATGCTACGGCTACACATCAGAAGGCTAAGATCCTCTGTTTTTGCTCTCTCTGAGCGTACGACCATCCGTAGGCTCTGGATGGTCTTTCTCTTCCCTGGGCGGGCATGCTAGTCTGTGTATTCTCACCACTGCCATTGATTCTGAGGTTTTTGATCAAGATCAAGGACAAGGAGGTGGAAGTAATAGAGATTATTCTCTTCTGGCCTTGAAGAAATTGATTTCCTTTCATGTAGCTTCTATCAAAAAGCTACCTCCATTGCCAGATCTCATGAGCCAAGAAAACAACTTCCACCCAGACTCAGCCAGGCTACATCTGACAGCATGGAGATTGCCCAGGAGAACTTAATTGCTCACGGTCTATCAGAACAGGTCATTTTAACTTTGTACACAGCTAGAAGACCAATGACACTCAAAATCTTTGCCAGAATATGAAGAATCTATGAAGTCTGCTGTTTGGCAAACAATCGAATATAAAATCCATGTCCTCAGTATTGCAGTTCCTTCAAGCAGGATTTGATAAGGTGTTGAAGCTCAACACTCTCAATACTCATTTTTCTGCCACTAATACCCACCTGGATTGCTCTTTCTCAAGCCATCATCTTACAAAAAAGTTTTTTAAAACTACCAAAAACCTGAGAACGCCCTTTGTAGCTCAATTGCCCTCTTGGAATTTAACGTTAATTCTTATAACTCTACAAGGCTCTCCCTTTGAGCCGGCAAATGAGGCATCCCTTAAATATCTGTATTGGAAGGCCCTTCTAGTGGCAATCACAACAGCCAAACAGGTGGGAGAATTGCAAGCATTGTCATCCAGGGAACCATACCTGCGTATATTTACAGATCACGTGGCCTTAAGGGTCATTCCAGGCTTTGTACCGAAAGTAGTCTCTTCCTTCAATATCAATCATCAGCTACCCCTATTGGTCTTATGTTCTGATACAAGGAACGATGAGTAGTGGGTCTTCACTTACTTGATGTCAAAAGAATTCTCCATCTTTATCTTCAGAAAACGCATCCATTTAGGAAAGATGAAAATTTGTTTCTTCAATATGGAGGTACTAACCAGGGATGGAAAGCTAGCAAAAGAACTTTAGCCAGGTGAATCAGGAGTTTAATCCGTGATACTTACCTGCTGAATCAGCAAGATTCACCCCTTCCTGTTAGAGCTCATTCCACTTGGGCAGCCTCTGCATCCTGGGCTGAGATTGCGCACATGCAATTGTAACACATATGCAGGGCTGCTACGTGATTATCAGCATCCACATTTGTGAATCATTGCAATCTATGTGTGAACAAGTCCTAGTTGTCATGATAATAAAGAAGAAATATTTAGGATCTAGTTAAGAGCAAGCTAAAAAAAAAGACACCAATAAAAAAATAAAAGAAATCTGGCAAGTGATAAAATATTAATTACAATGAGCTGAAATATAAATAGCAATTAGTATGATATTTCATTTTTCCAAGCACAAAATAATAGAGAACAATTTACAGATGTCACTGAAGATGTAGAATAGGATGGAATCCATCCAGAACATTGTGTGCTTGGCATACCGTTAAAAAATATTCAATAACAACAACAAACACGGGAACACAACAGCTCTTGGTACGGAATAAAAGGTGCCAATCCTGCTAGCAGGTCAATAATAGTCACAGCTCCTGCTTTACGATTGTAATATGTGGTGCGTATATGTCACATCCCAAAAAAATCAAACCATGCTGCCATTTGTTACATGCTGTAAAACAGGTGTCATCGCACAACACTATTTAAAATAGCAATTTTAGCACACTGTTAGTAATAATTAGTCACTCCATGCACCCCTCACTATGTACCCCTTAACGGGAGTCTGAAGATCTCACAACTAAACCAATTATAGTGCTGGGTAGTAGATTAAAGGAGTTGTCAGACTTACCAGACCACTCCACAATGTAATAATGTCAGTGTAATAATGTCAGTACCAGGCTGTCATATTCCTTCCTCATGCAGGAGATATAATATACCAGTGTGCAATCCTATACACACATTTCAAATGAAAAAATCCATTAATCCATCGGACGATAGTAAGTTAGAGTGTCAATATCTGGTCCCCTTCTAGTTCACATTAAGATGGGAAACATACAGGACTGGGATAGCGGCCAGCATTACAACACTTCAACTGAAGTTTTAATACACAAATGGCACCTCCTTTATAAAGCTTGTATGTGTTTAATGTTTTTAATATATTCATATTTTGGAGCTGCGGTCAATGTAGTAGTAGTTTATTGTACTGAATAGAATTTTTTTAAAAATCACATTTTTACAGTGCAGACCACAAATATACATTTTTATAGTGGTCTGCATTTTTTAAAAGCTTTAAGATATGGGACAGTACATACAGCGGTTTTACACATGCTGTGCTGTCATGCTTTTTCCTGCCGCCTTGATTTATTCAGCATCACTACCAATGTTTCAGTCCAAACATTCCCGCTTGGGTTGACTGGTTTCTTATAAAATATTCCCATGTCTGGTTCCCATGAAATTAGAATGTTAGCTCCGTCTGGGAGTACTCTAGATGAATATGCTCTCTGTACATCACCATTGATCATGTTGGTGCTACTCACAAATGCTATTATACAGGAATAATGAAATATTCCAATCGCCTTGCAAAATTGGTGACTGTTTCTTCTACACTTTCCTAATGATACTATGAGTAGTTATCTGTGTACAGTACAGACCAAAAGTTTGGACACACCTTCTCATTTAAAGATTTTTCTGTATTTTCATGACTATGAAAATTGTACATTCACACTGAAGGCATCAAAACTACGAATTAACACATGTGGAATTATACATTACACTTTACAAAAAAGTGTGAAACAACTGAAAATATGTCTTATATTCTAGGTTCTTCAAAGTAGCCACCTTTTGCTTTGATGACTGCTTTGCACACTCTTGGCATTCTCTTGATGAGCTTCAAGAGGTAGTCACTGGAAATGGTCTTCCAACAATCTTGAAGGAGTTCCCAGAGATGCTTAGCACTTGTTGGTCCTTTTGCCTTCACTCTGCGGTTCCAGCTCACCCCAAACAATCTGGATTGGGTTCAGGTCTGGTGACTGTGGAGGCCAGGTCATCTGGCGTAGCACCCCATCACACTCCTTGCTCAAATAGCCCTTACACAGCCTGGAGGTGTGTTTGGGGTCATTGTCCTGTTTAAAAATAAATGATGGTCCAACTAAACGCAAACCGGATGGAATAGCATGCCGTTGCAAGATGCTGTGGTAGCCATACTGGTTCAGTATGCCTTCAATTTTGAATAAATCCCCAACAGTGTCACCAGCAAAGCACACCCACACCATCACACCTCATCCTCCATGCTTCACGGTGGGAACCAGGCATGTAGAGTCCATCCGTTCACCTTTTTTGCATCGCACAAAGACACGGTGGTTGGAACCAAAGATCTCAAATCTGGACTCATCAGACCAAAGCACTGATTTCCACTGGTCTAATGTCCATTCCTTGTGTTCTTTAGCCCAAACAAGTCTCTTCTGCTTGTTGCCTGTCCTTAGCAGTGGTTTTCTAGCAGCTATTTTACCATGAAGGCCTGCTGCACAAAGTCTCCTCTTAACAGTTGTTGTAGAGATGTATCTGCTGCTAGAACTCTGTGTGGCATTGACCTGGTCTCTAATCTGAGCTGCTGTAAACCTGTGATTTCTGAGGCTGGTGACTCGGATAAACTTATCCTCAGAAGCAGAGATAACTCTTGGTCTTACTTTCCTGGGGCGATCCTCATGTGAGCCAGTTTCTTTGTAGCGCTTGATGGTTTTTGCAACTGCACTTGGGGACACTTTCAAAGTTTTCCCAATTTTTCAGACTGACTGACCTTCATTTCTTAAAGTAATGATGATCACTCGTTTTTCTTTACATAGCTGCTTTTTTCTTGCCATAATACAAATTCTAACAGTCTATTCAGTAGGACTTTCAGCTGTGTATCCACCAGACGTCTGCACAACACAACTGATGGTCCCAACCCCATTTATAAGGCCAGAAATCCCACTTATTAAACCTGACAGGGCACACCTGTGAAGTGGAAACGATTCCTGGTGACTACCTCTTGAAGCTCATCAAGAGAATGCCAAGAGTGTGCAAAGCAGTCATCAGGTGGCTACTTTGAAGAACCTAGAATATAAGACATAATTTCAGTTGTTACACACTTTTTTGTTAAGTGTATAATTCCACATGTGTTAATTCATAGTTTTGATGCCTTCAGTGTGAATGTACAATTTTCATAGTCATGAAAATACAGAAAAATCTTTAAATGAGAAGGTGTGTCCAAAGTTTTGGTCTGTACTGTACATTCAGTACAAACATCTTGTGGCCCATTGTTTGTAGAAGTGCTGTGGTCTAACAAAAAGGTAGTGCCCATTCATTCTGCTTCCAAGTGCTTCAGCTGTCCGGCAGGGCACTGCATCTTATGGCAGGACCCAGTTATGTATATCACTTCAGCTTCAGCTTAGTGGGAAACCTCATTAACAGATAATTAGCAATTATGAACAGGCCTTACACAGCACAGCGTAAATGGACATTCTCAACACTTAACGATAAATAATGACCATTGAAAGCACAAGGGACGACAGGCTTTTTCTACATAATGATGCAGGTCAGGCCGAAGACAAGTAAAAGACGTATTTAAGGAGGCTCGCCATTGTTTACTTTTGTATTCCATCCACGACCAGACACTGGTAGGGGAGAACTTCAATGTCTCTCAAATTTTATCAAATAAAATACTTCACAGACAGGGAATGTGGATTTGTATGGACGTTGGGAACTTTATTCAACAAGAAACTCAAGAGGCCTGAGAAAGGTCTGCTGGTGAACAAGACATTAATGCTCAGCAGCCATCTATGTACGCTATTTGTCTTTATTCCCTCAAAACAGAGTGCAACCTAGGTACCGAAAGAATATGGGTATATAATTGGTTACTGTAGGAGGACCAATGAAAAGTCAGCGGAGGCAATCAGTAACAGTGCACTTTGTCTCAGCTAATATTCATCATACAGATGTAACGCTTTATTACAAAAATATTCAGAATTGAGAGTCCTCATTGGTTGATACCTTTTAATGGCTAACTGAAAAGATGGTAACAAATTGCAAGCTTTCCAGACTACTCAGGTCTCTTCATCAGGCAAAGACTAATACAAAATCTGAAGAATCACATATTTATCCACTCTTCAGATGTTGTATTAGTCTTTGCCTGATGAAGAGACCTGAGTAGTCTTGAAAGCTTCCAATTTGTTACCATCTTTTCAGTTAGCCATTAAAAAGTATCAACCACTGAGGACTTTCAATTCTAAATATTTTTCTATCTACTAACTAACACGGTACAAAGATAAATATCTACGCTTTATTACAGTCACTGCCGTGTGTGCCGCCCATAGTACTGCGAAGATGATTACATGACAACTGTCACAAACCGTTTGTTCTAAGCATGGCATCAGTATGGTGGCACAAAGGATGATATTCAGGAACGCTTTATTAGTATGGATTAACAAATCTGCCAGATTCATGTTGCAGACATTTCCAGCGGCGCCCTGTGCTCTGCCTCGTATCCTCCCGTCAGGAATGAACTTTAATCATCTTGGTGAAAGTCACTGATGAAAGCGAACATCTGCTTGTCTGCGGCAGTAACTTTACCACCTGGAACACTGTATTGTAAAAGACAAGATCCTTCTTTTTCTACCCTCCATTCCATTTTAAAAGGATCATAAACACACTATTTGGCACAGTGACCTATTTTCAGACCGTCATGAATATGACTAAGGATGATTAATTCTAATATAAAGATTTCTAAAGTTAGATTTCTTTATTACAGTCAAGAATGAAGAATAAGTTTAAGCCACATTATTCACCTGAGAGGCCAAACTACTCTGATGATAAGTTCAAGAGGTTGTCTCGGCAAAAAGTGCTTTATAATTGGAGGTTGTATTATGTAAAAATGCCAAAATAAATTTAACTTTTCAGCTGGCATCTGCCTAGATCCAGTGCTGGCCACCCTCTATCTGCTTCAACATCTCAGCAAACATGTCACCGTTCAACCAGCCACAGGACAGTCACAGATTGTGATAGATTGCAGCGGTCAGGTGACTTGAACCGTGTGATAATTAATGTTTTCCTGATGAAGTGCTGCTCAAGTCTCCTGACCGCTGCAGCCTATCACGAGCCACAGCTGTCCTGTGGTCGGATGAACAGTGCAGTAATTCCAGGGCGGACGAAGACCACAAAGCAGCCTGAGCTGGATTCAAGAGGGTGACAGCAGATAAGTATGATTTATTTTGTTATTTTTAAATAATTCAACACCCAAGTATTAAGCACTTTTAGCATAGACAACCCTTTTAACTAAAAACACATATCTGCTGAAACATGAAAACTTTTGTTGTGGTGTGAACTCATCCTATCTCAATCAGTTCTGGTCATCTTCATCTTAAGTGAGATAGAAGTGAAAGGAAAGAGCTAGCTTACAAGTTTACACTTGCTAATTGGAGCCACTTTGAGGCAATTATGTTGTCACAAGGTCACTCAAGCTCCATCAAATGCAGGATTTCTGTTCTCTCTTTTCCCATCATCACTATATTGCTCTCCATGTAAAAAAACAAAATAACTAGGATCTAGTTGGGCGCTTCTGATGACAGAAAAGGACCAGAACAAAAAAAAAAGAGGAAAATTAAAAAGTGAACTTACACTCTGTGAGTGATGGGACAGTCACTCACGCAAGGCACAAATCTCCGCACTCTTGCGTTGGCCTACAGCTTCCACTGCTAGACATCATAAGAAGACTAGATGGCATAACTTTTTGAGACATCACAAAAGAAAACGAAAGCGCCAGCCAACTAAATGAATAATAATAAAAAACAAAACACAGAATAGTATAATACTTACTGCGGGGGAAATAATCCACGCGTTTCAGGTTTTCAATTCATCAGGAAATGGCAAACACTTGCTTCATGGTGTGTGAAACATGCATTTGCCGTATCCTAATGAAGGGGAAAGCCAAAACGCGTGGATCGTTCCTTGTTAAACCTTTTGTATGCTTTTGAAGAAAAACTGTTTTGGTGAGAATAACACTGGTCCCAGGCTTTTGAAATTTCCCGCCAAGGAGGTTTGATATTTTGTATAGAGAAGGCACACCTGCATAAGAGGGAACCGAGGATCCGTTCCCCGTGCCGTATGTAATTGTTATAGTATTGTGTGCTATGCTTTATACTCGTTATTCGTTCAGTCGGCTTGCGCTCTCTGTTTTTGGTACTATGTCATGGTACATGGCTCCTCGGTTAGAGTTTATTGTTGTGAATGGGTTTGAGATGAGTTCTGAGCAGAGGCTCCCTCTGGTGGTTACAAGCGGTGCTAGTGAAGATTGTGAGGACTGGGAATCAGGTGTTACTGACTGGTCTTATATAAGGGAGTCATTTTCCCATCAGGGTTGCCGGTGATCAATTGTTCTGGTCTGAATCCTTCATTCCAGTTTCCCTTGTAGCCTGCTGTGTCGTGTCTGCATCTCCTGCTTACAGATAAGACTTTTGCTTCTTTTGTGTTTGTGCTATATTTTTGCATTTTGTACTGCACTTCTTTGGGGGGCCCTTTAGGGTCCCCTCCGGGGGCTTCTGCCCTCTCAGTTTAGTTCAGCCACTGATGTTTGTACTTTTGCTTTTTTCCAGTTTTTTCAGTGGCTGCTGTTTTGATTTTGTTACACCACAGAGCTAATTTAGGTGGTAGAGGTCGTGTGATCTCAGGTGATTTTGAAATTAGTAGAGTTGGTGCTTTTCAGGGTTTTCTGGGATTGCAGTGAGTACCCTTCCTATCCTTTTCTATTTAGATAGTTTGGGCCCCAGCGTTTGCTCATACTATTTTCTTTCTGTGTCAGTATTTCCTCTTGTCTAATCGCCATTACATGTTTGGGGGCTTTCTATTATCTTTGGGGTTCTGCTCCGGGGCAGATAGCTTTCCTGTTTCTGTCTTTAGGTGTAGTTAGTTTCTCAGGCTGTGACGAGGCGTCTAGGACCAACGTAGGAACGCTCCACGGCTGCCTCTAGTTGTGGTGGTTAGTCAGGGTACTGCAATCTCATAGATTCCAACTGCTCTGGTGTATTGCCTTTTTGCCTGCTCTCCTCAGCTACCGAAACATAACAGTATCACCGGCCTAAAAAATTGAAAATTGTATGGTACTCACAGAAGGGAAAAATATTGTGAAGAAAAAAGGTTGTCAGAGTTGTCAGAGATATTTTTCTGTTTGTTGCATTTTTTTTTTTTTTTCCCTCTATATCTCTGGGTGCTGGGGAGGATCTTTTCTCCCAATGGAGTTTGCACGGTTGTCTGGCCGTGTGGATCAGCTTGCCACTGAGGTTCAGAGTATTGCTGCATATCTTGCTAGGTTGCCTGTTGTGGAACCTAGGATTCCCATGCCAGATTTGTTTTTGGGGGATCGAGCTAAGTTTCAGAATTTCAAAAATAATTGTAAATTGTTTTTTGCCTTAAAATCTAAGTCCTCAGGAAACGCAGCGCAGCAGGTTCAAATTATCATCTCTCTCCTGCGCGGCGATCCTCAGGATTGGGCTTTTTCCCTGATACCTGGGGATCCTGTTTTGAGTGATGTTGATGCGTTTTTTCAGGCTTTGGGGTTATTGTACGATGAGCCTAATGTCACTGATCAAGCTGAAAAAACCTTGTTGGCATTAAATCAGGGGCTTGATGACGCTGAGTTATACTGTCAGAGATTCCGTAGGTGGGCAGTCCTGACCAAATGGAATGACGACGATTTGGCAGCCCTTTTCCGGAAGGGTCTGTCAGATAATGTAAAGGATGTTATGGTGGGATTCCCTGTCCCCTCTGGTCTCAATGATTCTATGTCATTAGCGATTCAAATTGACAGACGTTTGCGTGAGCGGAGAAGTATGCGTGGAATGGTGTTGCCTTGTGAACCAGCTTCTGAACCCATGCAGTGTGATAGAGTGGTGTCTGGGGCACAGCGTCGAGTTTCGAAAGCGCAATGGGTTATGTTTCTACTGTGGTGATGCCTCTCATGCTATTTCAGTCTGCCCTAAGCGGGGAAGACGTTTTGCACGCTCAGTTGTCTTGGGTAGTGTTCAGACTAAGTTTTTATTAACTGTCACTCTGATATGCTCTCTGTCCTCATTTTCTGCTCAGGCTTTCGTTGATTCTGGAGCAGCTATTAACCTGATGGATTATGATTTTGCTAAACGTTGTGGGTTTCCCTTGATACCCCTACAGAAGTCTATTCCCCTACTGGGGATCGATTCTACCCCTTTGGCTGAGAATAAACCCCAGTTTTCTACTCAGGTGATAATGAGGGTTGAACCTGATCACCAGGAGTGCTGCAAATTTTTGGTTCTATATAATCTGCATGACATTATCGTGCTGGGTTTCCCCTTGGTTACAGTCTCATAATCCTGTTTTGGATTGGAAATCTGTGTCTGTAACCAGTTGGGGCTGCCAATGTGTTAATACCAACACTCCTGTTTTTTCTGCCTCCCCCCAGGCTCAGGATGTTCCTGACTTTTTGTTTGATTTTTCTGATGTGTTTAGCGAAAGTAAATCTGCATCCTTGCCTCCCCATAGGAGCTATGACTGCGCTATTGAATTAGTGCCGGGTAGTAAATTCCCTAAAGGTCGCCTTTTTAACTTGTCTGTACCTGAACATGACGCTATGCGGTCTTATATCAAGGAATCATTGGAGAAGGGTCATATCAGACCATCCTCTTCACCCTTAGGTGCCGGTTTTTTCTTTGTGGCCAAAAAAGATGGTTCATTAAGGCCGTGTATTGATTATCATCTCTTGAACAATATTACTGGGAAATATCAATACCCGTTACCCTTGATTTCTGACCTGTTTTCCAGGGTGAAAAACGCTACTTGGTTTACCAAGCTTGACCTCAGGGGGGCGTATAACCTTATTCGCATTAAGCACGGGGATGAATGGAAGACGGCATTCAATACCCCTGAAGGGCATTTTGAGTACCTAGTGATGCCCTTTGGGCTCACTAATGCTCCTTCCGTCTTCCAGACCTTCATGAATGACATTTTCAGGGATTTTGTGGATAAATTTCTGATTGTTTATTTGGATGATATCTTGATTTTTTCTAATGACTGGGACTCTCATGTGAAACATGTTCGAACTGTATTCCAGATTTTGAGAGAGAATGCTCTGTATGTGAAGGGATCAAAGTGTCTTTTTGGCGTACAGAGGATCTCATTTCTGGGATTCATTTTGTCCCCATCTGTTATTGAAATGGACCCGGTCAAGGTTCAGGCCATCTGTGATTGGGTCCAACCTACTTCATTAAAGGCTCTTCAGAGATTTTTGGGTTTTGCCAATTTTTATCGTAAATTTATTGGTAATTTCTCGGTTATTGTTAAACCATTAACTGATTTGACCAGAAAGGGTTCTGATGTGGTGAATTGGCCTCCTGAGGCAGTCTCTGCATTTCAGGAACTTAAGCAGAGATTCACTTCTGCTCCTGTTCTACGGCAGCCTGATGTTTCTCTGCCATTTCAGGTGGAGGTTGATGCCTCTGAAATTGGGGCAGGTGCCGTTTTGTCCCAAAAAGATCCAGAGACCTCTAAAAGTAACCCTTGTGCCTTTTTCTCTCGAAAATTTTCTCCTACTGAACGTAATTATGACGTGGGTAATCGGGAGTTGTTGGCCATGAAGTGGGCTTTTGAAGAGTGGAGACATTGGCTGGAGGGAGCCAAACATCAGGTGGTGGTCCTTACGGACTATAAGAATCTGGTCTATCTGGAATCTGCCAAGCGACTCAATCCTAGACAGGCCAGGTGGGCCTTGTTTTTCACACGTTTTAATTTTGTGGTTTCCTTTCTTCCTGGCACTAAGAATGTTAAGGCGGATGCCCTCTCGAGGAGTTTCCTTGCGGACTCTCCTGAGTTATCTGATCCTTCTGTTATTTTGAAAGAGGGTGTAGTTCTTTCCGCCATCTCGCCCAATTTGAGACTTGCTCTGGAGGGGTGTCAGGAGGATAGGCCCGAGCGCTGCCCTGTTGGAAAATTGTTTGTCCCGGACCAATGGAAAAAGAGTGTGATGTCTGAGATTCATTGTTCCGCATTGGCTGGGCATCCCGGAATTTTTGGTACCAGAGACTTGGTTAGTCGGTCCTTTTGGTGGCCTACCTTGTCTTGTGATGTCAGGGAATTTGTGCAGTCCTGCGGGACTTGCTCTCGCTCCAAGCCTTGCTCTCGCTCTAGTGGTTTGTTGATGCCATTGCCTGTGCCCAAGAGACCATGGACCCATATCTCTATGGATTTCATTTCCGATCTTCCTGTTTCTCAGAGAATGACCACCATCTGGGTAATTTGTGATAGGTTTTCCAAAATGATACATCTTGTGCCAATACCTAAGTTGCCTTCCTCCTCTGAATTGGTGCCGTTGTTCCTTCAGCACGTGGTTCGTTTACACGGCATTCCTGAGAACATTGTGTCTGACAGAGGAGTCCAGTTTGTTTCCAGATTTTGGAGGACTTTTTGTTCTAAACTGGGTGTTCAATTGTCTTTCTCCTCGGCATTTCATCCTCAGACCAATGGTCAAACTGAGAGAACAAACCAGACATTGGAGACTTATCTAAGATGCTTTGTGTCTGCTGATCAGGATGACTGGGTCTCTTTTTTGCCTTTGGCTGAGTTTGCTCTTAATAATAGGGCTAGCTCTGCCACTTTGATGTCTCCGTTTTTCTGTAATTCTGGGTTTCACCCTCGATTTTCTTCAGGACAGACGGAGGCTTCTGTCTGTCCAGGTGTTGACTCTGTTGTGGAGCGTATGCAACAGATTTGGGACCAGGTAGTAGAGAGGTTGTCCCTCTCTCAGGAGAAGGCCCAGCGGTTTGCTAACCGGCATAGGACTGATGGTCCTCGGTTTAAAGTGGGGGACTTGGTCTGGTTGTCCTCAAAGAATATTCCTATGAGAGTAGCATCTCCTAAATTTAAGCCTAGGTTCATTGGACCTTATAAGATCATGGAGATTATTAATCCTGTTTCTTTTCGTTTGCTTCTTCCAGGGACATTTAAGATCCATAACGTGTTCCACAAGTCCTTGTTGAAGAGGTTTGTTGAGCCAGTGGTTCCTGCTGCTGTGCCTCCTGACCCTGTTTTGGTTGAGGGCAATCTGGAGTATGTGGTTGAGAAAATATTGGATTCTCATTTTTCTAGACGGAAACTCCAGTATTTGGTTAAATGGAGAGGTTATGGTCAGGAAGACAATTCTTGGGTGTTTGCTTCGGACATCCATGCTAGGAGACTTATCCGTGCGTATCATAGAACTCATCCTGACCGACCTGGTTGCTCAAATGAGGGTTCGGTGACCCCTCCTCAAGGGGTGGGTACTGGTGTGAATGGGTTTGAGATGAGTTCTGAGCAGAGGCTCCCTCTGGTGGTTACAAGCGGTGCTAGTGAAGATTGTGAGGACTGGGAATCAGGTGTTACTGACTGGTCTTATATAAGGGAGTCATTTTCCCATCAGGGTTGCCGGTGATCAATTGTTCTGGTCTGAATCCTTCATTCCAGTTTCCCTTGTAGCCTGCTGTGTCGTGTCTGCATCTCCTGCTTACAGATAAGACTTTTGCTTCTTTTGTGTTTGTGCTATATTTTTGCATTTTGTACTGCACTTCTTTGGGGGCCTTCAGGGTCCCCTCCGGGGGCTTCTGCCCTCTCAGTTTAGTTCAGCCACTGATGTTTGTACTTTTGCTTTTTCCAGTTTTTTCAGTGGCTGCTGTTTTGATTTTGTTACACCAGAGAGCTAATTTAGGTGGTAGAGGTCGTGTGATCTCAGGTGATTTTGAAATTAGTAGAGTTGGTGCTTTTCAGGGTTTTCTGGGATTGCAGTAAGTACCCTTCCTATCCTTTTCTATTTAGATAGTTTGGGCCCCAGCGTTTGCTCATACTATTTTCTTTCTGTGTCAGTATTTCCTCTTGTCTAATCGCCATTACATGTTTGGGGGCTTTCTATTATCTTTGGGGTTCTGCTCCGGGGCAGATAGCTTTCCTGTTTCTGTCTTTAGGTGTAGTTAGTTTCTCAGGCTGTGACGAGGCGTCTAGGACCAACGTAGGAACGCTCCACGGCTGCCTCTAGTTGTGGTGGTTAGTCAGGGTACTGCAATCTCATAGATTCCAACTGCTCTGGTGTATTGCCTTTTTGCCTGCTCTCCTCAGCTACCGAAACATAACAGTTTATGCTGTATTCAATGAAGTGTTTGATCAATATCATTATGGGAATGAAAAGCCAGAAACAGGAGGTATACATAAAGATATATATTTATAATAAAACTATAATAAATTAGTATGCCAAGGGAAATCTCTACAATAAGTTGTATAGCCATAACCGACTTAAACCACTTTAATAAATCAGCACCTATGCTTTAAAAAAAAAAATTCAGACTGTACAACCATGAAGAATAAAAAATGTCTATGCAAAGAAGATAGGATATTAATAGAAATAACAGAAAATTTCCCATTTCTGAATACTGTGATACCACTGAAATGACATATAACGGCACCATATTAACGATTTGGGAAAAATATAAAAAATATTCAGATAAATTGAGGAAACCCAAAAAAACTCTCACTACCCTAAAACATAGTTTTTAATAAATTACATTTAAAATAGCAGGGTAAATTAGAAGTGATCCATTTTGTCCCTACACTGCCTAAAGTATCATCAGTGTGTACATGGCATAGCCTTAATTAACTTGTGGTGACTCCTCAAGGCTTCAACTCTAATGGTAGGCCAAGACAAATTGTTTGAAAGCACAAGTCCTCCCAACATGTTTCACTGGAGGTGTGGTGTCCTCAGGACAGTAGCTAGCTGTGATGGAACATCTTCCTCCTCCAAACAAATCATCGGTTACCCTCAGCAGCAGGCTGTTCTTACCTGTCAGTGAGCCTTGTGTAGGCAAACATCTGGGTGACTGGCAAAATGGAGAAAAATGCTATGTATATTTTATGCATGTAACACTACGAATACATGGAAACTGATATGTTTGAAAACCTAGTGGACATCCCTAAAAGCTGTCTGAACTTTTTATTAAACTTTCATTCATCACACACACCAAGCACAAAAAAAGTCTATTTCTCACAAAAATAAAATGTGCAAAAAAAGTCTAAAAAAAAAAGTCTAAAAAAAAAGCACTAATATTGGAGTAACTTTACCGTAGAGAAGAAAACAGGCAAACTGGCGATACTATAGTGTACAGATCTGGCCAAACTGTCAGTATGTTAGGTGTCAGGGGGACAGTGTGATTTACTAAAAATAAGAATAATGCTTTTATAGCGCAGCACTTTTCTCATTTTGCTGGAGCTATATTTTTATTTATTCCTTTAGACAGGAATACAAATGACAAATTGACTTTTTACAGGTAAAATTTACAAGTATAGCTAGGTATAACAAGCCTCATGGTAAATTGATTATTTCAGGATGTCCACAATTGCGTGTTATGTTGGCCTGATTAAAATGTTACCACTGTTGTGACCAAAAATATTATCCAAGCCAAATGTTATTTCTAAGCCCACTTTAGCCTAAAATTGATTTTCAGGGGGTAAGTGCAGGTGTTCCACTTCCCAGAGGCCTACAAGGGTTTTTACTTGACGCGGGTTTAATATACCGTAAAAGTTTGGAAATCTTACTGATATAATTAGTGTTACATAAGAAAGGTTCCTAAGAGAACAAGCCTCAACATACTGTATTTTGGTGTTTTAATTTCAACTTGACCTCTTGGATCAAGAGAATATTATTGCATAAGGTTTTGAGAACATATCTATCTAGAAGCGGACATGAAAGTTGAAAACAATATGAACATTTTAGCAAAAAAATCTTTTTATAGACTGCAAATTTACCTTCCTCAGATTACATTACATTTCAGTCGGTATCAGTAGGGGGCGTAAGCGATGCGCACTGCATAAAAACATGGAGCAGATTCTCAATTCTTGCACTTTTATTATTATTATTTTTTCCATTTTCCTAATGTGGAAATGTCCCCAGGTGTGATGGGAATGAATCTTCCTGCTGGAGAGACATGATTGACAACTTCCTATACTGAAGCTGAGAGCAAATAACTCTGGCAGGGGATCAAAGGAAAGTGTGTGCGGCTACAAAGACAACAGATCTACAGAGGAAAAGAAAGAGCAAATTAGAGAGTGTGACTATTGTGAGGTTACAGGGCAATCTAGCAACTAATTGTCTGGTGTGTGTGCTATCCAGACTCGGCTTCTAATACGTCTGATGCATTACTAGATAAGCTGAAATGTCATAAAGCACATAAAGAAACCCCTAAAATACATCTCAAGAATAAAATGTCACTATTGTTTATGATTCTCAGTGCTCATATTCACATACTGTACCTAGCTGAAACATGCTTACTACAGCTTTCTCATAGAAACAAACTGGACCTTCTGCACTTACATTCTGCAAGAAATGAAATCATAGCCATGTTACCAGATCGGTAATATTATCCACAAAAAAACAAGTATTATATATTGTATTGTAAGATTTCTCCATCTGTATGATCTATCATCTCTCATCTTATCTCATATCTATTTAAATCTATCTATTTACATATCTATCTCTATATCTATCTATCTACATATCTATATCCATATCTATCTATCTATTATCTATCTATCTATTATCTATCTATATATCTATCTCTATCTATCCATCTATTATTATTATTATAGCACCATTTATTCCATGGCACTTTATCTATCTATCTATCTATCTATCTATCTATCTATCTATCTATCTATCTATCTATCTATCTATTATCTATCATCTATCTATTATCTATCTAATCTATCTATTTACATATCTATCTCTATATCTAGCTATCTACATATCTATATCCATATCTATCTATCTATCTATCTATCTATCTATCTATCTATCTATCTATCTATCTATATATCTATCTCTATCTATCCATCTATTATTATTATTATAGCACCATTTATTCCATGGCACTTTCTATCTATCTATCTATCTATCTCCATATCTATCTATCTCCATATCTATGTATCTAGTCTATATATTATCTGTCTATCATCTATCTATTACTATCTATCTATTATCTATCTATCTAATCCAATATCATATCTACCTATCTCCATATCTACCTATCTGTCTATATCTATCTATCTACTATCTATATCCATATCTATCATATCTATCATTATCTATCTATCCATCTATCTATCCATATCTATTCATATCTATCTATCTATCTATCTATCTATCTATCTATCTATCTATCTATCTATCTATTATCTATATATCTACTCTATCTATCATCTATTATTATTATTATATACCATATTATCTGCATATATCTATCTCTATCTATCCCTATCTATCTATCTCAATCTATTATCTGTCATATTATCTGTCTATCTACTTATTATACTATCTATCTATTATCATCTATTATTATCTATCCATATATCTTATCATATTACCTATCTATCTATATATCTATCTATCTACATATCTATATATACTATCTATATCTATCAATCATTCTATTATCCTCATCTATTATCTATCATATCTATCTATCTATCTATCTATCTATCTATCTTATCTATCTATTATCTATATCCATATCTATCTATCTATCTATCTATTTCTATATATCATATCTATTCTATCTATCTATTATCCTCTATCTATCTATCTCATATCTATCAATCTATTATTTTAATATCTATCTCATATCTCTTATTATATCTATTATCATATCTATCTATCTATTATCCTCATATCTATTAAACTTATCTATCTATCTATCTATCTATCTATCTATCTATTATCATATCTATCTATTCTATTCTATCTATCTATCTATCTATCTATCTATCATCTATGTACCTCATATCTATCTATCTATCTATCTATCTATCTATCTATCTATCTATCTATCTATATCTATCTATCCCATATCTCTATCTATATCTATCTAATATCTACATCTATCCTATATCTATCATATTTCTATCTATCTATCATCTATCTATCTATCATATCTATGTACTCTATCATCTATCTATCTATCTATCTATCTATCTATCTATCATCTATGTACCTCATATCTATCTATCTATCTATCTATCTATCTCTATCTATCCCTATCTATCTATCTATCTATCTATCTATCTACTATCTATCTATCTATATCTAAGTATCTCATATTTATCTATCTAATATCTATTATCTATCTATCTATCTATATAATATATTATCCATATCTATCCATATCTATCTATCTATCTATCTATCTATCTATCTATCTATCCCATATCTATATCTATCTCTGCCTATATCAATCATCCATGATAAGTTTGGCTCTCAGTCCTGCGTTATCATGCAGGTTTGTCGGTGAGCGTAGCAGTCCTAAGTGTATATATAGTTATGTCTCCGCTGAATATAGACTTAACCAATGAGAACGTCCCTTTAGTGCAGAGCAAGCAATCAATGAACTCCAGCCCTTAGAGCATTATCAAACATCTATCTATATATCTGTACTACGGTTGGCCATTAGAATTGAAAGAAAATCGCTTCACAATATCCGTGGAACATCCTTGGTGATTTAATGCTATACATTTATAGTATAAACAGTACAGACCAAAAGTTTGGATACACCTTCTCATTCAAAGATTTCTCTGTATTTTCATGACAATGAAAATTGTAGAATCACACTGAAGGCATCAAAACTATGAATTAACACACGTGGAATTATACATTACACTTACAAAAAAGTGTGAAACAACTGAAAATATGTCTTATATTCTAGGTTCTTCAAAGTAGCTACCTTTTGCTTTGATTACTGCTTTGCATGCAGAAAAGGTGAACGGATGGACTCTAGATGCCTGGTTCCCACCGTGAAGCATGGAGGAGGTGGTGTGATGATGTGGGGGTGCTTTGCTGGTGACACTGTTGGGGATTTATTCAAAATTGAAGGCATACTGAACCAGCATGGCTACCACAGAAACGTGCAGCGGCATGCTATTCCATCAGGTTTGCGTTTAGTTGGACCATCATTTATTTTTCAACAGGACAATGACCCCAAACACACCTCCAGGCTGTGTAAGGGCTATTTGACCAAGGAGGAGAGTGATGGGGTGCTACGCCAGATGACCTGGCCTCCACAGTCACCAGACCTGAACCCAATCGAGATGGTTTGGGGTGAGCTGGACCGCTCACTGCTTCAATTTTGAATAAATCCCCAACAGTGTCACCAGCAAAGCACCCCCACACCATCACACCACCTCCTCCCATGCTTCACGGTGGGAACCAGGCATGTAGAGTCCATCCGTTCACCTTTTCTGCGTGCAAAGCAGTAATCAAAGCAAAAGGTGGCTACTTTGAAGAACCTAGAATATAAGACATATTTTCAGTTGTTTCACACTTTTTTGTAAAGTGTAATGTATAATTCCACATGTGTTAATTCATAGTTTTGATGCCTTCAGTGTGATTCTACAATTTTCATAATCATGAAAATACACAAAAATCTTTGAATGAGAAGGTGTGTCCAAACTTTTGGTCCGTACTGTATATGTACTATTTTTTTTCAGAAATAATTCATGTACCTGAAATAAAAGCATAAACCCCAGTTTCTAGTCATCACGGAGAGAAATGTGCTCCTCAGTGCTTCAGGCAAGCGCTATCATGATTTACCATGGGCATGGGGTAGCACACTGTTAAGGAATGTGTTAGTGATAATGATGATGATCTACTTTGCCATATGGATGATGAAAATAACGTATTTCATGATAATTCACCTTCAAAGTATTTATTTCCCAAATATCTTAATAAGGCACATAAACTTTGCAATGTATCTGTCTTTAACCCGATATATCGTTTTCTGAATTTAGCTACATGAATGTTTGTGTTTTAGTTGGTGCCTGTATTAGGCGCGTATTCCAATATTACCAGTGCCAAAGCTGTGCAATAGCGTGCTAAATTCTAGCCTTATTCTTCACAATACATGTGGGGACGGGGCCTACAGATGTAGAAAGTCAGTTTCTACAGAAACTACTGATTTTTAAGCGACTAACAAAAGATTTCCAAAAGCGATTTTCGCATAATTTTGAGGAGCGAGAAACGAATTACTGGCAATTGAAAAAAGAAATCGCTAGCGAGTCCTATTACTAGAGCAAAAAGCCCAAGTGCAGCCCAAACATTAGAAATCAATGTGACTGTGAGCACAAAAATGAGTGGAAAATGGTTGACAATAAGATGGATCAAATGATCAAAAATATTCAGTGGCGAGAAAATCAAGAATACATATCAGATGATACTATCTAGAAATCAGATAATGTCGGAGATCATGCAGTCAATGCAAATGAAAGCATCATTGCTGATGAGCAAAATTTCAAATATTATTATTGTGCGAATATAAACACGAAGAAAACTCATCATTACACTGGATTGCACTGTGCCTGGGTAAGAGCACTCAACTGGTGCCCAAAACAAGTGTTTTACGTACTACTATCTGCTGTTAGTATAGCTTACCCCTGAGTCAGTGGTCTACAAGTCACGGATTAAGAATAAAAAAGGAACTGAAAAGTTTTATTATATCAAAAATTCTGAGTAACGGCCACTTTCAACGTAATGGTATACTTACCCGGAGCCTTGCCCGACACTGAGGATAGAAAAGTGGCTGTGCACCTTTAGCAGCGTAAAGGGTTTTATGAGATCCTGTAAAATGTAGCCACAGGGAAAGAATGGTATAAAATGACCAGGTAACCTTAACCTATACTCACTCAATAAATAATCCGCCACACCAACGCCACTGCTCCAGTGCGCCACATCAGCTTTTACTTACGCCGCAGCGATAACAACCCGTTTGTCCAAGTCCATGACCACTTCCTCTCTTTGGCCAAATTTGCAAGATCTCAGAAAAACCCTTTCAACAGACATTTACAGATATATATAAGGACAACAATCATCATTCATATCTTCCAAACCACTATTGGCATTGGTGCGAAATAATAAAATGGCAAATCTAAATATATAGGGAGGATGCATAGAAATGGTGGGGCCTCACGAAAAATGTTAACAATATTTCCATGATTTATACTTCCCAAAAACCTTGATATCCATGTCGTCTCTAAGTATTATAATAAATAAGATATAAATTATTGTTGTGATGTTTCTTGGGTTATATATCATGTACAAGGCACATTATTACACCAGTTTTACATACAGGAACAAGATGTAGGATCATTTCAGAGGTGAAATCCTTCAGGTGCTGTCAGAGGAGGCATGGAGATATTCGTACCTACAACAGACTATGGTTGAAGGCCATTGAAATACCATTGGCCCAAGTATGACAGATCCTACTAGGAAATTAATTTGTGCTTTGCATGTGACAGAGCCAAAGGACAACAGGTAAGACTTCCTCTCACAAATACAGTATGTCAGTGATTTTAGCACGAGTAAATAGTAGTGTATGACACTCTAAAGATCTGAGGAGGTGCCCGAGTACGGTTCTAATAAAATGATGTATAGCTTGGCTCTTAGAAGGACTTTGCAGAAAAGAAGAATTACATTTTTTTTCAACATTTCGGTCCTACACCTGGACCTTCATCAGAATGTAGCGGATTCTGTAAAGAACGGCGATAAGGAATTGCTGGTAGCAATTATTCCGGATTACTGGATGGTGAATAAAATTCTTCTTTTCTGCAAAGTCCTTCTGAGTGCTGAGTTATACATCATTTTATTATTTGCGATTTTAACAATTATAAAACTAGACTCTAGCTGCAAAATATACTCATCATAACCATATATCTACACATGGTCACACCTGAAGGGCTTTATAGTAGAAGAACCATATATGCAACAGATCATGGATGCCCACCCCACCCTGTTTTCTACAAGATCTAATGAGTTCAATCACTCTGACCTCTGACCATAGACATAGCTCCACATGCGAAGAGGAAGAAACCCACACGTAAAATTAACCAAACTACCATTATCTACCACCATTCTAAAGTTTCCTATCAAGGCCTGCCTTCCACTGCAGAGGAACTTGCAGGGCCTAGCAAGTATTCTTCAAATGCCCTAGCTATGTATGTGCATCAGGACCCTAGAAAAATATTTAGACTTGAGAGTCCTCAGTGGTTAATACCTTTTAATGGCTAACTGAAAAGATGGTAACAAATTGCAAGCTTTCGAGACTACTCAGGTCTCTTCATCAGGCAAAGACCATCAGGACACTGGCATTTTTTGTAAGATATTAGCTCATTCAAATAGGTTCTCCAATCAGGCTGAAAATGGCAAACCTCTCCACATAGTCTACACTTATTGAATGAAGTTTTTTGAGACCTACAACTGTGTGGCTTCCAAAATGACTATGGATATTTACAATGACGACAATTTACAAAGATGTTCAGTTGAGAACAAACACAGAACATGGCCTAAGATAACCTGATGAATTTGGGCAAAACACCGAACATCTAAGAATGTTCCAAAGGTGTGAATTTTACATTTAGATGTATGGATGGAGTATTTAGGCGAGAACTGACAGCAAACTGAATCTATGATGGATAAAAGTCTTTTTCGTGGACATAACATGACAACATGTATGGTAAATATCTCATGACGAACAACAGCAGCATTTATCCGCAGGCCGTATATAAGTATCTATGTAATGGTATTGATGAACCAAGAATAAAGTCATTTCTACAAGTCACATACGATGCAACATTCACCGATCCACAGGCCACCGGATAACTGTACCTGACATCCTGAGACCAGCCGGCTAAGGTACTCTCTCTGTGATACCTATAAAAGTTTCGATCTTCATGAGCACCTTATAAACTGTGATCAATGAGCTCTGTATGAGATGAAGGTTGTTTTAAACTAGCCATAGACAAGTGTTAGCATGTGGGCAAAAGGTCTTTGGAGAAGTCTACGAAAGCAAACAAGAAAAATCGGTCCTGGTGGAATGATTGTCCCCAAACATCCCAAGTTCGCAGGCAGACTCTGTCAATGTCACCTCCCATCAAGAATCAAATTTCTCCATACTTTTTTTTAACCATTGATAACATTACTTGACTACCCTATAGGGTAATTCCTATGAAAAGTACCCGGGATAATGAGGGTACTACAAAAAGCCCTACATATGAATATGTGAAATTCTTAAAAGCTGTTGGTTGTATCTTGCATGTTACACGATAATGGTAAATCACATTCATAGTAATGTTTCACTTTCCTAGTTCTTGTATTCACTATAGTAGATTAGTTCTAGTAACACAGTATAAAACACATAAAATAAGCAATATATAGGTGCTTTTCTAAAGAGACATTGATATTCTATCTGTCTTTAGTTTTTAAATATACACATATATATATAATTATACTATATATATGTTATATATATTTATATATATAATAATATATAATTTATACTGTGTGTCTTATTTTATTTAAAATAAAAGATTTTTAAGATTATTTTTGCAATACTTGGATGGTGACTAATCAATATATATGTATTTAAGAATGCCAAAAAAGAGAATACAGCAAATAATATGGAGGCAGTGCAGACTATATAGCTTATTTTCAAAAGGATATTTTCTAAGATTTGCACAGTGTGAAAAAATATTTAATGATGAACAAAATGGAGTTAAATGTCATCACCAAGCGGACAAAATACTGTATAATTGTGGTAAATTGTGAATATACATGATACAAGGGCATAAGGACAGTGCAAGTACAAATAAATGTGCAAAAATTGAGTAAAACGTTGTATAAATTAATATATGTATTGATTTATACATATATATATTATATACATATATAAGACATACCCACAAGCACACACATATATATATATATATATATTATATATATATATATATATATGTATATGTATGTGTTTGTGGGTATATGGCAGCCTCTAAGTGATGTCATCTAATTTTTGTAAAATTTTCTAAATAATCTCTTAATATAATATTAAGAGATTTGTGAAAGCGGGACACTGAACCAATTACGGTAATGAATTACCTTTTCTTTTTTTTTTTTCAAAGACATTCGATTTTTACAAAAATCTACTGTGGTATATCATGTTGTAGCTCATAGTAGCATATTAAACAATTTTCTATATTTTCCAGTGAATATCATCATTGTACTGAAAGGCTACAGAAAAAAAAATATAGTTTAGGATGAAATGTTCACTTTTTTTGTTTGATTTATTGGATTTTTTCCTTGAAAAGTTGTCCGGAACACTCGGAGTAAGTAAGCAGTGCTGTTTTTACAGATCGCTATCGGTGTGTTAAATTATGTGAGGTGCTTAATCCTCTCAGACTGTTCTTTTTCATTTAATAACTCAAGCACTTGGAAAGAAGCCGGCCAGGTCTGGAAATGCTGAGCTAAAAAAAAAAAATGTTTATTCGCGCCAGACTTTGGATCCTTTAAGAATTTTAACATATGTTGAGCATTTAACCGAACAAAAGAAATATCTTAGGCCAAGCATACAGAAAACCCAAACGGGGGAAATGGGACGAAGATCTGGAGTAATGAATCTAATAAAATCCATATGTTAGAAAGCAGCAGAGCAAGGGAACTGCTGAGGACAAAGAAGCATAGCCCACAGGCTCTCAGCCGGAACGTCGCATTGTCCCAACGTGAGCACACCTAGCTGGTCTGGCCTTCCCATAGTATACCGGGGTTTCCACAACATGCCTAGACAATAAGTTTTACAAAGTTCATCTCACAACTGGAGTTCTGCCGTTATGTGGAGCTTTAAAACCTGGATTTACTTCTTAGATTCCGAGTCTCAAAAAAAGGTACAAAAATCAACATTATATTTTAGCAGCCTATTTTTTTTATTACAACTCATCTATTATGAAAATGTGAATTGAAAAAAAAAAAGGCCAACGACCATTTGACGTTAACTCTTTCGTCTTTGTATCGAAGGGCACGTAGACATTCCCAAAAAATAAGAAGGCTGCTACATCCGACCAGTGCAAGGATCTGATGCCCTATCCTCAATGGACTTTTACATTTCCAAAGCAAGAAATTTCACAACAGGATCAGTCTGTCAAAATATTTTTCTGAAAAGATTTCAGACTAGATTTGTGGTCTCTGGATGTGCATTGAGCGCCTCTCTCTATTCCTATGCTTTTCAAGTAGTGGTGGGATAGGTGACAAGACTGCTTCTTCCTTCCGAAATAATTTATTTTAGATTAGGTGGCACAACATTTAACTGATGTCAGGTTTGGGCACAGAGTGATAACACCTCTGCAAATATTGCCAAAAACACTTAGTAACATTGAATGGGGGAACGCTGCAGAAGGCATATTCCTAGAAGAACTCCACGTTTCTGAAATTGACATTTGACACCATTTTTAGGGCGCACACGACACAACTGGCAGCTCCTGTTTAACTCTAAATGAGTCAACGTAAGGATATGTTATTTTACTCCTAATATTATTAATATTACGAGCTGTAATACTAAATAATGGTCGATTCTGAAATCGTTTAGAAATAGTAAGATCAAAAAATCTGATATCAACCCAGATTAAAGTGCAAAAGGCAACCTACGCCCCACGCTACACACTAGGGGAGGATACAGGGCACATGCCAACTTACTAAGCACGATACACACTGGAAAATCAGTTTGTAGCAATTTGGCCTAGACACCAACAGAGAGTATGTGAATATATGAATTAAAAATATATGGATTGTCTACATATATTAATCAAAGCTTGCATCTAAAGAGAGTAACAGGTTGCATTAAGAAATACAATCCAGAACTTAGTGGGAAATACAAAAAAGAATGAATCTAGTCAATTGTGGCACTGGTTCCTTATGATGGGTGACAATCAATCATAGGCCGAGGTTTACCGTGCTACTATAGGACCTTTATGACATACAGGCACAATGTCCACTGTGATCTATACACATCACTCCGATTGTAATGTGCTCAACTATTGACTCATTGACCAAATCTCGTGTCCACGCCATAACACATATGTTACTTGTTTGTCCATTGTATTTTACAGTAATAAGATAGGAAAGTGGACGGTGAGCCCAAATAGGAGACCACGGGAATAGACATAATCAGTGACCAACATGGAGGATTAGGATTATTTTACATCGCTGTCATGCTCGCTCATGCTGATCGCAACAAATGCATTCTTACATTCCAATGTAGAATGAATGGATACAGTCATGACCATTCCTTCAAGACCCAAAAAGAGGACATTTGCAGGAAATGTTATTAATAAGGCCTGCAAGACTCAATATTCATATGATGGCACTAATCAGTGAACTGTGCATATTAAGTGTCACGCAAACATGCCATAGAACCAGGAACACACCCATACTGGCATATATTATACACAATCCACATTATAGTACATACGATGATCATGTCAACCCGTATTACTGGTGGTGCCAGGAATTCTGCACTGATCATATAGCAGTTTACCATAGTACATGATCAGAGCAAGGCACTACTATGTCAGAGGCACTGTTATATGAGGTACATCACTAACACATACAGGACAGCGAGGCTGGGACTACACCAAACATGCAATGTCATGCTATATACTATGTGGAAGTGCAAATGAAAGGAGATTAGTCCAGTACAATAACTCCAAAGCATGCTGATCATACAGGTAATGCTCAACCTTGTTACATGTGATGTACATATATAAAATATATCTTTTATGTGCGATATGTGAGACATTTTACTTACCTATGGAAAGTAAGTCACCTTAAATGATAGCAAACAAACTAAACTTTGTAAAAAGCATGTAACAAAAAGTATGAGTGTGACTCCAATGTGGCAGAGGCTACTATACACACACACACAGACACATACGGATACACACACAGACACAAACACACACACCCGGACACGCACGGACACACACAGAGACACACAGACACACACTCACAGACACACACGAACACACACACACACAGACACATGCACAAACATGCACGCAAACACAGACACGCGCACACACACACACACACACACACACATGGACACACACAAACATGCACACACACACAAATACACAAACATACACACAAACACAGACACACACACAGACATGCACACAGACATGCAAACACACACACAGATACACATACAGACACATACACAGACATGCACACACACAAACATGCACACAAACACAGACACACAAATACACAAACATGCGCACAAACACAGACACGCACACAGACACGCACACACAGACACGCACACACAGACACACACACAGACACACACAAATACACAAACACAGACACGCACACAGACACACACCAGATACACACACACAGACACACAAATACACAAACAGACACACACAAATACACACACACACAGATACACAGAAATACACAAACATGCACACAAACACAGACACGCACACACAGACACGCACACACACAGACACACACACACAGACACACACAAATACACAAACACACACACAGATACACACACAAATGCACAAACATGCACACAAACAGACACACACCAATACCACACAAATACACAAACATGCACACAAACACAGACACGCACACACACAGATACACAACACGCCCTCCCCCAATTTACACACTTACCTATCGTAAGCACACACAATGGCTAGCTTCATTGGGATAGATACACATATATACTGACTATGAATACAAAACACACTCTCTAGTAGCTTACAATTCGTCTTCCATGTTCTACTAACCCATTAGCCCATTAAATGTGAAGTTTGTGTTACATTAAAGCCATGTGTTGCTAATGTCATTATACATGCCCAAACAGACTTGTTGGCAACTTGAAACAGCTGATACCTGCTTATTTGGGCACATACAATACAATGCACTTTTACTTGCCAGCCCGTTCTCCATAATATGTATCCATCATGCCATCCAATTACACATAGAATACAATATGTATGCCAGCCTATACTACAAAATAAGCATGTGGCATGCCAAGCAATACTACATAATATGTACTCAGCATGCCAACCAATTGAACATATACGCATTGTGCTTGCCAACCAATACAACATAGTACGCACTGTGCATGCTAACCAGTAACAAAAACTGTGCACTGGACCCAGCCTCCCACACACAGAACCAGGGATGCTGGCGGATACTTTCTTGGGAGCCCATTTGTGATCATGAGATGCAGATAATGACTCTGGGCATTAGGGAAAGATGCCAGGTCCCTGGAGTTTCCTTCTGGAGAAGCCCAAGTACTACACATACTGAACATGCACAGGGCCGGCATGTAGCTGAGACACTGGGGCAGAAAGATGAATATAGACAGCACTGAAATAAAGACAGAAAGATTAACAAAGGTCCATAGTGTGAACTGCGTCCTAGTAACGTGCGAAGATACTAAATGCGAGTTAACCAGAGAAACGTTACATTATTTGGGAGACCCCATCACAAAGGAAACCCCACATGGCTGCTGTGCTGTGGCTACGTGTGTGCTGAGGGAAGGATTCTGCCTATTAAGCGTTGCTGTGGGTGACATGGAGCGGCTAACAGAAAGTTTCCCAGTGTCCCACATCTGTCCACACATGGGAGCTTGGGGACGCTTTCCTCTTTAGATTTCTCTTACACTTTTCATGCAACGTTCATGGTCCTGTTGCTAAATGCTACATGTCATTGTTCACACACGACCGCAGAGTTTATGTATCGCTGTGCAAGGTTTTCTCCAGCGCCCTCAGCTCAATAGTCTCCTTTGTTTCCGGAAAGGGGGTGTGGCCAGAAAGTCGTAATATTGCTACAAATGTATCATATCGTCCCGGCAATGATTGGCAGGGATTGGTATGATTGGCCGGATCTCGCTCCAGTTGGCGACAAGCTATAAAATGAAGTAAACCGTTTTCACGAAGTCATGTAGAATGATTAGATCTGGCTACAGCGACTGTAGCGCCATTCCCTCCCGATGGGGCGTAATGGGTGCCCACCTGTACGGGTCTTTCTGTGGTGCTGCCTATGAGGAGCTCGCCCCATAGCTTCTCACACACAAGTTTCTAGCTAGCCTCCATTCATAGTGAAGTACTTACCAGAAAACTCCGGCTACCTTACCGCATTCTACGAGGCCACCAAGTATCTCCGCACATTGGCCGCCCTGCTATACTTTATCATGAGAGAAAGTTTCTGCACCTCATCTCCTGCAGCTGCATCTTACCTGGGGTTACTCTTGTTCCAGTAGACTGCATACCGGTCTGATATCACTTTGCTGGGGTCATCTGTCCAGACACAGACCCAAATCAGGGCCCCCAGCAGCAGTGGGACCAGGGGCCCCATACTCGGGGTCCAAGTTTCTTGCTGCACTCACAGCGGACACCGCGCTGCCATGTCCGGACCCTATCCCGGAGACGGGTTCTAGAATATGGGTAGAGCTCGGTACCACGGTTCTAAGAAGCTCGTCACTTTGTCACTTTCTGCCAGCTCTCAGCTCCATGCCATGGGGGATCTGCCTGGTACCCCAATTGTGGATCTGGCTCTCTTCCTCGCAGGGAGACGGTGGCTTTCACTCAGGCCAGGGGCAAGGAGCAGGCTCCAGCTCAGCTCAGGGTCACTCTCCGCTTTCATGGTCTAGAGCACAGGAGATGACAACTCCTGAGCTCGGGATCAGGGACCAGTCAGGACATCCTGCAGGCTGAGGGGAAAGAAGAAACAGATCCTGAGGCACAGTCCACACAACAGGTATGAAGAACAATGCTGAGCCCAAACTAGCACACACTGCAGCTATACAGAGGACTCTGCAGATCCCAAGCCCCACTCCTGCAAGTGCCAAATCCCTGTCTCCTCACTCTATCCAGCACACATCTCCCCTTCCTCCCTCCCTGTGCCTACTCCCAGCCAGCCCTCTGCTCTCCTCCCTTAAGCTGCATCACTGGGTGTGAGTGAAAAGCAGAACAAGAGCCATTCTGGGAGATAGGTCCTAAGAGCGCCCTCTACTGGCACTCTTACTAAATGCACTCACAGGTACAGCTCTGCTCAGTCTGAGTAATGTCAAAAAATGTCCTGGCTTTTTCTTTACAAGTCATAATTTGATTTTCACTCCGTCACACTCAATTGAGTGTGTGTATCGTCTTTTGTACACCATTTTACAGTTTATAGATATAGAATTGCTGAACAGAAAAGTTATGTATTGCTTTAAGTTTCAGCCTGTATTGTAGTCAATTCTGCATTCTTTGCTCTGCAGGGTGAAAGCTGAACTCTCTCCACACTCCTTGACTCTGTGTCTGGCCTTGGTAGTGTAGTCTTTACACCAAGCGCTGAACAGTAATCTGAGGAAGGAAACCCTTAACTAGCCAACTGCACTACAAGGCCCAGTGTGCCAAACCCTGCTGGGACCTGTGGTGCACCTGGAATCAGAAGATCACAGAGGTTAGCTGTTCACAGGTCCTCTACACAAGCTTTCACAATAGTGGTGCAGGTTTACTTTTTGTTTTGGTACAGAAGGGGTTAAGAGTCCTTGGTTTAAGTCTGCTTAAAGTCCATTTGGTTTTTGGTTTTAGCTACTGCTTATTGGTACACTCCCCATCACTATTTAAACTCACTTCTGGCTTCCTCCCATGCCAGCCATAGGTTTATCTATCCTAAGCCTTGCTTACCTGTTCTCGGAGAAGCTGTAGAGATCTTGTAGAAGTCATTTGTGTTCATTTTGATCCATTCATTATGTTGTGTGTTTCCCTTGCCTGTCCCTCTCCAAGTGTTGTCTTGACCCAGGGGCAAGCGATGGCGCACGGGGGGGAAGGGAGCGCTGGTGTCAGCATAAGGTGAGTGTGTCGACCCGCCACCACAATTGTGGATTACCAGGGCAATGGGGTACTCAGAGCCGAGCCCATGGAAGTCTATGGGGATGTCACAGGTAGCGGTGGCTCGGTCTGTGGCCCTGGCGGTCTGGCGTATGTTGGGGGAATATTTACAGGGGATAGATATATTTACAGTTCGTGACGCCACCTGTAGTCTCTGGTAATTTGTACCAGCGCTGCTGTAGATCTCTGAGGGGATGGTGAGGCAGCTAGATGTCGGGTCCCCTACAGGTGGGACTCTTCCCTCAGGTCGATGGTTATGGTGGGGTTGTGCAGGCATGCAATTAAATAACTCAGTCTCACACCGTCAGCGTCTTTCCATACCTTTTACTTGTTAGATGGTAAGGCAGGTCCCAGGGAGGCTGCTGGGGTTGATGGAGGATGAGTTTTGAGGCAACGGCTGAGCAAGGCAGGGGCCTCCTTTACTTTCCAATGATGATGAGTCCAACCAGCATAAAGCGTAGTTCACTCCTGAAACTTCAGCTATTTCAAAGCTGTACTGCCCGGTCAGTTTTGTGGTGGAGCCTTCCAGTGATGAAACTAGGTTCTTCTATGCTTGGCCTAGCTCAAAGTTCCTATTCCACCTGACCCCTGTTACGTACTGACACTTCAAGGGCTGCTTTCTGTTACCTAAGGTCCAGTAAGCCTCTGGTTTTTCTACCACTATGCGTGAAGCTATAGTGATGCTTCGGTCTCCAGTGACCGGTGACAATGTGCAGGACTTCTCCAATCCTAAAGCACTTCTAAATTCCTTCCACTGTGCCTTTCGACTTGCTCAAACTCTCAATCTCAGCACTGACTAGGCTAAGGTGAACTGGCTCACCTGTACTAGCCTCCACTACTGTACTGTGTTTCGACCCGCCACCACAATTGTGGATTACCAGGGCAATGGGGTACTCAGAGCCGAGCCCATGGAAGTCTATGGGGGTTTTGTCACAGGTAGCTGTGGCTCGGTCTGTGGCCCGGGCGGTCTGGCGTTTGTTGGGGATATATTTACAGGGGATTGATTTATGTACAGTTCGTGACGCCACCTGTAGTATTCTGGTAATTAGTACCAGCGCTGCTGTAGATCTCTGAGGGGATGGTGAGGCAGCTAGATGTCGGGTCCCCTACAGGTGGGACTGGTCCCTCAAAGTCTATGGGATTTGTGAAGTCGGGTGCAGTAAGAAACGTTCACAGGTCGCGTCTTTTCCCTCCTTTTCTTGTAAGATGTTCAAACAGGCCCCGGAGGCGATCCAAAGGGGATGATTTCGATAGCGCTGGGAAGTTAGGGGCCCCCTTTACTTCCAAAATGACGAGTCCAACTGCATGAAAACGTGTTCCTCCCAAAAAAATCTGGGTTTTTTCCCCCATGCATGAAATATGGTGAGCTTCGGTCCCCGTAAAAGGGTTAAAAGTGCGGATTCCAACCCAAAGCACTCACAATATTACCACTGTGCCCTTTTGCTTGCCCGTGTGGTAGCTAAGATCCCACTTTCCTGTATATTTGCTTTTGTTCTTCTTAGTTCCTTTAGGTTGCTAGCAGAAAACCGTAATATTTTAGGGAGGAGACGTCCTGAACCCCTCGTCCCCTTTGACAGGCGTCTGAAAATTTTCTGCAGCTACTCCTCTTTCCCGCACAGATTCTCGCTGATGACTGTTCTAGACAAACTGAACTGATGAAGAAGGACACTCTCTGCTGAACACTCCCTGTGATGTCACAAAACTTATAAACCTGTGGGCGGTCTAAGTGCATGTTGGAAGAATGTTCTTTTGCATTAAACTGCTTTTCTCACACACCTCCAGGGTATGCGTGTGCCCCCACCACCGGGGCACAATTCCCCCTGGTAAAAGACAGCACCCCGGGGTGTGAAATACAAGAAGACGAAATTTTGTTTATGCATAACAAAAACATTAACTTCTTCCCCTGGGGGGTACG
>JARQOD010000001.1:364235919-364345701 GCA_033576555.1 Oophaga sylvatica | reverse complement strand
GGAGCCCATCCAGTCTAGAATCTAGCCCCCCTACCAGCAGCCCATCCAGTCTAGCATCTGGCCCCCCCTACCAGCAGCCCATTCATTCTAGCATCTGGCCCCTACCAGCAGCCCATCCAGTCTAGCATCTGGCCCCCACTACCAGCTGCCTATCCAGTCTAACATCTGGCCCCCCTACCAGCAGCCCATCCAGTCTAGCATCTGGCCCCCCCTACCAGCAGCCCATCCAGTCTAACATCTGGCTCCCCTCCCAGCAGCCCATCCAGTCTAGCATCTGACCCCCCTCCCAGCAGCCCATCCTGTCTAGCATCTGGCCCCCCTCCCAGCAGCTCATCCAGTCTAGCATCTGACCCCCTACCAGCAGCCCATCCAGTCTAGCATCTGGCCCCCCTACCAGCAGCCCATCCAGTCTAGCATCTGGCCCCCCTACCAGCAGCCCATCCATTCTAGCATCTGGCCCCCCTACCAGCAGCCCATCCAGTCTAGCATCTGGCCCCCACTACCAGCAGCCCATCCAGTCTAACATCTGGCCCCCTACCAGCAGCCCATCCAGTCTAGCATCTGGGCCCCCCTACCAGCAGCCATCCAGTCTAACATCTGGCTCCCCTCCCAGCAGCCTATCCAGTCTAGCATCTGACCCCCCTCCCAGCAGCCCATCCTGTCTAGCATCTGCCCCTCTCTCAGCAGCCCATTCAGTCTAGCATCTGACCCCCCTACCAGCAGCCCATCCAGTCTAGCATCTGGCCCCCTACCAGCAGCCCATCCAGTCTAGCATCTGGCTCCCCTACCAGCAGCCATCCAGTCTAGCATCTGCCCCCCCTACCAGCAGCCCATCCAGTCAAGCATCTGGCCCCCTACCAGCAGCCCATCCAGTCTAGCATCTTGCCAGCCTACCAGCAGCCCATCCAGTCTAGCATCTGGCCTCCCTACCAGCTGCCCATCCAGTCTTGCATCTGGCCCCCCTACCAGCAGCTCATCCAGTCTAGCATCTGGTCCCCCTCTACCAGCATCCAGTCTAGCATCTGCCCCCCAACCAGCATGTTTTACTGTAGGCATGTAATAATATAACTTGATACCATTCAGCATTCATCAACCTATGTTTCCATGATAATAACATTCACCCCCCTCAAGCATACAATTCAATGCAAAATACATCACTCTCCTAAGTAGTCAGTGGCTGCTTGACAAGACCTCTTTGTACCTACCACCATCTTCTTTTGATTAGTCAGCCTGGTATGATGCCATATCTTTAATTGCTGACAATGAACCAAACAAACTAATCAAGAAAGGGCCAGAAATGTCAGCAAGTAAGAGGAGGCTTGAAGGGTTCTGGTCTGGCAGCCACAAAATATTGGTTCGCTAATACATAGTTGCTAACCCAGGGTCCTGTAAATCTACCTTTAGTCCCCTCCAGTATACAATCACATTACATAAAAAAGCATATCTCTCTTGGATCATCTTTGTTGCAGTACATATTGCTCCTCCCAACCACTCTGTATGCTGCCCCCCTTCTGTAATACATCAATCCTCTCAGACCCTCTATGTACAGCCCAATCCTGTAGTACATCACTCCCCTCCCCTTATACACATCCCAATTCTACAGTATATCATTTCTCTCAGTTCTTCTACATAAAATTCCATTTTGCAATATATTATTTCTCTCAAACCCTCTTTATACAGCCCAATCCTGCAATATTTAGCTAATTTCAGCTTCCATATATACATCCTGCTGCATATTACTTCTCTCAGCCCATATACAGTTGTGCTCAAAAGTTTACAAACCCCGGCAGAATTTTGCTTTCTTGTCCTTTTTTCAGAGATCATGAATGATAACACCAAAACTTTTTCTCCACTCATGGTTAGTGGTTGGGAGAAGCCATTTATTGTCAAACTACTGTGTTTTCTCTTTTTAAATCATATTGAAAACTCAAAACATCCAAATGAACCTGATCAAAAGTTTACATACCCCATTTCAATGACAGCTTGAAGTCTTTTGTGGTAGTTGTGGATGAGGTTCTTTATTTTCTCAGATGGTAAAGCTGCCCACTCTTCTTGGCAAAAAGCCTCTAGTTCCTGTAAATTCCTGGGCTGTCAAAAATTCTGCTGGGGTATCTAAACTTTTGAGAACAACTGTATACAGTCCTATCCTGCAGTATATCACTCCTCTCGGTCATTTATACAGTCCCAACTTGTAGTCTAGTACTCCTTTCTACTCTCTATATACAGCCCTATATTGCACTATTTCTTTTCTTCTCTCAGCCCATATATACAGCTCCATTCTGCAGTATATCAAATCCCTTCTGGGTACGCATGCACACCGCTGCTTCCTGGCATGAGCTGCAACGAGAAGCTCTTGTCAGATACAGGTAACATGATGAAGTGATGTTATCACATTGTAGGACATCCCTTGCATTCTAAGGGTATGTGCACACTTTGCGGATTTGCCTGTGGAATTTTCTGCGCAGATTCTACCTCTCTTGGCAGAAAACGCAGGTAAAAATCCTCGCTTTTTTATGTGGTTTTGATGCGGATTTAATGTGTTTTTGATGTGGTTTTTCATGCATTTTTTCATGCGGATTTGTATGCGTTTTTGTAAACTAAATAAAGATATTTTATTTAACAAAAAAAAAATCTGCGTTAGGCCGGGGTCACACTTGCGAGAAACTAGCACGAGTTTCACACCTCAATACCCGGCACTGCCTCCGACACTCGGCAGTGCCAGGTATTGAGGTGCGAGACTCGTGCGAGTTTCTCCAAGTGTGACCCCGACATTAAACACAATATCTGTTTAATTAAAAAAAAAATTAAAGAAAAAAATGGTGTGGGCTCCCTCACAATTTTCTGTGCCAGAGAGGGAAAGCCAGAGACTAGTGGCCGATGTCTATAGCCTGGGAAGCGGGTAATACCCATGGATCTTCCCAGTCTATGAATATCAGCCCGCAGCTGTATATTTAGCCTTTACTGGCTATTAAAATGGGGGATCTCCAAAAAAAATGACATGAGGTCTCCCTATAATTAATAGCCAGAAATGCTATGCAGACAACTGCGGGCTGATATTCATAGCCCAGGAAGGGACCATGGATATTGGTCCCCCCAGCTACAAACACCAACTCACATCTGCCCCAGAAGTGGCGCATCTCTAAGATGTGCCAATTCCAGCACTTAGCCTCTCTCTTCCCACTGCCCTGTAGCGGTGGCATATGGGGTAATAGGGGTTGATGTCACCTTTGTATGGAAGATGACATCAAGCCTGGTTAGTAATGGAGAGGCATCAATAAGACACCGATCCATTACTAATCCTATAGTTGTTAAGCGGTTAAAAAAAAGACACAGCCAGAAAAAGTATTTTAATGAAATAAAACACTACACAGTTCTGCCATATTTATTATACGCCTAATCCATGCAATGCCCTCAATCTCCTGTTAAAAATAAAATAAACAACCACAAATACTCCCTGTTCCAACATAGTCCATTTAATAACGAGTGTCCCATGACGATCTCCCCTGTAGAACAGTGACATCGGGTGATATCACTGCTCTACAGGGCCTCTCGCGATACTCTGACAGGAGATAATGGCTCCTGCAGTGCATCACTGAAGAGGTTACTGTTAGAATCTATTCAGTTTGACCATCAGCCATCTTGTTGTGGTTTCTGGCTGCTGGTCTTTTTCCCCTGGTGTTTGGCTTGTCGTTGGCCAGGTGATTGTATCACCCTTTATTACCCTGAACCTGCCTCCCAGTCCTTGCTGGACATCAGTGTTAATCCGCTTGAGTTCTGGCTAGGAGCCTTGTTAGCTTTGTGCTATACTTTGTGCAGTTCTGGGAACTCTAGTTCAGCTTGCTTAGTCTTTTTGTTTTTTCCTTTTATTTCTGCAGCTTCCTCTATTTCCCTTCTAGGAGGTTACCAGTGTTTTGTTCCCATTCCCTAGATCTTTCAGGGATCCCTTCCCCCACCTTCAGATCTTTGCTTGAGTCTAGACTAGGATCGTCTGTGTGTCTATTCGCAAGGAATAGGTTGCCCACTCCATTGTAGGGATCAAGTCTAGTCCTAGTGCAGGGTCAGATTCCCCCCACTCTATTCCTGATTTGCAGACCCTTAACAGTTACCCCAGTTCAGGCTCTCACTTTACGGCAATGCTGTGTTAGAATTTTCTCACACAACGTTGCTAGTAAGAGAATGAACTTAGGTGACCTCTCTCCCGTAGGCGGAGGAATACATCGTGGAGGATTACCTCCGCCTATCAGTGCATCGCGGAGGCCCTGTAGAACACTGATATCGCCCGATGTCAGTGTTCTACATGGGAGATTGTCGTGGGACACTCGATATTAAATGGACTACGGCAGAAAGGTATGTATAGGTTGGTTTATTTTTATTTTTTTTGGTTACAGGAGATTGAGGGCTTTGCGGACTAGCTGATTGGTGAATATGTACTGTATGTTATATGTTGTATGTACTGTCTGTACTGTATCATGGATGTTTTTTGTTTTATTTTTACAATTGAACACATGCATCGAGTGATGAGACTACTGTCCCATTATCGGCTAATGCTGTCACTGTCATATGTGACAGTATTCATAGCCAGATGGGAGCAGTAGTCCCATCACATGATGGCTGCCTACATAGACACGTGCACATCAGCACACACACAGGGACACACACACAGGGACACACGCAGGGACTCACAGACCCGCACACACACATACATGCAGACCCCCGCACACAGACACGAACACAGTCTCCACCCACACTCCGCCCACACACTTTTCCTCCTCCTGATCTGCAGCGTTTCTCGCACCCACATCCGCAGTAAATCCGCAAATCTTATTACATCTGCGGTTTTGCTGCAGATGTGCCTGACTCAATGGAAGTCAAAGGATGCAGAAACTCTGCAGATCTGCAAAAAGAATTGACATGCTGGGGAAAATAAAAATCTGCAAATCTGTGTGGATTTTTCCGCACCATGTGCACAGCAATTCTTAATTTCACATTGAATAACATTGGTTGTGCACTACACTGCAGATTTGATGCAATTCCGCGTGGAAACGCATCAAAATCCGCAACATGTGCACATACCCTAAGGCTGTGGTTCCACGGTCCGGAACCACAGCGCTTTGGATGGAGCGGAAATTCCGCTCCGTCTAAGCCCCGCCCCCTTTATGACACGCGATCTTTCCGGAGGTGTTCAGGACACCTCCGGAACACCTCCGGAAAGAGCGCAGGGCTACATAGCCCTGTGTTAATTCTGTTGCGGCGACGCACCGTCGCCGCAATACGCGAGGACATGCTGCGGTCTAAAAAGACGCGCCGCATGTCCGTTTACGCAGGTTTGCCACCTGCGTATTGTTACGCATAGTGGAGACGGGATTTCTTGAAATCCCCTCCACTATGCTGTAACATCTGGACGCTGCGTGTTTGGCGCTGCGCCAGCGCACAGCGCCAAACACGCAGCGTATCCTGACCGTGGAAACTCACCCTAAAGGTGTCCACCAGGCCAGACACAGCTTGCATCCTGCTGAAGTAAGTGGCAGAACAGGTAGCCGATTGTTATCTTCTCTGTCATAGTTGAAAACAGTATCTGTATCCAGAGCACAAACATGCCATTACAAATGCTGCAGGCAAATGCAGCCCACTACCGGACTGGCTAATCTGGTATTTTCTTTGATAGGAGGGTAACCCAGCTCTGGTATGAAGACTGCATGGCAGCCACATGTGATCACTGTATTACGGTATTGAGGAGCTGTTAAAACTGTTTTCTGCAATAATTTTAGAAGAGAATAACTCTGCAAAAATAAAAGTAAACATATGTATGTATCTGGTTGAAATCTGAAGCATATGGTTATACAGTACAGAATTATTTATACGTCCATATATAGTACATAAGCTTTTGAGTTAGTAAAGGAATTTTGACAGAAAGTTAATTTTAATCAACATTTTAATCAATAGATCTTTAAAAAATTATTAGTTCAGCAATTGGATGTGTTTAAAAAAATGTTCCTGTGCTGAGATAATCTTATAAATGTGCCCCTGCTGTGTACTGTGTAATGGCTGTGTCTGACCATACAGGGACATGGTCTCATCATACCACATCTCCTGGGCAGGGGAGGAAGCAAAAAAGAGTATACAGGCATTACAGCATGGGATCACAGCTGATTATTTCTGTGAGGTAAAACGTTGCTTAAAAACAGGCAGTGAAATCTTTTGCCTCACAAAAAGAACCAGCTTTCCTGTCTGTATATTCTCTTTAGGGCTCCTTTCCACTTGCGATAAATACGTCCATGTGAAATCCCAGCTCTGGGGCCGGCATGCGGGAGTGGAGCGAGCAGCTACATAGAAATACATGCAGCCGCACACTCCACTCCCGAGTGCCGGCGCCAGAGCTGGGATTTCACATGCGAGAATCGGATGTATTTCTCGCAAGTGGAAAGGAGCCCTTAGTGTCCTCTCCTGCCCAGGAGATGCGGTCTGTGCAGACCGTGACCCAGCATGTTCAGACACAGCCTTTACACGGTACATAGCAGGGGCACATTTATAAGTTTATCTCAGCTGAAGAACATTTTTTTTAATACATCCAATTGTGGAAGTTATTATTCCAAGATATATTAATTAAAATATATTTTGCGTAACATTCCTTTAAGCCGCCTCTGTGGACAGAATGTTCTGTTTTTCTCACCTCAATATAGCACAGTGCCTCCATCCGAATCTTGCTGGGAGCTGTAGTGGGATGCAGGAGGGTCTTCCTCTTCTCACAGAGGTTGACTCGGGAAACCCTTGTCCACACTCTGTACACACTCACAAGAGATGGGGTTGGAACAATTAACAGTTTTATTTATGAAATGGGTAAACAGTGAATATGGTAAGGGGAATAGCAAGAAACAGTAAAACAAACAGTATTTGTCATGTGTGCATTGCCACGAAGATCGTCGCGGTTGCACATTTTGACTTCTCACAGCTGAGTTGCTGTTTCTTTGTGTTTGGCAGCTAGGGAGTTAATTCTGTCTGTGCTCGGTGCTGGGACTGGGTGCAGTTTCTCCCGGCTGCAATTGATTATTTGTTGATTGGTTTCCTTTAAATTCCTGGTTGTCTGCTTTGGGAGTTGCCAGTGAAATCCTTCATGCAGACCACAGATAGGAATGAATCTGTATAGACTTAAGTTGAGAGCTCCTTAGCTGTTTTAAGCTCAACTTACTTAGAGTTTATTTCCCAGACCATTTATGTTCCTTCGGTGTTTGAGTGTGTATGCAAGTGAGTGCTATCCTGTCTGTCTTATATGTCTAATCTGTGTATTTAGCTGAGATCAGCCCATATCCCTTTGGTGGTAATCAGGATCCTTCTTAGGACTGATTACAGGGTTCAGGGTCTGACAGGAGACAGGGTTAGGCTGGAGACTTGGACCTCTGAACCATTATCAGTACCTCCAAGGTAAGGGATTAGTTAGGACCCCAGTGTAGGGTCAGGTTAGACCCCGGTCCTCCTCTTTCCTGTTACAGCTCATCAAGTCCTCAAGATTAACCCTGAGTTCAACTATATCGTTTCTGCACATCAAGTCCTCAAGATTAACCCTAAGTTCTGCAGAGATTGTGTCAGGTAAATCTATTTTATACTTACATTCTGATGTTGCTAAACTATATGTTGTATAGAGTGTGGTTCCTGTATAAATAGTTTACTGACATTGTATTCATATCATTAGACAGCGTGACATTTTCACTGGCCTTAAAAAATTATCTCTAGTTACCATGGATCCAGTAGCTCAGCTGGCTCTGCAGTTGCAGGGATTATCCATGGAGCTGACGGACATTAAGTCCAAAGTTTTGTCTCCCCTGGAGCAAACCAGAGTTGAACCTAAAGTAGCTCTTCCAGATAGGTTCACTGGTGGGCGAGACAAATTTTTTACCTTCCGGGAGGCATGTAAATTGTATTTTCGGCTTCGGCCGCGATCATCAGGGAGTGATGAGCAGAGAGTGGGAATTGTTATCTCACTTCTTCAAGGGGACCCTCAATCCTGGGCATTTTCCCTTCCTCCGGGATCCCCGGCTCTACAGTCTGTAGATCAATTTTTTACTGCTCTGGGATTGGTATATGATGACCCAGATCGGGTCTCTCTTGCTGAGACCAAATTACGTAAGTTACAGCAGGGAGATCGTCCGGCGGAGGAATTTGCTTCTGAGTTTCGTAGATGGGCCACGGATACTCAGTGGAATGACCCAGCTCTTAGGAGCCAGTTTTGTCATGGGCTTTCTGACAAATTAAAAGACGTTTTGGCTCAGTATGAGTCTCCTCCTTCTCTGGAGGCTGCTATGGCCCTAGCTATCCGTACTGATAGACGACTTCGGGAGAGGGGTGAGGTAACTCCACTCCCTGTTGTTTCTCCACCTACTACTAAAGTCCCTTATGTTGAGGTTCCCCTTGTCTGTTCGGATGAGCCTATGCAGTTGGGAGGGACATCTTTTCGTAGTAGGGGATTGGCGGCACGCCGCAGGACTAGGTGTTTTTTCTGCGTGAAAGAGGGACATTTTGTTGGAGAATGTCCATCCCGTGTCTTGTTAAGTAAAAAGTCGCCGGAAAACTGCTAATCCCAGGTTGTGTGGTGGACGACAACCTGGGAGTATGTATTTCATCCGCCGGTTCTTCTCAGTTCCTTGTACCAGTGGAGGTGGTAGTTGGTACTAGAGTGAAGAGATTGTCTGTTCTTCTGGATAGTGGTTCTGGGGCTAATCTGGTTGACGCTCAGTTTGCTCAGGCCCAAGGTATGCATCTGAGAGTATTGGTCAAACCGATCCCTATTTTCTCCATTGACGCCAGGCCTCTCGGCCAAGGTAGCTTTGTTCATGAGGTTCATAACATTGACCTTCGGGTAGGGGCAATACATAGGGAACAATTATCTTGTTATGTGTTGGAGGGTCTACCTACTCCCATTGTGTTGGGACTTCCTTGGCTGGTTAAACATAACCCTGTGATTAATTGGCAGTCCAGAGAGATAAGCCAATGGGGTGAGTTTTGCAAAAGCAACTGCATGAACACAGTCATCAGTGCGGTCGTGCCTAGTACATTGCCTCCTTTTTTGGAGGATTTTGGGGATGTTTTCTCTGAGGAGGGGTGTCGGGAGTTGCCTCCTCATCGCATGTATGACTGCTCTATTAATCTACTTCCTGATGCTAAGTTGCCTAAAGCTAGGTTGTATAATCTTTCTGGTCCTGAAAGACAGGCTATGAAAGATTATATTTCTGAAAGTCTGGCCAAAGGGCATATTAGACCTTCATCTTCCCCTGTGGCCGCGGGGTTCTTCTTTGTGAAGAAAAAAGATGGAGGCCTACGCCCTTGCTTGGATTTCCGCGAACTTAATCGGATTACTGTTCGAGATCCGTATCCACTCCCTCTTATTCCTGATCTCTTCAATCAAATTGTTGGCGCCAAATGGTTCTCTAAATTGGATCTCAGGGGGGCGTATAATCTGATTAGGATAAAAGAGGGGGATGAGTGGAAAACGGCGTTTAACACGCCGGAGGGACATTATGAAAACCTGGTCATGCCTTTTGGTCTGACTACTGCTCCAGCAGTATTCCAACATTTTGTTAATGACATTTTTCGTCACCTTGTGGGGGTGTTTGTGGTCGTATATTTGGATGACATTTTAATTTACTCGCCAGATCTTGTGTCTCACCAGGAGCATGTGAGACAGGTGTTGCAGATCTTGCGAGACAATAAACTATACGCCAAACTGGAGAAGTGTGTTTTTGCCGTACAGGAACTTCAGTTTTTGGGTTTTTTGGTGTCAGCCTCCGGTTTCCGGATGGACCCTGAAAAGGTGAGAGCAGTGCTTGAATGGGATCAGCCAGGGGATCTTAAGGCTCTGCAGCGTTTTTTTGGGGTTTGCTAATTACTACCGGAAATTTATTTGTAATTTCTCGTCTGTCGTCAAACCTCTCACTGACATGACGAGAAAAGGGATGGATTTTTCTAAGTGGTCGGACAAAGCTTGCCAAGCCTTTTCCTCTTTAAAAAGATGTTTTGCTTCGGCACCCGTTCTCATCCAACCAGATGTATCTCAGCCGTTCATTGTGGAGGTGGACGCGTCTGACGTAGGGGTGGGTGCTATATTGTCCCAGGGTCCGTCCCCTGGTAAATGGCATCCGTGCGCTTTCTTTTCTAAGAAATTGTCGTCCGCCAAAAGGAATTATGATATCGGCAATAGGGAACTTTTGGCCATTAAATTGGCTTTTGAAGAATGGCGTCACTTTCTGGAGGGGGCAGTCCACCCGGTCACCGTTATTACTGATCACAAGAACCTGCTGTATTTAGAATCCGCTAAGCGTCTGAATTCCAGACAAGCTCGATGGTCGTTGTTTTTTACCAGGTTTAATTTTGTCGTCACTTATCGTCCGGGGTCTAAGAATGTAAAGGCTGATGCCTTGTCTCGCAGTTTCCCAGGGGCCGGGAAAACGGACGACCCGATTCCTATCCTTCAGGAGGGGGTGGTAGTGTCGGCTGTATGTTCTGAGCTTGAGGAGGAGATGTTAGAGGCTCAGGGGGACGCCCCTGCAGGACCTCAGGGAGACTGTTTGTCCCGAATCAGTTGAGACAAAAGGTTATTGAGGCACATCATAATTCTGCTTTAGCAGGACATCCAGGGAGTAAGGCTACTTTAGATCTCCTTTCCCGCCGATTTTGGTGGCCTAACGCTAATAAAGATGTTATAACTTTTGTCGCGTCCTGTGGGGTTTGTGCTCGCTCTAAAACTCCTCATACCCGTCCGTCTGGGACCCTTTTACCCTTGAAACTTCCGGAGCGTCCATGGACTCATTTATCTATGGACTTCATTACGGACCTTCCTCCGTCGTCTGGGAATACTGTCATTCTGGTGGTTGTTGACAGGTTCAGTAAGATGGCACATTTCGTTGCTCTTCCGGCACTCCCTAATGCTAAAACTCTGGCGCAGGTGTTCATTAGGGAGATCGTGAGACTTCATGGGTTGCCTTCTGATGTGGTGTCAGATAGGGGGTCTCAGTTTGTGTCCAAATTTTGGAGGGCATTTTGTTTACGTCGGGGGATGCAATTGTCGTTTTCCACGGCTTTTCATCCACAGACCAATGGTCAGACAGAGCGTCTGAATCAGAGTTTAGAGACATATCTCCGGTGTTTTGTATCGAAGAACCAGGAGGACTGGTCTTCTTTCTTGCCTCTGGCAGAGTTCGCTCTTAACAACAGGCGGAGCGAGTCCACTGGTAAGTCCCCATTTTTTGGGGCATATGGTTTTCATCCCCAGTTTTGTACTTTCAATGGGGGGGGTCCTTCTGGGGTTCCTGAGGAGGAGCGTTTCTCGTCGTCACTTGCTTCTGTGTGGCGAGGTGTATTGAATAATTTGAGTAATATGGGGAACCGTTACAAACGTATGGCTGATAGGAGGAGAGTTTCTGGTCCAGATCTGAATGTGAACGATCTGGTATGGTTGTCTACCAGGAATATGAAACTTAAAGTGCCCTCCTGGAAACTGGGTCCCAGATTCATCGGGCCGTACAGGATCAGTTCCATAATTAATCCTGTGGCATTTCGTCTGGAACTCCCTTCTACGTTTAAAATTCATAATGTGTTCCACAAGTCATTACTTAAAAGGTATGTGGCACCAGTCATACCGTCACCTCTACCTCCTCCTCCAGTGTTGGTCAATGGTAACTTGGAATTTCAAATATCAAAAATCATTGACTCTCGTCTGAATCGCCGGTCCCTTCAGTACTTGGTGCATTGGAAGGGGTATGGTCCGGAGGAGAGGACGTGGGTCCCTGCATCTGATGTTAACGCAGATCGTTTGGTTCGGACCTTCCACAGAACTCACCCGGGCAGGCCTGGTCCTGAGGGTCCGGAGGCCCTCGTAGAAGGGGGGGTACTGTCATGTGTGCATTGCCACGAAGATCGTCGCGGTTGCACATTTTGACTTCTCACAGCTGAGTTGCTGTTTCTTTGTGTTTGGCAGCTAGGGAGTTAATTCTGTCTGTGCTCGGTGCTGGGACTGGGTGCAGTTTCTCCGGGCTGCAATTGATTATTTGTTGATTGGTTTCCTTTAAATTCCTGGTTGTCTGCTTTGGGAGTTGCCAGTGAAATCCTTCATGCAGACCACAGATAGGAATGAATCTGTATAGACTTAAGTTGAGAGCTCCTTAGCTGTTTTAAGCTCAACTTACTTAGAGTTTATTTCCCAGACCATTTATGTTCCTTCGGTGTTTGAGTGTGTATGCAAGTGAGTGCTATCCTGTCTGTCTTATATGTCTAATCTGTGTATTTAGCTGAGATCAGCCCATATCCCTTTGGTGGTAATCAGGATCCTTCTTAGGACTGATTACAGGGTTCAGGGTCTGACAGGAGACAGGGTTAGGCTGGAGACTTGGACCTCTGAACCATTATCAGTACCTCCAAGGTAAGGGATTAGTTAGGACCCCAGTTAGGGTCAGGTTAGATCCCGGTCCACCTCTTTCCTGTTTCAGCTCATCAAGTCCTCAAGATTAACCCTAAGTTCTGCAGAGATTGTGTCAGGTAAATCTATTTTATACTTACATTCTGATGTTGCTAAACTATATGTTGTATAGAGTGTGGTTCCTGTATAAATAGTTTACTGACATTGTATTCATATCATTAGACAGCGTGACAGTATTACATAATCTGCAAATACATAAACAATATAAGGCTTTGCAGTTATCCTGAATGTTAGAGATGATACTTCTTTTTTAAATCGCAACAAGTACACTATTAACTAATACTGCTTTCCAGCAATGAGAAACAACAAAATTCAAATTTGGGGACCGGCTGCTGCAGGTGATGGTGCACTTGAAGAGTTCATTGGTGAAAATAATGCCATAACAAGATCTTCTTCACAGTGGGTCTTATTATAAATCCAGGTGTGTTGAACCACAAGTCCCAGCAATCCTCCCTTATAGATAGTTCTTGTCCCCAGTGGAAACACAAGTCCCAGCAAGCTACTCACTCTTTCATGTGGTAGTTCTGCAGTCACACATGGTTCCAGCCTGAGGCTTCAGGATTCAATTTCATAGGGATGGTAGGCAGAGTTCTTCTCCTTTCTGCAGAAAGGAGGTGGGATAACCTGTCTGGTCTGTAGTTGTGGTGCAGCTCCAAGGCTCACTGTCCTCTCACATGGAGCTTAAAAACTATCAGTCCACACACTGTGCTCTCCCTCTAGACCAGTGATTTTCAACCTTTTTTGAGCCGCGGCACACTTTTTATACTTAGAAAATCCTGGGGCACACCACCAACCAAAATAGCACAAAATGACACTAAAACAGTCATATTATACATATAGTTAATAATATAGATTTTTTTTCCCCACGGCACACCGACCATGTGTCGCGGCACACTAGTGTCCGCGGAACACTGGTTGAAAATCACTGCTCTAGACCACCGCTGTCTCTTCTCAATAATGGCAGACAGACCTCATGTTCCCTGGTACTGACCCCTCATCCCTCCTTCTCCAGCTTGCTCAACTAATCAGTCCCAACCTCTGCTGGTGCTCCTCCACTTCAAAGTTGAAAATACAATGCAGCTAAGGAAGGGCTAATATCTTTTACTGAGACACTGCCTGTGCCTATCAGACTCAGTCTCAGTACACCAGTCTCTCCCCACCGGGGTTACATTTGTTTGTGGAAAAAAACACTTTAAAGATTAAGAATTAATTCAACAAGTTAGTTGGTGAAATGGAAAAAACTATAAACCAAGCTGTATTTTCCTATATACAGTTGAAATTAGAAGTTTACATACACTATATAAAAAGACACATATACATGTTTTTCTCAATATGTGATATGAAATCAGAATAAACCTTTCCTGTTTTAGGCCAATTGGGATTACCATAATAATAATATTTGCATTTTTATTACTTACTGCAAAGTCAAAAGATTACATAAATTTCATTAGTATTTGGTACCATTGCCTTTAAACTGAATGACTTGGGTTAAACGTTTGGGATCTCCTTCCATAAGCTTCTCACAATGGTTGATTGGAATTTGGGCCCATTCCTCTTGACAAAGCTGGTGTAATTGATCCAGGTTTGTGGGTCTCCTTGCTGGCACCTGCCTTTTCTACTTTGTCTATAAGTTTTCAATAGGATTGAGATCAGGGCTTTGTGAAGGCCACTGCAACACATTGACTTTGTTATCCTTAAGCCACTTTGTTACCATTTTGTCAGTATACTTCGGGTCATTGTCAATTTCGAAGACCCATTTCCGCCCAAGCTTTAACTTCCTGGCTGATGTCTTGAGATGTTGCTTCAGTAATGCTACATAATCTTTTTTCATGATGCCATCTATTTTGTGAAGTGCACCAGTCCCTCCTGCAGCAAACCAAGCCCATAACATGATGCTGCGCCCCTGTGTTTCACAGTTGGATGGTGTTCTTAGGCTTCCAAGTTTCTCCATTTTTCCTCCAAACGTAATGATGGTCATTATGCCTAAAAAGTTCCATTTTAATTTCATCAGACCACAAGACAACGGATGGACTCTACATGCCTAGTTCCCACCGTGAAGCATGAAGGAGGTGGTGTGATGGTGTGGGGGTGCTTTGCTAGTGACACTGTTGGGGATTTATTCAAATTGAGCGGTCCAGCTCACCCCAAACCATCTTTTGGGTTCAGGTCTGATGACTGTGGAGGCCAGGTCATCTGGCATAGCACCCCATCACTCTCCTTCTTGGTCAAATAGCCCTTACACAGCCTGGAGGTGTGTTTGGGGTCATTGTCCTGTTGAAAAATAAATGATGGTCCAACTAAACGCAAACCGGATGGAATAGCATGCTGCTGCAAGATGCTGTGGTAGCCATGCTGGTTCAGTATGCCTTCAATTTTGAATAAATCCTCAACAGTGTCACCAGCAAAGCACTCCCACATCATCACACCACCTCCTCCATGCTTCACGGTGGGAACCAGGCATGTAGAGTCCATCCATTCACCTTTTCTGCATGCAAAGCAGTAATCAAAGCAAAAGGTGGCTACTTTGAAGAACCTAGAACATAAGACATATTTTCAGTTGTTTCATACTTTTTTGTAAAGTGTAATGTATAATTCCACATGTGTTAATTCATAGTTTTAATGCCTTCAGTGTGATTCTACAATTTTCACAGTCATGAAAATACAGAAGAATCTTTGAATGAGAAGGTGTGTCCAAACTTTTGGTCTGTGCTGTACACCTAGGTAGAGGACTGATTGCATTTCTGTCAGGTCATCAATATGCAGTCAGATGTCGTGATTCATGGTAATGCTTTACTTGTCTTTTGCATTTAATTCTGATGTTGCAATGTGGTCCCTGATCTACAGAGCCTTCAACCTAATTTAGCAGAGAATGGATTTGTTTGAAGGGTTGACTCAAAGGGAAAGATTCACAAAGCAGTGAAAAATAGAGTTATTGTGATAGTCAATTAAACACTTTCACAAAAACAGAGGTTTCCTTTTAAGAACTTTATTGGGAAACTGGACAGAAAATGATTTCCTTAAAGTAGAGTTAAAGTTTAAAAGAAGCATATACTGCAGAGAATGTTTATCTCCCTTCCCGTGAATGTCAGAATGCATCTGTTTAATCAGAAAATCATTTGGGGGAATAATCTGCCCTGTCAACAGCAATGACTGTCGCAAAGAACTTTCTGACACCTGGAAAAGTTGCAAATCTTTGCTTCCACTTTATACATTGCAGTTCTCTTGTGAATAAAAAGAATGAGGAAACTTGGAACAGGAGAAAGGAGTAGAGCAATGGCAGTAAATCAGTAAGCTTAAAAAGTCTCAGAATTAAGAAGTAATTATAATTTTATATTATCATTTAGAGCAACATAAAGACATTGTATGTAATGTAATACCCCAAAATAGGGTATAACAGAATGTTGACAGTTACTTTTTATAGCACAATTGTCTTCATAGGACAAGTTATTGCATTAAGTAATTGTTAACGTGATTTATAGACTAAGGCCAAGGTCACACTAGTGAAAAATATGGACGAGTGCTATAAAACATTGCATAGCACTCGGACCAGTATTAATCTATGGGGCATCTCCCATCACCAGTTTTTTCTCTACCGTATTCTACGTGCGAGTGAAATCGCAGCATGCTGCGATTGTCACCAACACTCGGCCGAGTCTTGGTGCACTCGCACCCATATAGGTCTATGGGTGCGATTGACACAGCGCACATCACTCAGATATCATCCGAGTGCTGTGCGATATATACGCCAATGCCGGCAATGGAGGAGATAGAGAAATTAGTTTCTCTGCCTCCGCAGCTGTGCTCCGATCCACTCTGTGTGAGAGGCTCGGAGCACAGTAGCATGACACTCGGCTCCCGCAGGCAGCAGATCAGCTGCCGAGTGTTAGGGTTCGAGTTCCCAATGCTGCACAAGGGGAATCTTGAGCCATTCCCGCTGCGGTGCCCCATCCGTTTCCGGCCGCAGTGGAGCCTGCTCAGCAAAGACATCGGTCCCAGCGTCTTGCCCGGTCTAATACTGTGCAGAGACTTGCTGCTGCCTCTCCTGGATCTTCGGTTATAACCATTGCTGGAGCAGGCAGATTTGGGACTAAGTCCTCTGTTTCTTCTTCTGAGCATGCCCAGGGCAAGATCTCCCATTGGAGATCAGGGGTCACATGCTCAGATACAGCTACGACTCCTATTGGTCCTCCAGGAAGGTCCTGTAGCTGTTTGTGATCTGAAGCAGCTTGCTATTGGTCCTTTCTGGAAGGTCTTCTACTCGTGGCTGCTATAAAAGGTTGTCCTGATCGCACGGCCATGCGCTAGTATCAAACCTTTATGTGTTTTGCGCCAGTATGGTCATGCGTGTGTGTGGTTAGGGCGGCTGAAATACGCCATTACAATACCGACCTAATCGGTGAGGAGCTTGGTATGCTAGCTGGTCAGGGTCGGTGTCTTAGATGCCTTTAGAATACCTGCATAACCGGTGAGGAGTTTGGTTGCCGTATTCAGGGCCTGGCGTACAGATTCCATAAATAGTGCATGACCACTTCCTATGTTCGCTTAGCAGTCAACTGTGTACCTGGACACAGTAGGGTTTCTCAGCGGCTCTGTGACGCAACAGGGTTCGCTTTAAAATGCTAGTCAGCGCCCTAGCGTTTTACTTTGCGGCTCACTGAAGCTAAGTGAGTTCGTACTTATCGCCATATAGCGCTGCGGCATTCTCGCTAGCGGCTCTGTGGATTAACAGAGTTCGCACTATCTGCCACAGCGCGCTACGGCGTTTATTTTAGCGACTCTGCGGGATAACAGAGTTCACTACTTTCGCCATCTTACTAGCAGCAGGCTCTGCCTGCACGGTGGACCCCGGGCTGCGAACGCACCTCTCTACATTATTTATTAGGTGCGTTCCGCAGACCCTAACACCGAGGGTCGTTAGCATATCGCATCCGATGCCATACGCAAGTGTGACTCCGGCCTCAGATGCAGATACTGTATACTATGGCCCTGATTCGTCAAGACTGGTCTTGGTGAGGGGGTGTTGGAGTCAGAGGCACATGCAGGCCCTGACTGCTAATCTGCCCTTGCATTAAGTAGGTGTGTGTGCTTAGCCCTGTGTCTGACATCTGAGCTTGTGACTGACATTGGATCTGCTGGGACTATTCTCATGAATTTTCCCTTCTGCTTTTGATCCCGGACATGGCCTCTGACTATCCATTTGTTGTACTCCCTGGTATGGATGTACTCTTCTGGTATTTGACCCCGGACTGTTTACTGACCACGACTTTGACTTTGTACTAGGAGCCCTCCTGATTTCTGGTCTCAGACCTATTGACTACCCTTTCTCACAGTTTGGCCTTGTGACTCAGCATCATACTGATAACATAAGCTCGCAGCTGTCTGCTTTACCTTTATTGATTATCAAAAATAGTTTGTTTTATTATATATTAAGTTCAATAAGGCTAAACACCATTTACTGCAACATGAAAGGCACTAAAGGGTGCTAATTTATTATATGTGGGGGCCTTGTGAAATTATACGTCTACAGGATATCTATATATTCTATCTAGTCTATATATCTATTCTATCTCTCTATTGTGACATTTCAGGCTGTGAATTTACTGTACTTGGCAGATGAAATTTTGGGTTTCCTTTGAGATGTGTGCTTAAAAATTTTGCTACACACACATGGTCTGTGTGCCGTCCGATTTTTTTTCTCTTACCCATTGACTTGCATTAGCGAGTGCGATCCAATTCTCACATCAACTCACAGCATGCTGCGATTTTTTTTCTGACTCTGATTAAGCTAAGGAAAAGCTTGCAGATGAGCAATGCCTTACTGAATAACATTGGTGAGAGTTCAATGCGATATTTCTCCCATTGCACTAGTCCGACTTATACGCTCGTGTGAGCGAGCCCTTAGTTGTATTCTCCACAATTATGGCACAATCTCCACAAAATGGCAAGAAGATAGCCAGTTTTGAAAGTAATCCATAAGGAGTCCTGTTTGCAGTTTGAAAAAAGCCATGTAGGGGACACAGCTAGCATGCAGAAGAAGGAGCTCTGGTCGGATGAGACTAAAGTAAAACATTTTGGGCTAAATGCAAAACATTATCTTTGGTGGAAAATTAACTGTGACGGGGTTACGGCGACAGAGAGGGGCCAAAAGACGGTAGTGTCTGCTTCACGTACTCCAATAGTAGGCAAATGATGTGCACACTGTATAGTCGATTGATTGGTGCTGGCTGAACAACAGTATCCAATATAGTAGAAAAATCAGCCGCACTCAGTACTGATTGTGAAAATAGTGAAGTTTCATTTATTAAGTCATTGAACTAGATAAACAGCACAGACAACTGTGTGATGTGCGCTCAGAACGGACAAAGCTGATGGGGTTTAACGTTTCGACCAAACGTGGTCTTTTTCAAAAACCTTACTGTGAAATAGAACATACATATAAGTATATCACGAACACAGACATAAATATAACAAATAATATAAACAGTTAATATATACATATATACAAAAGGGTTCTTAATGAACATATAGTAAAGTCCTTTAAAGGACCAACCACCTGGTGGCGTTCATAGCAATCTGGCAGTGACAACCATAGAGGTCTCCAGGAGACCTCTGATTGTCATGCCAACCTATCGGTGACCCAGGATCACGTGACGGAGGTCAACGATGGGCGGATTTCTGTCACGATTGCCGAAACTGCTTGTTAAATGCCGCTGTCAGTGTTTGACAGTGGCCTTTAATGGGTTATCAGCCGCTGGAGGATCGCGATTCCTCCCGTGACTGTTAGAGGAACATGACAGCTGATCAGATCAGCTGTCATGTGCCGGAAAAGGTGCAAGCTCCGGTGATGAGGGGGGGAGGTGTCTAATGACGGATAGATCTGTCATTGATTATTAAAGCGTTAAGTGTGACATGCATGCAAAATAATAGGAAATCAGGAAGGGTCAAGCATTTTTTCGCACAACTGTACATTGCAACCCAAAATACTTTCGTAATCTTCAGATTTCATGATGCCTTGTACACAGTCAAGGCACCTAGTGCCAGAGGCAGCAAAACAGCCCCCCAAAACATATTTGAACCTCCAGCATATTTGACTGTAGGTACCATGTTATTTTCTTTGTAGGCCTCATTCTGTTTTCGGTAAACAGCAGAATGCTGTGCTTTACCAAAAAGCTCTATTTGGCGTCATCTGTCCATGAGACACTTTCCCAGAAGGATTTTAGCTTACTCTCATATATTTTGGCAAGCTGCAGTCTAGCTTTTTTATGTCTCTGCGTCAGCAGTGGGGTCCTCCTGCCTTAGCGTATCATTTCATTGAAGTGTCGATGGATAGTTCAAGCTAACATTCATGCACCCTGAGCCTGCAGGAAAGCTTCAATTTCTTTGGACCTTGATTAGCCATGCTTCTCCACCATCTGGACTATCCTGCGTTGCAACCTTTCATCATTTTTTTTTTCTGCTGTCCACGTCCAGGGATATTAGCTACAGTGCCATGGGTTGGAAACGTCTTGATTATATTGCGTGGACAAAGGAACATCAAGATTTCTGGAGATGGACTTGTTACCTTGACATTGTTGGTATTGTTCAACAATTTTGGTTCTCAAGTCCTCAAACAGTTCTCTTCTCCTCTTTCTGTTCGCCAAGTTTAGTTTGGCACACATAGACACACAATGCAAAGATTGAGTCAACTTCTCCGCTTTATATATTTTCAGGTGTGATTTTTATATTGTCCACACCTGTTACTTGCCACAGGTGAGTATAAATGACCATCACATGCTTGAAACAAAGTTGTGTATCCACAATTTTGGAAAGGTGCCAACAATTTTGTCTGGCCCATTTTGGGGGTCTTGTGTGGAATTATGTCCAATTTGCCTTTTTTCCCTGTTTTTTTGTGCTGTTTCAATATGCATAAAATAAATAAACATGTGTATAACAAAACATGTAATTGTTGTAACACTGCTGCCGGCGCCCCTGCATGGTATCTCCTTCTTCCTCCATGCAGGGACGCCGGTTTACTCAACACCCAAGCTCCGCGGCATGGTCTCCCGGCATGTATGTCCTCTTTCTTTGTGTGCGCACCGCAAATCCTGGTAGCGAATCTAGTATGAACTCCCCTGTTCTTAAAGGGGCAATGCTCACTAACACTACTGTAAATGCCCTCAGGTTGTAGCTGAGGATAATGTAGTGCACCTGCAAGATGGCTCCCAGCCAATAGCTGGGAGGCATCTTGTATAAAAGACTCCCTTTCCCCTAGTGAGTCATCAAGCAATGTGTAGAATCATTAGTTAGTAAGGTGTACAACTCGTGAGTTGTGAGGTCCCCTGGTCCCGGTGTGGCCAGTGTTCTGAACCTGTATCCCTGGTCCCCATGTGTCCAGTCCTGTATCTGTAGTCCCCTAGTCACGGTGTGACCACCTGCAGCTCAGTCTGTCTCCACCATCAGGAGCTCCAGTGAACACAAGGTAGCTGATTAATTGTGCCCCTTCCTGAGCAGGCCCGGTCCTGTGGCACAGGGAGTCCACAAATCCACGTGCTGCACTGCTAGATGTAAGGGTATGTTTCCACATTCAATATTTGCTGCGGATTGAACACTGCGTACAGCTGCAGCGTCCAATCAGCAGCAGCCAGATGTTACAGCATAGTGGAGGGGATTTTATGAAATCCTATCTACACTATGCGTTCAAACACGCAGGTGGCAGACCTGCATATACGCACATGCGTGCATCTTTCTAGACCATAGAATCATAGAATGGTAGAGTTGGAAGGGACCTCCTGGGTCATCTGGTCCAACCCCTGCTCAAAGCAGGATTCACTACATCATCCCAGACAGATGTCTGTCCAGCCTCTGATTGAAGACTTCCATTGAAGGAGAACTCACCACCTCTCGTGGCAGCCTGTTCCACTCATTGATCACCCTAACTGTCAAAAAGTTTTTTCTAATATCTAATCTGTGTCTCCTCCCATTCAGTTTCATCGCATTGCTTCTAGTCTTTCCTTGTGCAAATGAGAATAAAAATAATCCTTCTACAATGTGACAGCCCTTGAGATATTTGTAGACCGCTATTAAGTCTCCTCTCAGTCTTCTTTTTTGCAAGCTAAACATTCCCAAATCCTGTAACCGTTCCTCATAGGACATGGTTTGCAGACCGGTCACCATTCTGGTGGCTCTTCTCTGAGCTTGCTCCAGTTTGTTGATGTCTTTTTTAAAATGTGGTGTGACTCGCACCACAATTGTGGATACCAGGGCTATGGGGTACTCGGAGCCGAGCCCATTGATTTCTATGGGAGTTGTCACTGGCAGCGGGACTCGGTCCGTGGCCCTGGCAGTCATGCGATGGGGGATATTTACAGGGGATTATTAGGATAGGTAGTTCGTGACGCCACCTGTGGTATCTGATCAATTGGACCAGCGCTGCTATAAGGATCTTCACAGGGGATGTTATGGGGGCAGCTGGGTGGTAAGTCTCCCACAGGTGAGACGGGTCCCTGGAAGTCTATGGTGATGATGCAGGGTGTAGATAAGAATTCAGTCACACACAATGCAGCTTCTTTTCATACCTTTACTGGTAGATGTTTCAGGAAGATCCCGGGGAGCTGGTCGGGGTGGAGAATGCACATTCGGGACACCGCTGAGCAGGTTAGAGGCCTCCTTTACTTCATATGTATCTGAGTCCAAACTTGCATGAAGCGAAGTTAACTCTACAATCTCCAGCTTTTCTCAATAGCTGCAAAGCCCGGCTGACATTGTGGTAGAGCCTTCTATATCTCTGATTATCAGATGTTGAGAGAACTAAGTCCTTACTTTTACAGGGCCCTGCTCAAAGTCCTTGTTCTACCTGACTCTGGTTACGTATCAGCGCTTAGGGCTGCTCTCTGCGACCTGTAGTCCAGATAGCCTCCAGTTTTCCTATCACTAGGCATGAAGCTCTAGCAATGCTTCGGACTCCGGTGAATCAATGCAGGTAGTCCAATACCTGATGCACTGCTCTCTGCCTTCTCCACTATGCCCTTCGCCCTGCTCTCGCTCTTAGCATAAGCACTTGTAGCTTTGATGGTAATGTCAGCTTTCTTCCAGAGCTCACTGAATAGCTCTCAGTATCCTCCAAGTCCAGACTGGACTGACACTGAACTGCACTGTCCGAAGACAGGAAACAGACTGAACTGAACCTGATTGCTACGTGTCACTCCCTTTTATACCCCTGATGGGTGTGTCTGAAAGTGTGAGTGACGTGAATAGATAACAAGCTTTTGCGGTTACCTTCCTGTGCATTTTCCTGGATATGTGTGCCTGACATAGCTGGGCCACACATCCCCCCTTGGTTAAACACAGCACTCCCGGGCTGTAAAAGAGAAAAAGAAAAACATTTTTGTTTTTGCATATAACAACAACATTTTAACTCTTCCCATCTGGGAGGTAAGACTTCTTGAACGTTACAATTTGTACATTAGAAAAATACAAAAGTATCAAAACATTCTCATTATACAAGACAAATTCTTGTGGAGGACCTGCACCAAACCTCCCACGTGGGTCCTGGGTGGGCTGCAGGACTTCTGACTGCAGACCTCACTCTAGGCCACACCATACGGGTTTTCTTTCAGAGGTAGTTCAAGGCTTTGTGTAAAACCAAGATATAGCACCGTAGTGCAAACCATGGGCGTACCCACCGTGGGGCAGGGGGGGGCAACTGCCCCCCCCTAGAAGCAGGGGCACACAAAGAACTTGGAGAGCAGGCAGACACACAAAGCTGACAGGGGGCGGGACTCACTGCAGCACAGGCTGAGACTCTGCCACCGATCAGTCCACCCATAGTGAAAGAGAGGAGGACGTCACCCAACCATGTGACCCGCAGCTGGGAGGTGTCACCGCAGGTCCTCTAGTTACATATGTGAAGAATCAGGAGGAAGGATTGAATGCAGTCACCGGGTCACATGATCCAGAGAGAGGCGTGTCCACAGGTCCTTCAGCTGCCCGGCTGCTTGAGTGTGTGAGTGGCGTGCAGCTGCTAGCTATGGCTGCTTCCTCCTGTTGCTGGCCAAGGGTCCCACAGATCTGCACCTGTCCTGTGAGACCTGTTATTAGGAGCCACTCTGTGCTGGGGTGAGTAGTGGCGGAAGCTTCTGCGTCGGAGTTCTCTCTCTCTGTATGGCTCTATAGTGCACAGTGAAATGCACATGTCTCTCATGATATGGCTCTATAGTGCACAGGTCTCTCATGATATGGCTCTATAGTGCACAGGTCTCATGATATGGCTCTATAGTGCACAGGTCTCTCATGATATGGCTCTATAGTGCACAGGTCTCTCATGATATGGCTCTATAGTGCACAGGTCTCTCATGATATGGCTCTATAGTGCAGTGATATGGCTCTATAGTGCACATGTCTCTCATGATATGCTCTATAGTGCACAGGTCTCATGATATGGCTCTATAGTGCACAGTGAAATGCACAAGCCTCTCTCTCATGATATGGCTCTATAGTGCACAGTGAAGTGCACAGGTCTCTCTCATATGTACGGCTCTATAGTGCACAGTGAAGAGCACAGGTCTCTCATGATATGGCTCTATAGTGCACAGTGAAGTGCACAGGTCTCTCTCTCATGTCATAAAATATGTACATTGTTTTGAATAGTATTTATATACATTTCTCGTCCATTACATCAAAGAAGGCGACATTGGCTGTGACACAAACGGCCAAAAATTGCTCTAGGCTGCTGCTGCTCCATCGATGGGGTTGCATTATGACCCACAAGGTATTGCAACTGCGACAATCAAGTTGCAAAAAAAATCCAACTGGTTCTGATTCTTTGTCGCGGTACCTAGCCGGGTCACAATGCGACCCCATTTACCTGCATTATACAAGCAGCTGTTTCATGGCCAAAGTTGACGTATAGCCCCAGCTTAATGAAAAATGACTATTTTCACATCGTGTGCGGTATATAGGCCATATAAATCGTGTGCGGTATATAGAGTGTAGTATATGGTGTATACAGGGTCATACACATGGTGTGCGGTATATAGAGTGTATATACACTGCTGTATTATACTTTTCATATACAGGTTATAATGCCTCTTATTCTTTGTATAGAGGTGAGTGTGCCATGTATAATATATGGTATATACAGCGTAGTGTCGCATACACTGCGGTATTATACAATATACAACAGTTCTAATGCTCCATACCTAATATGCAGGATAATGTACAGTGTATATGATGTGACCCGTATAAGATGTGACCTTGGCTTGCCCCCCCCTAGTTTTGATCCTGGGTACGCCCATGGTGCAAACTATTTACATTGAAAGTTTTTGGGCTGGCACAGTCCACAGCCACGCAGTCCATGCATGAGAAAAAGACACATATATATATATTTCAAGTATCATTAATTCTTCACTTTAACTTTCACTTTACCCAACCGGGGTATTCTATGCATACTTATGCAATCATCATTACATTTACTCTTTAACTTTTTAAACTCTTTACCCAGCCGGGTATTCTATTTAAATATGTAAACATCATACATATTATTTATAAAGTGCAATTTGGCAAAACTTCTTCTTTGTAAAACTTTATACATGCTTCAGGTGCAGTAAACCCCTGTCTGGGTCCTACTGGCTTTCATTTTTCTTGCTAACTTCAATAACGTCTTCCACTCCTGGGGCTGGAACGACGCGGTGTTCTTTTGAACGCATAACAAAGAGATCATGTCCTGCGATCTGTGTTTGAGTGGCTACATCCTTTATTCGAACTGGGAACCCAACGGGTACATCCTCAGAATAGAACGCAGGTTGCGTTGTAAAAGGTGCCGCAGTGTACAATTCAGATTGCGCTTCAGAACTGGTCGCAGGTTGCGATGCTGGAATGGTCGCAGATTGCGATGCAGAGCAAGACCTGGGTGTAGAGGAGTATGCAGGGGGTGATGCTGGTGCACGGCCTGGTGCGGACGCCAAAGATGACGCTACTGGGGTTTGCGATTCCGAGTAGGACGCAGGTGCGCTCAGTGGCTCAGTTGGGAATGCACTAACCTGCTGCTGTCGCTGCTCCCAGTCGTTTTCTATCGCTGACAGTTGGGTCTCCTCCGGTGTTCGTACCGGGGATTGGCATTCCGCTGCGGCCTCCAGGCCTGGCTGGTACTCCGGAACGGGCAGGGCCTCCTCAGCCTCCTTCTCTCCCGCCTCTTCATCGGTGGAGTCGGGATCAGCACTTTTGGAGGCGGCCTCCGGTTTCTCATCAGCCGCTGGCACTGGTGCCACAGGTAATGGTTGCGCTCCTGGAGGGGAGAGTGTTGCGTCCCACAGCAGCCGCTGTTTCAGGGCACGCCAGCTTTTCTCCATCTCCTCCACTTCTTTGCGGTGGCGGGCCACATCTTCCAGCACCGCATCCACCTCCGGTTCATCCAAGGGACATCCTCCGGACAGTCGGCTAGTAGGATCTTTCCTCCTTCTTCTTTCCGCAGTTGCAGGGCATTCATTACAGTGGCCAGGTTCTTAGTCAGCTGGCGCACTTCTGAGCGCAGACATTCTAACTCACTAGGGGGCGCCACCTGCGTTTTAGCTTCTGCCACCTGCGGGGAAAAGGTGGGTACTGCCGGCTTTAGAGTGGCTTCACCCGGGTGATACTGATTTGCCACCTCTGGCTTTTCCAAGGGTCGCAGTCCTTTTATTGCCATGTCCTTTAGGGCATCAAAAGTGGCATCTGGATGATCCAAGGACCACCAGTTTACAGTCCTGCCTTCCGCTGGAGACCTCAGTCCCCGTACAAATTGTTCTTTCAACATTTTGCTTTCGTCAATGGCACTTGCAGGGTTAGCCTGTTTGAGAGCTCGCAGGGCCCCCTGTAACCGGCAGGCGTAGTCCCTAATGCTATCACCTGGTCTCTGGGAGCACTGATAAAAGGCCATCCGGAGATCCGTTTCTGTGCGGTCCTCAAAGGTGGCCTGTAGCTTTAAGAGAATCGCAGGTACCGACTCCTGGTCTGCAGTGGTCCAAGTCTCCACTTCTCTCTCAGCCGCACCAGCTAACTGTCCTATTACCACAGCAGCTTTTTGCTTTTCAGTCATTGAGTACATGTCTAGGATGCTACATATTTTCCGTTTAAACCCTGGCAGGGTGTCTGGCTCGCCGCTGTACTGAGGGAGCCACTTCGCTCCTGGCATGTATGGGAGCGTTAGGGGCATGAGCGGGACCACCGGACCAGGTGAGGGGCCCGCACCTACATCCTGCACTACAATGCCAAGCGGTGGGCTATTGGGGCCTCCGGCGGGGGCCGCTCCGTCTGCCGGTTGCTGCGACATGTTGATGCCTCCTTGGTTAATCTGAGCCTACCTTTTTCACAGGCTGCAGCGTCGCAGGCACAGCGGTGGAGACAGGACCTTTGTCGCTGGAGCTGTGTCGTCAGAGCGTTCACTTCCTGTTTCACAGGACCTGCCGCCGCGTCAGAGTTGGGGGCGTGTCCAGGCAACAGCGTGCTTTTTCAGGTACGCCCCCCTTCTTCACCAGCGCCTGAGGGCGCGAATATTGCGGTAAAGATGGCAGGATTATGGCGCCAAACACAGCAAACAGTCTTTTTCATCAAACAGTTCAATATAGGCACACAGGACTCACAATTGCAAGCTTTCGGATCCTGTTCGTGACGCCAAGTTTTTAGATGACTCGCACCACAATTGTGGATACCAGGGCTATGGTGTACTCGGAGCCGAGCCCATTGATTTCTATGGGAGTTGTCACTGGCAGCGGGAGATATTTGTAGACCGCTATTAAGTCTCCTCTCAGTCTTCTTTTTTGCAAGCTAAACATTCCCAAATCCTGTAACCGTTCCTCATAGGACATGGTTTGCAGACCGGTCACCATTCTGGTGGCTCTTCTCTGAGCTTGCTCCAGTTTGTTGATGTCTTTTTTAAAATGTGGTGTGACTCGCACCACAATTGTGGATACCAGGGCTATGGGGTACTCGGAGCCGAGCCCATTGATTTCTATGGGAGTTGTCACTGGCAGCGGGACTCGGTCCGTGGCCCTGGCAGTCATGCGATGGGGGATATTTACAGGGGATTATTAGGATAGGTAGTTCGTGACGCCACCTGTGGTATCTGATCAATTGGACCAGCGCTGCTATAAGGATCTTCACAGGGGATGTTATGGGGGCAGCTGGGTGGTAAGTCTCCCACAGGTGAGACGGGTCCCTGGAAGTCTATGGTGATGATGCAGGGTGTAGATAAGAATTCAGTCACACACAATGCAGCTTCTTTTCATACCTTTACTGGTAGATGTTTCAGGAAGATCCCGGGGAGCTGGTCGGGGTGGAGAATGCACATTCGGGACACCGCTGAGCATGTTAGAGGCCTCCTTTACTTCATATGTATCTGAGTCCAAACTTGCATGAAGCGAAGTTAACTCTACAATCTCCAGCTTTTCTCAATAGCTGCAAAGCCCGGCTGACATTGTGGTAGAGCCTTCTATATCTCTGATTATCAGATGTTGAGAGAACTAAGTCCTTACTTTTACAGGGCCCTGCTCAAAGTCCTTGTTCTACCTGACTCTGGTTACGTATCAGCGCTTAGGGCTGCTCTCTGCGACCTGTAGTCCAGATAGCCTCCGGTTTTCCTATCACTAGGCATGAAGCTCTAGCAATGCTTCGGACTCCGGTGTCCGGTGAATCAATGCAGGTAGTCCAATACCTGATGCACTGCTCTCTGCCTTCTCCACTATGCCCTTCGCCCTGCTCTCGCTCTTAGCATAAGCACTTGTAGCTTTGATGGTAATGTCAGCTTTCTTCCAGAGCTCACTGAATAGCTCTCAGTATCCTCCAAGTCCAGACTGGACTGACACTGAACTGCACTGTCCGAAGACAGGAAACAGACTGAACTGAACCCTGATTGCTACGTGTCACTCCCTTTTATACCCCTGATGGGTGTGTCTGAAAGTGTGAGTGACGTGAATAGATAACAAGCTTTTGCGGTTACCTTCCTGTGCATTTTCCTGGATATGTGTGCCTGACATAGCTGGGCCACACAGGTGCCCAAAACTGGACACAGTATTCCAGCAGCATGTCAATTTATCTTGCGGAGACACTCAGTCTCCGCAAGATAAGTAGCACAGTTCTATGTAGAGGATGCGGTGGTTCCGCATGTGTTCAATTAAAAGCGTATAAAAGCCTGCGGCGCTTTGGACGGAGCGGGTATCCGCTGTGTTCAAAGTGCTGCCAAAACTGAACGTGGAAACATACCCTAACGATTGCAAACAATTTCTAGGAGAAATAATTCATTTTCTGGATGCAAATTGCCTCTTCAAAGAAAAAGAGGACTTGAACTCTATAGCGCCAGAGCTGGAATGTCACTCTCCACAAGGAGAAACCTTACCCCTTAGACCTCAGGCCAGAGCCTCTCATCTAGCCAAATCAGTTCTCGTACTTTGCATTGACGAGGACCAACAGTCCGAAACACGTGTCTGCAAATGGAGTTTACTGCTTTGGCTTTTATCCTAAGTCATATTACAAGACTCGTTAAAGGGTTGATTGTGACTTGTAGGATCGCTACTTCCAATAGGTGGCGTTATAGAGTTCAAGTCCTCTTTTTCTCTGAAGAGGCAATTTTCATATAAAATTTCCCAGAGGAGCATTGCACGGCGAATAAGCCTCCTTACTTTGACACGCCAGAGCTGGTATGTCACTCTCCACAAGGAGAAACCTTACCCCTTAGACTTCATTTTCTGAAACAATTTCTAGGGTGCCAACACTTTTGGCCATGACTGTATATATATTATTGATAATTTATTTTATGTCTTTCATCAAGTTTTCAGCTTTGGCTGTAGCTACAATTTAAAAGTCTCTAAAAGGTTGAACTTCATGACATTAAAACAATCACGCAATGCGCTGATGCTACTGATAATATTAACAAATAACAGCTGGCTGCATTGTGTCTCCATAAGATCATAAGAATGCTCACAACAGCATGAGATGGCCTACAAAATGTTGATGTTGGGAACCTTTACATATTCCATATGAAGATGTTTCATTGTAAGAGGATTATTATACATGAATAAAACTGTAAAAGAGCTGTGGGGGAGGTAAGAGGATTATAAAACAGATAACAGACAAAAGGAATTTCAAAATTAATAAAATATTCATGTAAAATAGTACTATAGTAGTAATATGATTGTGAGATATACAGTGATCAGAGAATATTTAGCAGAAGAAAAAATGTTATTGTCCACAAAACTAAAACCTTATTAGCGATCTGAGATGTTGAGAGAAGTGTTATACCAAAAGAAACCCAGGAGATTAGGAAGCATTAAAAACTACAAATCTTTTTTTTTGTGCTTTTTGTACAATGCGCTGTGGGTTATAAAGTATTACTATATAATGATAAAAAAACAAAAGGCAAATTTTGTTTTTCAAACGATGTAATTTCTAAATGGAAATGTTAGTCTTATGAAAACAACCCCTCTCTATATGTCCTACTGAAACATTTAGAATGTCAAAAAAAGGTCTTAAGGTTCATTCCGACGTCCAGGCAAATGATACGATCTTCAAGCTCAGTGCTCGAACTGACCGCGAGTCTCCCAACCAAAGCATGGTAGTTTCATGTTTTTCTATGAGGAAGTCACGCACAGGTCCAGGAGACTAGTGGCCAATTCGTGCATTATAGTCGAAGAACGGACCGATCTGCATTGATGTCTTACTTAGCTAGACTTGACCCATCTCTGTATTATATAGTTCAGCACTTATGTAAATTGCCAGCATATAATAATGCTTCTGAAATGTATGGCCAGCTGTAAAACCAGAGAACTTAGCACTATTATGACAGCTAGGAAATATCATAATGTTCCTAATGTGGCTCAATTGATCAAAACTAAAACCACTTTATGAAGTGGTCCTTGAGAGATAACTAGTGGGTTTGGACTGGAGATTTTTTAGATTTTTGTATAATACTACAGAGAATCATCACCAATTTACTGTACCTTTACACTTGGGCATGTAATGATGTGAATAGACTGAAAATAGCTTAGTTTATCAGAGGAAAAAGGTATCAAGGTAAAATAAAAGAATAATTGTTAACTGTTCAAAGTGACAGGTCATGCAAAGTATTGCTCACAAATTAAAGAAGCACTCCTCCTCCCATCAAAGTTTTTGTCATCTTAATATATAGCAATCATCATATTATATAGCACTGTGGACTTACAGTTGCTCATTTTGCCTTTCTTCTTTTCTCCATTAAGTATATGACATTGTAAGATGCCCCAGCGATGTAGTCATGGGCGAGCTTCGGTCCCCACTCGCTCTGGCAACCAACAGACAAGGTGAGTCACAGTCCTAGTGTGTTGCTGTGTATGTGGTGCTTCCCACTTACTTCTGGCCTGCCGGCCTCTTCTGACTCCAGGAATCCATCTTCTGGAACCAGGGCAGCAATCAATCCAGGGGACACGAGGTTCATAAAAAACAAACTTTTACTTTGTGAATGGCAGTATATACCGTATTTACAGGCAGATGCAAAGGATAAAGCTCAGCGGGTTATCCTCTCTCACACATGAACAGTACACAACTTCAGCCCTGGTTCTTGGCATAGGTGGCATGTCCCTCTCACTGGCTTTCCTAGCCCTAGGAAATCTTACCTGTAGCAGTATATCCGGATTGCAATACCTTCTGCCCATGTAGTCGGAGTCAGTCTTTCCCTTTAGCATCACAAGCTGAGTGTGCCTCTGGCCCCCGACGTCCATCTTGAGGTTGCCCAAGGCCATTAGACAGAATGACATGGAAGCGTATTTGCGGCAATCCACTGCCCCGAGTATTAGGCTCATGCTGTCCCTAGCAGCCCAGGCCTGCTAGTTCACTCACTGCTGTACACACACTGACTCTCTGTCGCTTCCTGCACTTGCCACTAACACTTAGTTCCCCTTTCCAAACTGGGCTGACCACTACAGTTAACCCTGTCTCAGCCAACTACCACCCCAGTGGGTATCATACCTTTACCACATACATGAGCATCAAATACATTTAACCCTTGAGTGTCAGAGAGCAATCCATCAGGGAATGAGGGATGGTCACCACCTGAGCTCAAACCTGAGCCGGTCACTGCATTCCTCTAATGCCCTATGCGGGTCCTTCCACCGACCACCATCAGGATACCTCATCCCTAGTTGTCACCTATAACTACCCTGGCTAGTGCACTGGCCGGCAAGGAGCACTAGCCTCACCTCTGCAGATAATAAACACAGGGGGAAGTGACTAACATCAAAAGGGACAAGGTAACAAAAAACAACACACTTAGCTTGTGAACACTGCTGCTAAGCTCCACACAGCAGAAAACACAGCAACTGGACTCCAAACACTAGATGTAGCTGACACCAAAGAGCTGCTCCTACTAGGCTAGTTTCCAGAAAGGACCTGTATCACAAACAGTCAGCTGATGCATTAGGTAACCTTTTAAAGGATGGTGGGAGTGGTCACCACCCACATTTGCTGACCCAGCAGCAATGCAATCACACCAGATTGCCAGCGAGGGAAAGACTGACATTAACGTGTTTCCACGGTCAGTAAACGCAGCGGGTTGGACGCTGCTTACATCTACAGTGTCCAACCCACAGCATCCAGATGTTACAGCATAGTGGATGGGATTTCATGAAATCCCATCTCCACTATGCGTGTACAGCCGCCTCCGGCAGCCCTGCGTATACGCACATGCGGCACGTCTTTCTAGACCGCAGCATGTCAATTTATCTTGCCGAGACGCTCCGCTTCCGCAAGATAAATGCCCCGTACAATGTATTGAATGTGGTGATTCCGCATGGTTCAATGAACACATTCGGAATCACTTGCTTTCAAAAGCTGGCAGCGCTTTGGACAGAGTGGACATGTGCTGCTTCCAACGCGCTGCCAAATATGGAACGTGGAAACATACCCTTAGATGTATGATGCAGCAGGGCTGAGAAAGCTGCCCTCGCCCACATCAGGCTCTGTATGTACAGTATATTGACTATAGACAGTGAGTTTCTCATCCCAGGAGGGGATATGTACTGACTAGGTCTCAGGAGCCGCTGTAGCTGCTGTAGTCCAAGCAATGATAATCATCAGGTGATAAAACTTTCGTTGTAAGGAATCAACAACAGATAGCCTTATAAGTGACACATCTTTGAAATATGTGTTTTAACCGCCATCTCATGCTGTCCTCACATTTCATAGCAAAAATCTTCTGATAGATTCCCTTTAATGTCCAAGTGACCTCAACTTCTCTTGCTAAATTAAAATTTATGGTAACCGATATTTTTGCTTTGTTATCCCCTTGTGACAGAGTCATTGGTGAAGTGATGGAGGGGAGATACGTGTCACTGCGCATGAAGGCATCAGTGATGTGTAAAACCAGAATCATTTCCTCCAGCACACTATGTGTTGGGTCGGTTTATTTAAAGTTATATTATGGGCTGGTTTTAGTGGACCTCCATAGAGTGGGAGGGAGGGGTTACACCATATCTCCACATGCAGAGTCCTGACAGGACATGTGTGATGTCAGGATCATCATGATGGAGAGTCACATGGTTTGCCTTTAAATAGCTGAAGTCCAGGGTTAGTCTGGGCTGTTAAGGGCCTGTAGGGGAAGACTCCAGGAGAGTGTTTGCGCACATAGTGCTAGTGTAAGGACATTGTTAACGATGAGTGGGGTGACCCCCACTAGTGCAAGGACTGCATGAAGTACTGCCGTTTTGTTTTGCTGTTTTGTCCAAAGGACCATATTAATTTTGGATCTTGGTTTATGCTGTACTAATAAATCAGGTGCATCCTTAAAGGCGCAGTGTTCCATTGACTACCTCTGTGAGCAGCCGAGTGAGCCGATCTACCACACCTTCTTTTATCCCCTTCACCCCTAGGCTAGTTTCCATTTTTTCGTTTTCAATTTTTCCTTCCCCCTCTTCCAAGAGCCATAACTTTTTTTGTTTTTTTATGTCAATATAGCCGTATGAGGGTTTGTTTTTTGTGGGATGAGTTGAACATTTTAATGACACCATCTATTTTTTCATGTGATATTCAGGAAAATATAGTTTAGTTTAGTTTAGTTACCATGTTCACTATATGGTAAAACTGACATGGCAATATGATTATCCAGCCCAGTATGAGTATGCAGAAACCAAACATGTACCAATCAGTTTTTTTTTTAAGTGATGAAAAATGTTTGCTTTTGTAACCATTTTCCAAGACCCATAACATTTTCTTTTTTCGGGCTATGGGGCTGTGTTAGGGTTTTTTTTACCCTGAGCTGGCGTTTTTACTGATACCATTTAAGGTTTTGATTGACTCTTTTTGCATTTTAGTACAATCTTGCGGTGGCCAAAAAAAACATAATTCTGGCATTTTGAATCGATTTTTTTTCTCGCTGTTTACTGATCAGATTAATTCACTTTATATTTTGATAGATATAAACGAAGCAATGCGAATATATGTGTATTTTTTAATGTTTTTTACTTGTTTTATTTTTAATGGGGCAAATTGAGGGTGATTTGAACTATTGTGCTTTTTTTTACTTTTTCCATATTTTTAAAAATTCTTTTTACTGGATTTAAAAGTCCCCTTAGGAGACTTGAAGCTGTGATCGTCTGATAACTGGTGCTATACATAGCATTGTATCAGCACTGCTATGTACAGAAGTGTTCAAACAGTGCGGGTCATAGGAAAAGTTTCCTGTGATGTCAGCAGCCCGCACTGTTCCGTGTGGATGCCTGCAGAGTCGTGAGCTGATTGGTTCTCTGGAGTGCATGCGTGCACTGCGGCGGCCATTTCGGAAAAGGGACCAAGTGTGGGCAACTCTAGCGAGTAGCAATGTGGGAGGAAAAATGTAAAAAGGCATAATTAAATATGAAGGTGGGGGCAAAGCATAAACTGGCAATGAAACAATGAAACAAGAAAAAAGGAGTAAATGAATGAAGAGGAAGAATAAGTGATACAGTAAAAATATCAATATATACATGCAAATCATAAACATAATACAATGACAGTGCAAGGAAATTAATAAAAAAAATAAAGATAAAGTAGTATAATGCACAAAAGAAAAACATTGAAATGCATATGTGGTATTCGCAGGTACGCGGGATGCAGTGACGAGTTATATGGGGGTTATAGAAGTAACTAGTAAGCTGACAGTAATTCTCCTCGCAGGGAAAGTATACAACAATACACAATTAACTGAGCAATCGGCTATTAGGCAGGTGCCAACGACTATAGACCAGCGGTCGCGGCTGGAGGCGTACAGGCCACAACCGCTGTTATGTTACGGTAGCTGAGGAGTGCAGGTAAAAAAGGAAATACACCAGAGCAGTTGGAATCTATGAGATTGCAGTACCCTGACTAACCACCGCAACTAGAGGCAGCCGTGGAGCGTTCCTACGATGGTCCTAGACGCCTCGTCACAGCCTGAGAAACTAACTACACCTAAAGACAGAAACAGGAAAGCTATCTGCCCGGAGCAGAACCCCAAAGATAATAGAAAGCCCCCAAACATGTAATGGCGGTTAGACAAGAGGAAATACTGACACAGAAAGAAAATAGTATGAGCAAACGCTGGGGCCCAAACTATCTAAATAGAAAAGGATAGGAAGGGTACTTACTGCAATCCCAGAAAACCCTGAAAAACACCAACTTACTAATTTCAAAATCACCTGAGATCACACGACCTCTACCACCTAAATTAGTTCTCTGGTGTAACAAAAACAGCAGCCACTGAAAAAACTGCAAAAAGCAAAAGTACAAAACACAGTGGCTGGACCAAACTGAGAGGGCAAAAGCCCCCGGAGGGGACCCAGAAGGCCCCCACAGAAGTGCAGGACAAAATGCAAAAATATAGCAAAAACACACAATAAGAAATTGTCTTATCTGATAGCAGGAGATGCAGACACGACACAGCAGGCTACAAGGGAAACTGGAAAGAAGGATTCAGACCAGAACAATTGATCACCGGCAACCCTGATGGGAAAATGATTCCCTTAAATAAGACCAATCAGTAACACCTGATTCCCAATCCTCACTAGTACTGCTTGTAACCACCAGAGGGAGCCTCTGCTCAGAACTCATCTCAAACCCATTCACAACAGTACCCCCCCCTTGAGGAGGGGTCACCGAACCCTCATTTGAGCAACCAGGTCGGTCAGGATGAGTTCTATGATACGCACGGATAAGTCTCCTAGCATGGATGTCCGAAGCAAACACCCAAGAATTATCTTCCTGACCATAACCTCTCCATTTAACCAAATACTGGAGTCTTCGTCTAGAAAAACGAGAATCCAATATTTTCTCAACCACATACTCCAGATTGCCCTCAACCAAAACAGGGTCAGGAGGCACAGCAGCAGGAACCACTGGCTCAACAAACCTCTTCAACAAGGACTTGTGGAACACGTTATGGATCTTAAATGTCCCTGGAAGAAGCAAACGAAAAGAAACAGGATTAATAATCTCCATGATCTTATAAGGTCCAATGAACCTAGGCTTAAATTTAGGAGATGCTACTCTCATAGGAATATTCTTTGAGGACAACCAGACCAAGTCCCCCACTTTAAACCGAGGACCATAAGTCCTATGCCGGTTAGCAAACCGCTGGGCCTTCTCCTGAGAGAGGGACAACCTCTCCACTACCTGGTCCCAAATCTGCTGCATACGCTCAACAACAGAGTCAACACCTGGACAGACAGAAGCCTCCGTCTGTCCTGAAGAAAATCGAGGGTGAAACCCAGAATTACAGAAAAACGGAGACATCAAAGTGGCAGAGCTAGCCCTATTATTAAGAGCAAACTCAGCCAAAGGCAAAAAAGAGACCCAGTCATCCTGATCAGCAGACACAAAGCATCTTAGATAAGTCTCCAATGTCTGGTTTGTTCTCTCAGTTTGACCATTGGTCTGAGGATGAAATGCCGAGGAGAAAGACAATTGAACACCCAGTTTAGAACAAAAAGTCCTCCAAAATCTGGAAACAAACTGGACTCCTCTGTCAGACACAATGTTCTCAGGAATGCCGTGTAAACGAACCACGTGCTGAAGGAACAACGGCACCAATTCAGAGGAGGAAGGCAACTTAGGTAATGGCACAAGATGTATCATTTTGGAAAACCTATCACAAATTACCCAGATGGTGGTCATTCTCTGAGAAACAGGAAGATCGGAAATGAAATCCATAGAGATATGGGTCCATGGTCTCTTGGGCACAGGCAATGGCATCAACAAACCACTAGAGCGAGAGCAAGGCTTGGAGCGAGAGCAAGTCCCGCAGGACTGCACAAATTCCCTGACATCGCGAGACAAGGTAGGCCACCAAAAGGACCGACTAACCAAGTCTCTGGTACCAAAAATTCCAGGATGCCAGCCAATGCGGAACAATGAATCTCAGACATCACACTCTTTTTCCATTGGTCCGGGACAAACAATTTTCCAACAGGGCAGCGCTCGGGCCTATCCTCCTGACACCCCTCCAGAGCAAGTCTCAAATTAGGCGAGATGGCGGAAAGAACTACACCCTCCTTCAAAATAACAGAGGGATCAGATAGCTCAGGAGAGTCCGCAAGGAAACTCCTCGAGAGGGCATCCGCCTTAACATTCTTAGTGCCAGGAAGAAAGGAAACCACAAAATTAAAACGTGTGAAAAACAAGGCCCACCTGGCCTGTCTAGGATTGAGTCGCTTGGCAGATTCCAGATAGACCAGATTCTTATGGTCCGTAAGGACCACCACCTGATGTTTGGCTCCCTCCAGCCAATGTCTCCACTCTTCAAAAGCCCACTTCATGGCCAATAACTCCCGATTACCCACGTCATAATTACGTTCAGTAGGAGAAAATTTTCGAGAGAAAAAGGCACAAGGGTTACTTTTAGAGGTCTCTGGATCTTTTTGGGACAAAACGGCACCTGCCCCAATTTCAGAGGCATCAACCTCCACCTGAAATGGCAGAGAAACATCAGGCTGCCGTAGAACAGGAGCAGAAGTGAATCTCTGCTTAAGTTCCTGAAACGCAGAGACTGCCTCAGGAGGCCAATTCACCACATCAGAACCCTTTCTGGTCAAATCAGTTAATGGTTTAACAATAACAGAGAAATTACCAATAAATTTACGATAAAAATTGGCAAAACCCAAAAATCTCTGAAGAGCCTTTAATGAAGTAGGTTGGACCCAATCACAGATGGCCTGAACCTTGACCGGGTCCATTTCAATAACAGATGGGGACAAAATGAATCCCAGAAATGAGATCTTCTGTACGCCAAAAAGACACTTTGATCCCTTCACATACAGAGCATTCTCTCTCAAAATCTGGAATACAGTTCGAACATGTTTCACATGAGAGTCCCAGTCATTAGAAAAAATCAAGATATCATCCAAATAAACAATCAGAAACTTGTCCACAAAATCCCTGAAAATGTCATTCATGAAGGACTGGAAGACGGAAGGAGCATTAGTGAGCCCAAAGGGCATCACAAGGTACTCAAAATGCCCTTCAGGGGTGTTAAATGCCGTCTTCCATTCATCCCCGTGCTTAATGCGAATAAGGTTATACGCCCCCCTGAGGTCAAGCTTGGTAAACCAAGTAGCGTTTTTCACCCTGGAAAACAGGTCAGAAATCAAGGGTAACGGGTATTGATATTTCACAGTAATATTGTTCAAGAGACGATAATCAATACACGGCCTTAATGAACCATCTTTTTTGGCCACAAAGAAAAAAACCGGCACCTAAGGGTGAAGAGGATGGTCTGATATGACCCTTCTCCAATGATTCCTTGATATAAGACCGCATAGCGTCATGTTCAGGTACAGACAAGTTAAAAAGGCGACCCTTAGGGAATTTACTACCTGGCACTAATTCAATAGCGCAGTCATAGCTCCTATGGGGAGGTAAGGATGCAGATTTACTTTCGCTAAACACATCAGAAAATCAAACAAAAAGTCAGGAACATCCTCAGCCTGGGGGGAGGCAGAAAAAACAGGAGTGTTGGTATTAACACATTGGCAGCCCCAACTGGTTACAGACACAGATTTCCAATCCAAAACAGGATTATGAGACTGTAACCAAGGGAAACCCAGCACGATAATGTCATGCAGATTATATAGAACCAAAAATTTGCAGCACTCCTGGTGATCAGGTTCAACCCTCATTATCACCTGAGTAGAAAACTGGGTTTATTCTCAGCCAAAGGGGTAGAATCGATCCCCAGTAGGGGAATAGACTTCTGTAGGGGTATCAAGGGAAATCCACAACGTTTAGCAAAATCATAATCCATCAGGTTAATAGCTGCTCCAGAATCAACGAAAGCCTGAGCAGAAAATGAGGACAGAGAGCATATCAGAGTGACAGTTAATAAAAACTTAGTCTGAACACTACCCAAGACAACTGAGCGTGCAAAACGTCTTCCCCCCTTAGGGCAGACCGAAATAGCATGAGAGGCATCACCACAGTAGAAACATAACCCATTGCGCTTTCGAAACTCATGACGCTGTGCCCCAGACACCACTCCATCACACTGCATGGGCTCAGCAGCTGGCTCACAAGGCAACACCACTCCACGCATACTTCTCCGCTCACGCAAACGTCTGTCAATTTGAATCGCTAATGACATAGAATCATTGAGACCAGAGGGGACAGGGAATCCCACCATAACATCCTTTACATTATCCGACAGACCCTTCCGGAAAAGGGCCGCCAAAGCGTCGTCATTCCATTTGGTCAGGACTGCCCACCTACGGAATCTCTGACAGTATAACTCAGCGTCATCAAGCCCCTGATTTAATGCCAACAAGGTTTTTTCAGCTTGATCAGTGACATTAGGCTCATCGTACAATAACCCCAAAGCCTGAAAAAACGCATCAACATCACTCAAAACAGGATCCCCAGGTGTGAGGGAAAAAGCCCAATCCTGAGGATCGCCGCGCAGGAGAGAGATGATAATTTGAACCTGCTGCGCTGCGTTTCCTGAGGACTTAGATTTTAAGGCAAAAAACAATTTACAATTATTTTTGAAATTCTGAAACTTAGCTCGATCCCCTGAAAACAAATCTGGCATGGGAATCCTAGGTTCCACAACAGGCAACCTAGCAAGATATGCAGCAATACTCTGAACCTCAGTGGCAAGCTGATCCACACGGCCAGACAACTGTGCAAACTCCATTGGGAGAAAAGATCCTCCCAGCACCCAGAGATACAGAGGGAAAAAAAAAAAAAATGCAACAAACAGAAAAATATCTCTGACAACTTTTCTTCCTTCAAAATATTTTTTCCCTTCTGTGAGTACCATACAATTTTTATGGCCGGTGATACTGTTATGTTACGGTAGCTGAGGAGTGCAGGTAAAAAAGGAAATACACCAGAGCAGTTGGAATCTATGAGATTGCAGTACCCTGACTAACCACCGCAACTAGAGGCAGCCGTGGAGCGTTCCTACGATGGTCCTAGACGCCTCGTCACAGCCTGAGAAACTAACTACACCTAAAGACAGAAACAGGAAAGCTATCTGCCCCGGAGCAGAACCCCAAAGATAATAGAAAGCCCCCAAACATGTAATGGCGGTTAGACAAGAGGAAATACTGACACAGAAAGAAAATAGTATGAGCAAACGCTGGGGCCCAAACTATCTAAATAGAAAAGGATAGGAAGGGTACTTACTGCAATCCCAGAAAACCTGAAAAACACCAACTTACTAATTTCAAAATCACCTGAGATCACACGACCTCTACCACCTAAATTAGTTCTCTGGTGTAACAAAAACAGCAGCCACTGAAAAAACTGCAAAAAGCAAAAGTACAAAACACAGTGGCTGGACCAAACTGAGAGGGCAAAAGCCCCCGGAGGGGACCCAGAAGGCCCCCACAGAAGTGCAGGACAAAATGCAAAAATATAGCAAAAACACACAATAAGAAATTGTCTTATCTGATAGCAGGAGATGCAGACACGACACAGCAGGCTACAAGGGAAACTGGAAAGAAGGATTCAGACCAGAACAATTGATCACCGGCAACCCTGATGGGAAAATGATTCCCTTAAATAAGACCAATCAGTAACACCTGATTCCCAATCCTCACTAGTACCGCTTGTAACCACCAGAGGGAGCCTCTGCTCAGAACTCATCTCAAACCCATTCACAACAACCGCGGCCTGGAGTTGGGCAGTGGCGGTCGCGGCTGGCAGAGTTCTACTGCCTCTTTGCTCCGCTCGGGATCGTCCTCTCCCCGAGCCACGTGAGGCCCTGTATTTCCTCATGCTTGTCTTGCTCTGCAATCCCTGTCAGGTTTCTCCTTCTTGCCTCTTGTCTGCCTCTGTGTCAAGTGCCCCCTGCTGGTCTCCTGTCCTCCTTTTATAGTTACCCGCCCCCATACCTTCCAGAGCAGTCTCTGGGTCGTCCTGCAGTTTCTTCACCCGGGAACCTTACCCCCAGAAACTTGGTTCCGGCCCAGCCCCACAGCGGGACCTCTCTCTCCTACATTCCCCCATCCTTTGTGCTCGCCAGTCCTTGGGCGAGGGTTTGGGGGTTTTGTGTTAACGTGTCGGTATTGAAGTTGTTTCTTTCACACGAACTGATCTTGTTCATATCGCTCGTGGGGTTTGCCTGCTGTAGACCGCTCGGAGCGTCGCGGTTCAGTGGTCGGGATGGAGTCTTCTGGGGTGGTGGCAGATGGTTGGGTAACTGGAGTCGCCGGGACACGGGCCCTGGAAGTGTCCACTGGTCTTACAGGAGGGTCCTCTTCATCTTCATCATCCCAGACAGCAGCTGGAGGGTCTGGGACCTGCGGAAGGGCCTCGGCCTGCTCGGGGTCCGCCGATATACAGGGTCGTAACATATTGCGGTGCACTGTCCGGATGGGTTGGTCCTCTCCTTTCTACGATTGTATCTCATATACTGGCCCATCTGGACTCACTCATCGTAGTATTCGGTAGGGGCTTTCTTCCCATCGGTGTCTCAATTAGCTTTGGGGCCGCTGGTCTCGTACGAGCACACAATCTCCTTTTTGGAAGTCAATGGGCCATGATGTGGCCTTTTTAGGGTGTTCCAGGTCTTGGAGCTTGGTCTGCACTAGTCTATGTAGGGTCTGCAGACGATACCGGTGGTCCCGGACCCAGGAGGGAACCCCCGCCCATGGTTGCTCTTCTTTGGGGTCCAGCTCTACCTTGGTAATTCTTTTGCCTTCCCGACCGAATAGTAGTGTGTACAGGGTGTAGCCGGTGACTCGATGTACCCGGTTGTTATATACCCAGACCAGTTCGGGGATATATTCAGGCCAACGGGTTTTCTGATCATCTTCCAGGGTCTGTAACATTTGAATTAGAGTCCGGTTGAACCGTTCGCAGGCCCCATTCCCCTGCGGGTGATATGGTGTGGTCTGGGATTTGTCAATGCCATACAGGCGGTGTAGCTCCTCCATTACCTTCCTAGGAAGCAGGCCTCTTGATCTGAGTGAATGCGTTGCGGGCAGCCATACACCTGGATAAAGTTTTTGCAGATAGCATAAGCGGCCGACTCTGCTGTTTGATCTCTGGTGGGGGTCACCACAGCAAACTTGGTAAAATGGTCCACCATAACTAAGCAGTGTTCATATCCCTGGTGGGCTGGACCGATGGTTAAGTAATCCACCATTAGCAGTTCGAGGGTCGCGGTGGTTACATATTGTGAACACTCTGAATCTGACTTCTGAGTTTGGGCTCCCCCGCTGGCTGCTGATAGTAATGAAGCTGCTTTGACTAACAGAAGTCTATCACCTGGGGGCAAGGATTGGCAATCAGGTGTTACTGACTGGGGAGATATAAGTGAGCAACCTTCCCATAATCCTGGCCGGTGATTCTGTTATGATTTGGTAGCCGAGGAGTACAGTAGCAAAAGTAGGCTAGGCAACCAAACACCCAGAGAAGTTGGTAACTAGCGGATTGCAGACCTCTAAACTGACAGCACAACTAGAAGTAGCCGTGTTACATACCTACGGTGCCCTAGACGCCTCGACACAGCCGGAGAGTTAACTAAGCCTAAAGAGAGAAAGGGAGAAGCTAACTGCCCCGGAGTAGAGCCCCAAAGAAATAGGTAGCCCCCAAACATATATTGGCGGTGAGACAAGATGAAATACAAACACAGGCAGAAAATAGAGTAAGCAAATGCTAGAGCCCAAACTGTCTAGATAGAACATGACAGGAAGGAATACTGTCTGCAAACCAGCAAAAACTCTAAGTAAAATTCCAACACGTCTGATATGCAAAAATACTGAGACCACACGATCTCTCCCCCGCTAGATCAGAACTCTGGTGTGAACTGGTAGCAAACCAGCAGACACTGAAATAACAGGGAACTGGAAATACATAAACTGTCTTTGGTATGAACTGGTAGCAAATAAGCAGATACTGAAATAACAGGGAACTGAAAATATATAAACAGTGGCAAATGAGAAACAGAGTCCAGCGCAGGCCCCCACAGGAGAACCTGGCTGTACTAACTACAGAAGGGCAGAAAACAAAGATAGGAACAAGGGAACACAAATGCCACAGAAATAAACAGCAAATAACTTATCTGAAAGTTGCAGGACAAAGCAGGAAGCAAGCTGACTTCCAAAAGGGACCAGGAAGAAACAAATCACCGACAAGGATTATGGGAAGGTTGCTCACTTATATCTCCCCAGTCAGTAACACCAGAATGCCAATCCTCACCCCCAGGTGATAGTAATGAAGCTGCTTTGGCTAACAGAAGTCTATCAGCAGCCACCGGGGGGAGCCCAAACTCAAAAGTCAGATTCAGAGTGTTCACAACAGTTACAATTGTTTGTATGGGGGCACGTTGCTCTGGTGGTTTAGTCAACTCACATAGGGGGCACGTACGACACACTTCCTCTATTACGGTCTGTAACTGAGGATGGTAGGCTATTCGCTGTTGCCACTGGAAAGTCTTTTGTTCCCCAAAATGAGCCCCTTTCTCATGAGTTTTCCGAGCAATGTCAGTCAGTAGGGCGTTGTGAATGTTTTAGAAATTAATTCTGAGCAGAAGCTCCCTCTGGTGGTTGCAGACAGTGCTGAACCATTCAATGAGGATTGGCAATCAGGAATCACAGACTGGCTGGATATAAGGGAGGTTCCCCCATCATGGTTGCCGGTGATCAATTGTTCTTGTCTCAACGTTGTTTCCTGGTTCACTTGGAAGCTTGCTGAGTCTTGCCTCTTCTCCTGCTCTCAGATAAGATATTTTCTGTTTTTTGTTTTTGTGCTTGCCATTTGCATTTTTCTCTGTATTTCTGTGAGGTTGGCCAGGTTCCCCTCCCCGGGGGCTTGGGCTCCTCTCGGTTCCTCTGGAGCCACTGTTGTTTGTTCATTTGCCTTTTCCAGTTTTTTCAGTGGCTGCGGCTTAGTTTTGTTACACCAGAGAATCAATTTAGGTGGTAGAGGTCGTGTGATCTCAGGTGTTTTTGCAATTAGTAGCGTTGGCTTTTTTTAGGGTGTTTTTGGATTGCAGTAAGCATTATTCCTATCCTTTTCTGTCTAGGCAGATTGGGCCCCAGCGTTTGCTCATACTATTTTCTGTCTGTGTCTGTATTTCCTCTTGTCTAACCGCCATTACATATTTGGGGGCTTCCTATGTTCTTTGGGGATCTGCTCCGGGGCAGATAGCTTTCCTCTTTTTATCTTTAGGTGTAGTTAACCTCTCAGGCTGTGACGAGGCTCTAGGACCAATGTAGGAACGCTCCACGGCTGCCTTTAGTTGTGGTGGTTAGTCAGGGTACTGCAATCCAGTAGATTCCAACCTCTCTGGTGTATTGCCGTTTTTGCCTGCTCTCCTCAGCTACCAAAAAATAACAGTAGGGCTCCCGGCACCACCACCTGCCATGTTGCGGTGGGCTCGGCGCGTAGGGTTGTTTTGCGATACAATAGTCCCTTTTTTATCACCAGTCTCTCCCATTGGCGAAGCAGTAGCACAGTGTCCTTAGAAAGCGTTTTTCTTTGAGCGTCATTGGGTAGTTGTCCTTGGGCGACCCACCGGCGGAGGGCACTGATTTCGCTATCTTCTTGTTGCTGACGTATCCATTCATCTCGGGATTGCTAGAGAATGCCCTCAGTGGGTTTCACACAGGACTGTTCTCTTGTCACTGCTGTGGTCTCGGCTGGTTTTAAGGAATACGGCAATTCTTGTCCTTCTAGCTCTTCATCTCGGCTTCGTCTTGGGACAGTGTAACGGATCCAGGATAAGGCGTCGGCGTGGACGTTCTCTGCCCCTCTCTTGTAAACAATTTTGTATTTGAACTTGGCCATCCTGGCCACCCACCCTGCTCCAGGGCCCCCAGTTTGGCATTTTTGAGGTGGGCCAGGGGGTTGTTTTCGGTTCGTACCACCACCTCGGAACCCGCTAGGTACTCCGCGAATCGCTCCGTCATGGCCCACACTACCGCCAGGAGCTTGAGCTTGAAAGAGCTGTAGTTGTCAGGATTGCGTTCGGAGTCGTGAAGTGATCGGCTGCCATAGGCGATCACCTTCTCTCTTTGACAACACCCCCCCAAGCCCGTGCAAGCTCCCGTCGGTGAGCAGAATGAACGGTTGCGAGAAATCCACGTAGACTAACACCAGGGCTTCTGAGAGTGCGGTCTTCAGGTCTCGGAAGGCTTCTTCCTGTGGTTCACACCATTGTACCTTACAGTTGTTAGCACCGGTTAGGATTCCTTTTAGTAGGTCTTGCAGGGCTCGAGCTCGGCGAGCGAAATTTTTCACGAAGCGATGGTAATATCCAGCCAGCCCCAAAAAGGCCCGCACATCCTTCACCGTCTCGGGGGCAGGCCACTCCCATATCGCAACGACCTTCTCTGGAGACCCCCTCATGTCCTCGGCGGAGACCACATGCCCCAGATATTCAATCTGTGTGCGGAACAGGTGGCATTTTTGGGGCTTTACCTTCAACCCATACTTTTTCAGCCGGTCGAGCACCTGGCCCAGACGATGCAGGTGGTCCTCAAACGTTGTGGCATAGATGATGAAGTCATCCAAATATATCAGGGTGGCTTCAAAGTTGAGGTCGCCTAGGCACCGCTCCATCTGATGCTGGAAGGTTCCTGGGGCGTTGGCCAGTCCAAACGGCATCCGGTAGAATTCAAACAGTCTCATGTGCAGAATGAAGGTGGTTTTTGCCTGATCTTCTTTGGACATTGGTACCTGCCAGTATCCACTGGCCAAGACTAGGGTAGAGAAATATTTCACCTGTCCCAGGGCTGACAGAGACTCCTCTATATGAGGGAGCGGGTATGAGTCTTTGATGGTGCGGGCATTCAACTTTTGGTAATCCACACAGAACCGCAGGGTGCCGTCCTTTTTCCGCACCAACACTATGGGGGCTGTCCAGGGACTCTGGCTTTCCCGGATAACCCCTTTTCGCAGCATTTGGTTCAAAAGCATTTTCACTTCTTGGTATAACAGCGGTGGAATCTGCCGGTATAGCTCCCTGATGGGGGCTGTCCCTTCAGTGGGAATGCCGTGTGTGATGGCTGTGGTGCACCCGAAATCGTCCTCATAGCTGGCGAATACCTCTTGGTAATGGCCCAGGAGAGCTTCCACCTGGTGTATTTTGGCCGGGCTGAGGCTAGAGAGTTCGACTCGCATTTTCTCCAAGATTGCTCACCGTTCCGAACGGAGTGCACATTTACAGCCCAGGGGTCCCTTGGATTCACCCCCATCTGTAACGCCAGGGGCGGGAGCACCTCTTCCAATGGTTTTACCAATTTTGCCATTTCTATGCGGGGCTTCAGGAGAATGTCCTGATCTTCCAGGTTGACACACCGCACGAGGACTGTCCCCTTTTTCACGGTAGCCAGGGTGGGAGCCACCAGGAGCCCGGAGGGAAGATTCTCGAGGAAGCATGGCTCCACCTGCACCTCTACTCCTTCCAGCGGTACATGGGCCTGGATGGGCAGAGCAACAACTGTCTGTCCTGGTGGTAGCACAAGCTGAGGAGCTGCAGGCGCAGCCACTCTCCCCAGCACCTCTCCCTCCTGGCAAGCCTCTTGGACTTGCGCACCCCGCACCAGCTGCTGGAAGACTTGCCCCTGCAGAGTGCGGGGGCTCCATTGTTTCAAAGTCTCTTGAGCAGGTTCATTGAGGAGGAGACTGCCAAATTATTTTAGTACATTCATGCACATCAGTTTCGTCTCCCTGAGTCAGGACCACGCTTTGCCAGCCCAATGGCTTGCCACACATCGAGATATTGAATCTATGCTACTCCGAAGACGGGGATGGGCAATTGATTGGCAGTCACTAACTTTATCACGGACCCCCACTGGGGCCTTGTGGCTTCTGGAAAGTGGAGGCTCAGAGCCCTCTAGTTTAATGGCTGCCGGGGCGGGTACTTCCCACGCCGAGGGCACTCCCGAGTGAAGTGTCCCACCTCCTCACAGTCAAAGCAAGCGACGGGCCGCAGAGGCCGGCCACCCAAAGAGTTACGGGGCCTCCAAGTTGTCATGCTCGGCCCCGGTGAGCATGATTCCGGCCTTTCTTTTCACTTCAGCTAATTCACCTCTAATACTCTCCAGCTCCTGTCACATTTCCCCCACCCATGGGGGGCTCGCTGATGGCATTCACGGAGGCTTCAGTGCTCTGGGCCATCCCCACGGGGGCTGTCACCCTTAGCTCTTGCGCACGAACCTCACTCCCTATCCCAGAGAAGGTCAGACGTGGGTCTACCCGTACCCGCACCCGCAAGGCTTGCTTGGTCAGGGGGTCGCGCAATCCGGTCACCAAGAGGTCACGCAGGGTTATGTCAAGGGACCCCACGCCTACCCCATCCTTTCGCTCGATGGCTGTATAGAGCTCCTGCAGCAGGTTCATATACTGGGTGACGGTCTCCCCCTCTCCCTGCATGCGGCTGAACAGCCGGGTTCTCAGTTTCCCTACATCAGTCGGGTCCCCGTGGGTCTCCTCCAAGGTCTGCAATACCCGGACAGAAGTATTTTGTTGTCCCGGGGGTCTTAGCATCACAGAGTCCCGGGCCTCTCCCTCTAATGCCATGATGGCCACCTCTACCTCCAGATCAGGGATCATCAAGTGTATCCTGAACAACCCCCGCATTCGCTCTGCCCAGCTCCACAGCATGGTATTACTGCCGGTGAACTTGAGCAAGTTGTTCATCATGGCCCCCAATGACAGGCTGGTCCGGGGGCCACTCTCACCCCCTTGGTCTGCGGCTTTCCTGCTCGCACTCTGAGACTGCATCCTTCCGACTACACGAAATGTGGTAGTCGCAGGTACACGGGATGCAGTGACGAGTCGAAGACGGAGAAAGCTTAAACTGAACCTCTATATGGGGGTTATAGGAGTAACTAGTAAGCTGACAGTAAATCTCCTCGCAGGGAAAGTACACAACAATACACAATTAACTGAGCAAATGGCTATTAGGCAGGTGCCAACAACTATAGGGCCGCAATAGGGCCGTCTAAATGTCCTAGAACTATAATTAACAGTTAACGGAGTGTCACTTATCCTTCTCTGACGTCCTGCAGAGCTGTTGTCCGGAAGGTGTCCGTTCGACGTCTCAGCCGCTGGGTCCAGCCGACGAGGAGCTGTTGTAGGCTTCGGGCATTCTTACACCCAGGTGCAGATGGGGCGCAACAGGCCCTGGAGAAATTCCCTGGCATTGAGACCGCCCCTCTCAGAGGCGAGATGGCGGAAGCCGCGAACTGTGTCGTGCGGCCACAGCCGCGGGCTGGAGCGGGACAGTAGCGGCCGCAGAAAGTAGAGTACAAGCTGCGGCTGCAGACAGGAATTGGGCGGTGGCGGCCGCGGATGGCGGAGTACGGGCCGCAACCGCTGGCTGGAACGGGGCAGTGGCGGCCGTGGCTGGAGGCGTACAGGCCTCAACCGCGGGCTGGAGTGAGGCATTGGCAGTCATGGCTGGAGGCATAGAGGCTGCAACTGCGGGCAGGAGTGGGGCAATGGTGTTCGCGGCTGGAGGCATACAGGCCGCAACCGTGGGCTGGAGTGGGGCAGTGGCAGTCGCGGCTGGAGGCGTACAGGCAGCAACTGCGGCCTGGAGTGGGGCAGTGTCGGTCACGACTGGCAGAGTTCTCCTGCCTCTTCGCTCCGCTCGGGATCGTCCTCTCCCCGAGCCACGTGAGGCCCTGTACTTCCTCACGCGTGGCCGCTGGCCTTGTCTTGCTCTGCAATCCCCGTCAGGTTTCTCCTTCTTGCCTCTCGTCTGCCTCTGTGTTAAGTGCCCCCTGCTGGTCTCCTGTCCTTCTTTTATAGTCGCCCCGCCCGCGTACCTTCCAGAACAGTCTCTGGGTCGTCCTGCAGTTTCTTCCCCTGGGAAGCTTCCCCCCAGTAACTTAAGTGACAGCCTCCTTGGTTCTGGCCCGGCCCCACAGCGGGGCCTCTCTCTCCTACACATACAAGATAAATCCCCATATACAGCTGCTTCTCACAAAATTAGAATATCATCAAAAAGTTAATTTATTTCAGTTCTTCAATACAAAAAGTGAAACTCATATTATATGGAGTCATTAAAAACAGAGTGATCTATTTAAAGTGTTTTTTTTTGTAAATGTTGATGATTATGGCTTGCAGCCAATGAAAGTTCAAAAGTCATTATCTCATTACATTAGAATAATTAACAAAAAAAACACCTGCAAAGGCTTCCTAAGCATTTAAAACAGTACCTTAGTCTGTTTCAGGGGGCTCCACAATCATGGGGAAGACTACTGACTTGACAGATGTCCAGAAGGCACTTATTGACACACTCCGCAAGGAGGAAAAGGTCATTGCTAAAGAAGCTGGCTGTTCACAGAGTGCTGTATCCAAGCATATTAATGGAAAGTTGGTAGAAAAAGGTGCACAAGCAACCGGGATAAGAGCAGCATTGAAAGGATTGTTAAGAAAAGGTCATTCAAAAATTTGGGGGCGTTTCATAAGAAGTGGACTACTGCTGGAGTCATTGCTTCAAGAGCCACCACACACAGATGTATCCAGGACATGGGCTACAAGTGTCACGTTACTTGTGTCAAGCCACTCATGACCAATAGACAATGCCAGAAGCGTCTTACCTGGGCCAAGGAGAAAAAACTGGACTGTTGCTCAGTGGTTCAAGGTGTTGTTTTCAGATTAAATTAAATTTTGCATTTTATTTGGAAATCAAGGTCCCAGAATCTGGAGGAAGAGGGGAGAGGCACACAATCCAAGCTGCCTGAGGTCTAGTGAGGAGTTTCCACAATCAGTGATGGTTTGGGGAGCCATGTCATCTACAGTCATGGCCAAAAGTTTTGAGAATGACACAAATATTATATTTTCACATGATCTGCTGCAATCTGGTTTTTATGTGTGTTTGACAGATGTTTTATCACAGACAGAAATATAATTGCAAACATATGAGTAACAAAAGCTTATATTGACAGTTAGAATGAGTTAATGCAGCAAGTCAATATTTGCAGTGTTGACCCTTCTTCTTCAGGACCTCTGCAATTCTCCCTGGCATGCTCTCAATCAACTTCTGGACCAAATCCTGACTGATAGCAGTCCATTCTTGCACAATCAATGCTTTCATTTTGTCAGAATTTTTAGGTTTTTGTTTGTCCACCCGTCTTTTGATGATTGACCACAAGTTCTCAATGGGATTAAGATCTGGGGAGTTTCCAGACCATGGACCCAAAATCTCTATGTTTTGTTCCCTGAGCCATTTAGTTATCACCTTTGCTTTATGGCAAGGTGCTCCATCATGCTGGAAAAGGCATTGTTGATCGCCAAACTGCTCTTGGAGGGTTGGGAGAAGTTGCTCTTGGAGGACATTCTGGTACCATTCTTTATTCATGGCTGTGTTTTTAGGCAAGGCTGTGAGAGAGCCGATTCCCTTGGCTGAGAAGCAACCCCACACATGAATGGTTTCAGGATACTTAACAGTTGGCATAAGACAAGACTGGTGGTAGCGCTCACCTTGTCTTCTCCGAATGAGGCGTTTTCCTGATGTCCAAAACAATCGAAAAGGGGATTCATCAGAGAAAATAACTTTACCCCAGTCCTCAGCAGTCCACTGCCTGTACCTTTTGCAGAATATCAGTCTGACCATGATGTTTTTTCTGGAGAGAAGTGGCTTCTTTGCTGCCCTCCTTGAGACCATGCCTTGCTCCAAGAGTCTCCGCCTCACAGTGCGTGCAGATGCACTCACACCTGCCTGCTGCCATTCCTGAGCAAGCTCTGCACTGCTGGTAGCCCGATCCCGCAGCTGAAACACTTTTAAGAGACGGTCCTGGCGCTTGCTGGTCTTTCTTGGGCGCCCTGGAGCCTTTTTGGCAACAATGGAACCTCTCTCCTTGAAGTTCTTGATAATGCAATAGATTGTTGACTGAGGTGCAATCTTTCTAGCTGCGATACTCTTCCCTGTTAGGCCATTTTTGTGTATTGCAATGATGACTGCACGTGTTTCTTTAGAGATAACCATGGTTAACAGAAGAGAAACAATGATGCCAAGCACCAGCCTCCTTTTAAAGTGTCCAATGGTGTCATTCTTACTTAATCATGACAGATTGATCTCCAGCCATGTCCTCATCAACACCTACACCTGTGTTAATGTAGCAATCACTGAAAAAAGGTTAGCTGGTCCTTTTAAGGCAGTGCTGCAATGATGTTGAAATGTGTTTTGGGGGATAAAGTTAATTTTCTAGCCAAATATTGACTTTGCAAGTAATTGCTGTTAAGCTGATCACTCTTTATAACATTCTGGAGTATATGCAAATTGCCATTAGAAAAAGTGAAGCAGTAGACTTTGTAAAAATTAATATTTGTGTCATTCGCAAAACTTTTGTCCATGACTGTACTGGTGTAGGTCCACTGTGTTTTATCAAGACCAAAGTCAGCGAAGCCGTCTACCAGGAGATTTTAGAGCACTTCATACTTCCCTCTGCCAACAATCTTTTTGGAGATGAAAATTTCATTCTCCAGCAGGACTTGGCACCTGTCACACTGCCAAAAGTACCAATACCTGGTTTAAAAACAACACTATCACTGTGCTTAATTGGCCAGCAAACCCTCCTGACCTTAACCCCATAATCTATGGGGTATTGTCAAGATGAGAGACACCAGACCCAACATTGCAGACGAGCTGAAGGCTGCTATCAAAGCAACCTGATCTTCCATAACACATCAGCAATGCCACAGGCTGATGGCCTCCATGCCACGCAGCATTGATGCAGTAATTGATGCAAAAGGAGCCCCGACCAAGTATTGAGTGCATTTACTGAATGTACATGTCAGTAGGCCAACATTTCGGTTTTAAAATAATTTTTTAAGCTGGTGCTATAAAGTATTCTAATTTACTGAGATAATGACTTTTGGGTTTTCATTGGCTGTAAGCCATAATCATCAACACTAACAGAAATAAACACTTGAAATAGATCACTCTGTTTTTAATGACTATATAATATGAATTTCACATTTTGTATGGAAGAACTGAAATAAATTAACTTTTGATGATATTCTAATTTTGTGAAAAGCACCTGTATATGTGCACAAATGGTGTCCCCCGAAGATCTAATAGGAGGCAGCTATATACTGATAGTTTAGGAGGTCCCACAAATAACAGAAGGATGCAGCGATATGCCAGTCATTAATTCGTGAACCACTACAATATTAAGAGGAAGATAAAAAACACACAATTAAAATCCAGAGACAAAGCAAGTTGGAACCTAGGTACACATATGATCATGCCTGAAAAAAAACACAGCTTCAGTGTGCAGAATGGTCATGGGGCGTATATTTGGGGTGTTCCCTTGTCACCTGGAGAACAGGTACTCAAAAGGAAAAGGCGACTCAACAAGCTTGACGACCACTGGGAAGCTGAGCTATTGTGAACGTTTCGGAGACGACTTCGGAGTTGAATCTCCCTCTGGTGGTTGCTGAGAGTATTGAACCTATGTTGAACACCAAGAGTCCTACACCTGCAGATAACGAGTGGTTGTTAGGTGGTACTGACTGGTCTGATATAAGTGAGCTGACCTCCCATGATCCTCGCCGGTGATCAATTGTTCTTCCTGGTCTAGGTTGGAATTCAGCTTGCTTTCCTACTGTCTCCTGCTTGCTTTCAGATAAGTCCCTTTCAGTTTTTTTTTACTGTGGTTTGAATTCCTTGCTTTTTGCTGCATTGCTTTTTGTCTTCAGCCAAAGCCCCCCAAAGGGAAATCAGCCATGCTTTGTAGCCTGCCCAAGGCCTACATTGAGAGTTTGAGACGGGTCCCTCACATTGTACTTTGCTAGGGTGAAAAAGGACACCCCATTTCAAGACTTCACCAAAAATGTATAAATGTGATGTTACAATTTTTTAAATAGTTATAATATGTTTTCTTTTATGTTTCCTCATTCCAGGAGTACTGAATTGTACTGTGGGGAATGTGGCACCCTAGGAGTTTGGTTGCCACAGTGACCTTGCCTCCCTCCAGGGCAGAGTGATGTCATGCCTGAAAGCAAGGAAGGATCCCTTTAACAGGTAACACAGCATGCAACACCTTTTCTTACTCCAGACCAGAAGGGGGAGCTCTAACACCTGATTTTCAGGAGAGCTTATCTGGAGTATTCTGGCTGGGGGAGGAGTTAGGAGTCTGGCTGGAGTGACGAGAGAGGACAGACGTGTGGAGACAAGCTGGGGGAAAGAGGGGCTATAGTGAGCTCACCCCCAGGTCTGAGCGCCAGAAACCGGACCCCGGATTCCGAGGCTGAGTGGGCAATTAAACTCTTAGCAGCAGAATCCGGGGGACAGAAGACAGCAGGTCCTCTGTCCCAATTAAGACTCTTCTACAAAGCAGCAGCACATGTGAGCCAGAGACTCCATGAGAGAGTGATTCCTGAAGCAGGCTAGAGCTGCCTGTTATGAGAGTGAAGTTCCACCTAGACAAGAGACAGAGAGAGCGAGAGGAACTTGGATGGAGCTTATAGCAGCCAGTGCCTCAGAGAACAGCGCTAGAAAGGAGACCTCACATCCCACCTGAAATAAGGGGATTCCAAATTGCTTTCAGGCTGACCTACTCCAGCACTATCTGTACTCAATACCATGGATACTTTGCCTGCAAAACTGTAAGTAAAGCTTTGGAAACTGCAACTCACTTATTGTTTCTAGGTTTCTTCCTGCGTCACCTACTACACTCAGCTACATCTCTCAGTACCATTACTCTAATAGTACAACATCTGCCTGCCCTGAGACCACCAGCTTCACTTGTGGGAAGCTATTCCAACTCTGCTGCATCACACCATCAGTCTCAGAGGATCTGCACTGCAGCGCTGGTCATCTCTGACCAGATACCACAAGTGGCGTCACGAATACCTTACTACAAACTCTAAACATCCCCTGTAAATATTATCCTTTTATTGGATGCCCATTGCCACGGACCGGATCACTGCCGCTGTGACACATCCCTTCAATACACCGGCCCCGTACCGAGTATCCCACTGCCCTGGTGGCGATCCACTTCCAATGCTTTAAAATGGAAAGCCAATCCAGAGAGACATGGAAGAAAATGAAAGACTACCAATCAAATTGATAGAAGAATAGCCAGAATGGCAATGGCTCAGCCAATGATCAGCTCCTGGATGATCAAAGATAGTCTCAAGTTAGCTGTGAGTACTGTGACAGAAGACGCCTGTGTGAAGCTAATCTCATAGCAAGAAGTCAACGCAAAGTCCCACTTTAAAAAAAAGACATGTACTGAAGCGGATAAATTTGCCAAAGAACACATCAACTTGCCTAAAGAGAAATGGCCCCCAAACTCTGCATTCAAGCCGCAGTACACTCTTAAGACAGTGAAGCATGGTGGTGCAAGCATGATGATATGGGCATGTTTCTCTTATTATGATGCCGGACCTATTTACTGTACACCAGGGATCAAGGAACAGTTTGCAAAATTAACCCCTTTCTGCCATCTGACATAATATTCTGTCCATGTGCACTGGCAAAATTTGACCATAGACGGAATATTACGTCATCGCGATCGGCCGTGCTCACGGGGGGAGTGCGGCCAATCGCCGCCAGGTGTTAGCTGATTCTCATAGCTGACACCCGGCACTAGGTGCCAGGAGCGGTCACAGACCGCTCCAGGCACTCTAAACCCTGGAATACTGCGATCAAATAAGATCGCAGCATTCCGGAAGCCGGCACAGGGGCTGACAGCTATTTAACTTGCTGATTATGCGCAGTGCACGATCAGCAAGGTCTCCCTGTCAGTGCAGCGCTGATAGCTTATATGGCATGCAGATGCTGCTTCATCTGCATGCCATAGAAGCAATCAGCCTGCAAAAAATGATTGTCCCATAGTGGAACTAAGTAAAAACTTAGTAAAAAGTAAAAAAAAATTTTAAGAAATTGTAAAAATATTTTTTTAAAAAATCAAAAATAATAATAAAAAAATCAATATATATTCTATCTCTAAATAAATATTTTAATGAAAAACACAATAAAAGTACACATATTTGGCATCACCGCGTCCGTAACGACCCGACCTATTAAACTGTCCTGATAGTTAACCCCTTTAGTGAACATCATAAAAAAAAGGCTAAAAACAATGCTTTATCATCATACCACTGAACAAAAAGTGGAATAACACGCAATCAAAAAGACGGATATAAATAAACATGGTACCTCTGAAAACTTCATCTTGTCCTACAAGAAACAAGCCACCATACAGCTCTATCAATGGAAAAATAAAAAAGTTCTAGCTCTCAGAATAAAGTGATGCATAAACAATTATTTTTTCTAAAAATAGTTTTTATTATATAAACAAACGAAAAAATATAAATGAGGTATTGCTGTAATCGTACTGACCCGAAGAATAAAACTGCCTTAACAATTTTGCCACACACAGAACAGTATAAAATCCACCCAAAAAAAGAAATTCATGAATTGCTGTTTTTTGTTCATTCTGTCTCCCAAAAATCGTAATAGAAAGCAATAAAAAAATGTCATGTGCCCGAAAATTGTACCAATAAAGATGTCAGCTTCGCCCGCAAAAAACAAGACCTCACATAACTGTGGGCAAAATATGGAAAAATTATAGCTCTCAAAATGTGATGCAAAAACTATTTTTTGCAATAAAAAGCGTTTTCTATTGTGTGACAGCTGCCAAACATAAAAACCCTCTATAAGGCCTCTTTCACACGTCCTGATATTTCCAGTACTAGAGATGTCAGTGTCCGTGCTTGTAATACGTGTGGCACATGTGTGGCATGTGTTTTCGGCATCAGTACCATACGGACGGGCGCCAGGAAAGAAGCGCTTCAGGAAGTGCTGTTCTCCGGCTCTGGGTGCTGAACACGGCTCTCATCATTCTCCCCTGCTCTGCCGGCGATTGGCGCGAGCAGGGGAGAATGATGAGAGTTACATTTAAGTGATAAAAGAGACAGCAGGCGGCAGCTGATGGGACTATTATTCCCATCAGCCTACCCTGCTGCTGCTAATAACAGTGACAGCAGGAGCGGCTGCGCTATAATAAATAATTTAAAAAAAAGGTGTGGGGTCCCCCCTATTTTAGACTACCATCCTTGCTAAATCTCACAGCTGGGGGCTAGTATTCTCAGGCTGGTAAGTGACCATTGATATAGGCCCCCAGCCTAAAAATAGCACCCCGCAGCTGCCCAGAAAAGGCACATCTATTAAATGCGCCAATTCAGGCGCTTTGCCCGGCTCTTACCACTTGCCGTGTAGTAGTGGCAAGTGGGGTAATAATTGTGGGGTTGATGTCACCTTTCTATCATCAGGTGACAACAAGCCCACGGCTTAGCAATGGAGAAGCGTCTATAAAACACCTATCCATTACTAATCCTATAGTTGTATTGTAAATAAACACACAGCCAGAAATAAGTCCTTTAATTGAAAAAATGGCAACAAAAAAAAAAGCGGTCTCAATGGAGCGCTGGCCACACCGTAAGCCACACCAGTAAGGAGGACGGTAGATGACAGGCCCAAGCAGCACCAGCCACAGACCCTCGTTTGAGGGACAGTAAATGTAGAGCAATGAACCGCGGTCAGGAGGGCTCCAAGGACGAGAAGAAAGTCTGTTTGATCTCTTAATTCCACAACGCGTTTCGACAGCAGGATGCTGTCTTCCTCAGGCGGGTACATGATTAGATAGGGAGGAGGGGGTGTGTATATATATATATATATAATATATATATATATATATATAAATGGTGGACCAATCAAAATTAAGAATCAATTAAACATGATAAAATCAATATAAAACAAAGTATAAACACAATAAAATCACCATAAAAACAATATATAAAAACAGTACAATAGATATATGATAATCGTCAAAGGAATTTTTTTTCTCCTTCTCCAAAACTTATTTTACCTCGCTGCATTCTCAATGGTAAGATTCAGGCCATCAGGGGCAAGTGTGCCTAATTTAAATATCCAATAACTTTCTCTGTTGAACAAACTCCTATACCAGTTAGGAGCAGTATCAGGTATTTGATCAATAATAATCAATTTGAGGTATTTTGGGTCTTTTTGATGGACCAAAGAAAAATATTTAGACAAACTATGTAAAAGATAGCCGTTTCTAATATTTTGGCGATGTTTATTTAATCTTGCATGCATTGTCTGGATGGTTCGACCAATGTATTGAAGACTACAAGTACACTCAATTAAATATATTACAAAGGTTGATTGGCTGTCAACATAACAATTAATATTGTAGTTAGTACCTGTTGTATTGGATCTGAATTTCTTGGTCCATGAGAGATGGATGTACAACAAAGACATTTTGCTGTCCTACAAGCAAAACAGCGACTATTACTGGTCTTGTGGTTTAACCCCTTCAACCCCAAGGGTGGTTTGCACGTTAATGACTGGGCCAATTTTTACAATTCTGACCACTGTCTCTTTATGAGGTTATAACTCTGGAATGCTTCAACGGATCTTCGCGATTCTGAGAGTTTTCTTGTGACATATTATACTTCACGTTAGTGGTAAAATTTCTTTGATATGACTTGCATTTATTTTTGAAAAAACGCAAATATGGCGAAAATTATGAAAATTTTGCAATTTTCAAAATTTGAATTTTTATTCCCTTAAAACAGAGAAATATGTCACACAAAATAGTTAATAAATAACATTTCCCAAATGTCTACTTTACATCAGCACAATTTTGGAACCAAAATTTTTGTTATAAGGGTTAAAAGTTGACCAGTGATTTCTCATTTTTACAACAAAATTTACAAAGCCATTTTTTTTAGGTACCACCTCATATTTGAAGTCTCTTTGAAGGGTCTATATGGCAGAAAATACCCAAAAGTGACACCATTCTAAAAACTGCACCCCTGAAGGTACTCAAAACCACTTTCAGAAGTTGATTAACCCTTCAGGTGCTTCACAGGAGCTGAAGCAACGTGGAAGGAAAAAATGAACATTTAACTTTTTAGTCACAAAAATGATCTTCTACAAACTTTTTTTTATTTTCACAAGGGTAAAAGGAGAAAATGGACAGATAAAGTTGTTGTTCAATTTCTCCTGAGTACGCCAATACCCCATATGTGGGGTAAAACCACTGTTTGGGCACACAGCGGAGCTCGTAAGGGAAGGAGCGCCGTTTGACTTTTTCAAACCAAAATTGGCTGGAATTGAGATTGGACGCCATGTTGTGTTTGGAGAGCCCCTGATGCGCCTAAGCAGTGGAAACCCCCCACAAGTGACACCATTTTGGAAACTAGAACCCCTATGGAACTAATCTAGATCTGTTGTGAGCACTTTGAACCCCTAAGTGTTTCACAAAAGTTTATAATGCCTGGGTGTGAAAAAAAAAAAACATTTTCCACAAAAATGATTTTTTAGTCCCAAATTTTTTATTTTTCCCAAGGAAATTGGACCCCAAAAGCTGTTGTCCAATTTGTCCTGAGTACGCTGATACCCCATATGTGGGGGGGGGAACTGTTTTGGCGCACAGCAGGGCTTGGAAAGGAAGTAGTAACGTTTTGGAATGCAGACGCTGATGGGGGTCATGTTCTGTTTGCAGTGCCCCAGATGTGCCTAAACAGTGGAAACCCCCCACAAGTGACCACATTTTGGAAACTATACCCCCTAAGGAACTTATCTAGATCTGTGGGGAGCACTTTGAACCCCCAAGTGCTTCACACAAGTTTATAATGCCCAGGCATGAAAATAAAAAATCCTATTTTTTTCCCACAAAAATTATCTTTTAGTCACTAATTTTTTATTTTCCAAAGGGTAACAGGAGAAATTGGACCACAAAAGTTGTTGTATAATTTGTCCTGAGTACGTTGATGCCGCATATGTGGGTAGGAACCACTGTTTGGGCGCATGGCAGAGCTCGGAATGGAAGGAGCACCATTTGACTTTTTCCAACCAAAATTGGCTGGAATTGAGATTGGACGCCATGTTGCATTTGGAGAGCCTCTGATGTGCCTAAACAGTGGAAACCCCCCACAAGTGACCCCATTTGGGAAACTAGACCCCCTAAGGAACTTATCTAGATCTGTGGTGAGCAATTTGATCCCCCAATTCTTCACACAAGTTTATAACGTAGAGCCGTAAAATTAAAAAATCATGTTTTTTCCACAAAAATGATCTTTTCACCCCAATTTTTATTTTCCCAAGGGTAACAAGACCCCAAAAGTTGTTGTGCAATTTGTCCTGAGTACGCTGATACCCCATGAGTAGGGGTAAACCACTGATTGGGTGAATGGCAGAGCTTGGAAGGGAAGGAGCGCCGTTTGACTTTTTCAACGCAGAATTGGCTGGACGCCATGTCGTGTTTGGAGAGCTCCTGATGTCCCTAAACAGTGGAAACCCCCCACAAATGAAACCATTTTGGAAACTAGACCCCTCAAGGAACTTATCTAGATGTGTGGTGAGAACTTTGAACCCCCCAGGTGTTTCACTAAAGTTTATAACGTCCGAGCATGAAAATAAAGAAATCATATTTTTTCCACAAACATGATATTTTAGTCCCCTACTTTTTATTTTCCCAAGGGTAACAGGAGAAATTGGACCCCAAAAGTTGATGTCCATTTTGTCCTGAGTATGCTGATACCCCATATGTGGGAGAAAACTACTGTATGGGCACACGTCAGGGCTCGGAAGGGAAGTATTGGCGTTTTTGATTGCAGACTTTGATGGAATGGTCTGCGGGCATCATGTCGGGTTTGGAGAGCCCCTGATGTGTCTAAACAGTGAAAACCCCCAACAAGTAACCCCATTTTGGAAAATAGACCCCCAAGGAACTTATCTAGATGTGTGGTGAGCACTTTGAACCCCGAAGTGCTTCACAGAAGTTTATAACGTACAGCCATAAAAAATCTTTTTTTTTTAACAAAAATTATTTTTTCGCCCCCAATATTTTAATTTCACAAGGATAACAGGAGAAATTGGATCCCAAAAGTTGTTGTTCACTTTGCCCTGAGTACGCTGATACCCCATGTGTGGGAGAAAACTACTGTATGGGCACACGTCGGGCTCGGAAGGGAAGTAGTGACGTTTTGGATTGCAGACTTTATTGGAATGGTCTGTGGGCGTCATGTCGCAATGTCGCATTTAGAGAGCCCCTGATGTGCCTAAACAGTGGAAACCCCCCACAAGTGACCCCATTTTTGAAAATAGACCCCACAAGGAACTTACATAGATGTGTGGTGAGCGCTCTGAAGCCTCAAGTGCTTCACCGAAGTTTATAACGTACAGTCGTAAAAACAAAAAAATCTTTTTTTTTTTTTACAAAAATTATATTTTTTATTTTCCCAAGGGTAACAGAAGAAATTGGACCCCAAGAATTATTGTGCAATTTGTCCTGAGTTCGCTGATACCCCATATGTGGGGGTAAACTACTGTTTGGGCGCATGGCAGAGCTCAGAAGTGAAGGAGCAACTCAGAATTTCAACACAGAATTGGCTGGAATTGAGATCAGATGCCATGTCACATTTGGAAAGCCCCTGATGTGCCTAAACAGTGGAAACCCCCCAATTCTAACTCCAACCCTAACCCCAACACACCCCTAACCCTAGTCCCAACCCTAACCATAACCCTAACCACAAACCTAACCCTAACACACCCCTAACCCTAATCCCAACCCTAACCCTAATCCTAACTTTAGCCCCAACCCTAACCCTAACTTTAGCCGCAAGCCTAACCCTAAGGCCCCATGAACACGTTGTGGATTTACTTGCGGATTTTTCCACGCGGATTTTGCTAAAACCGCAGGTAAAACGACCTGCGTTTTACCTGCGGTTTTAGCGCGGATTTACTGCGGTTTTGCCACTTTTTTTGTGGATTTGCCTGCTGTTTTACACCTATATTGAAATAGGTGTAAAACCGGTGAGGAATCCGCACAAAGAATTGACATGCTGCGGTTTTAAAACCGCACCAAATCCGCGCGGAAAATTCCGCATCATGTGCACAGCTTTTTATTTTCCTTTCACTAACACTGTACATGGCGTCCAGTTCTGCTGCGAATTGCGGATTGCGCCAAAACCGCTGCGGATCCGCAGCACAATCCGCAACGTGTGCACAGGGCCTAACCCTAATGGGAAAATGGAAATAAATACTTTTTTTTAATTTTATTATTTTTGCCTAACTAAGGGGGTGATAAAGGGGTGTTTGATTTACTATTTATAGCGGGTTTTTATGTTTGACAGCTGTCACACTAAAAGACGCTTTTTATTGCAAAAAATAGTTTTTGCATCACCACATTTTGAGAGCTATAATTTTTGCATATTTTGGCCCACAGAGTCATGTGAGGTCTTATTTTTTGCGGTACGAGTTGACATTTTTATTGATACCATTTTTGAGCACGTGACATTTTTTGATCGCTTTTTATTTCGATTTTTTGGAGGTTAGAATGAACAAAAATCAGCAATTCATGAATTTCTTTTGGGGGGGAGTTTATACCGTTCCGCGTGTGGTAAAATTGATACAGCAGTTTTATTCTCGGGTTAGTACGATTAGGGCGATACCTCATTTATATCATTTTTTTATGTTTTGGTGCTTTTATACAATAAAAACAATGTTATATCAAAAATAATTATTTTTGCATTGCTTTATTCTGCGAGCTATAACTTTTTTATTGTTTCACTGATGATGCTGTTTGGCGGCTCGTTTTTTGCGGGAGAAGATGATGTTTTCAGCGGTGCCATGTTTATTTAGATCCGTCTTTTTGATCGCGTGTTATTCCACTTTTTGTTTGGTGGTATGATGATAAAGCATTGATTTTTTGCTTTGTTTTTTTTTTTAAGGGGTTCACTGAAGGGGTTAACTAGTGGGACAATTCTATAGGTCGGGTTGTTACAGACGCGGCGATACCAAATATGTGTACTTTCATTGTTTTGTTTTTTTTATTTACATGAAGAAATTTTTTTTCCTTTTATTTTGGAATTTTTTTTACACGTTTATTTTTATTTTTTTTTACATTTTTACTTTGTCCCAGGGTGGGACATCACTGTGTAGGGTCAGATCACTGGTGTGACAAATTTATAAGGGACAATAAGGACAGTAAAAATGATGAGCCTAAATCCATGGAAGTTAGTTCACATAACTCATCACTCCATGTCCCCCTCCCTAGTAAAAATAGATTACGGAGCAAGGAACAAGTTGATTCTTCACCTTTTTTAAATAATAAACAACAAATGAATTATTATAAGGAACATAAAAAAACTCTAAAAAAATGCATCAACCATCACTCAGTTATCGGCATCGATTCTTTGCCCACTGAGCGAATGGTGGAAGCTGGGAGTGTAGCAGTTAATTTGTATCCCAGCCCTCATTGTGACTCAGGCGTCGACTCCGTTGGGAACTGTTTGCAGGGAGACCCATCTGATACTGAATTCCCATTGTGATCCAGTAACTGATTCCATTACTAATGCAATTTCATCCATTACTCATACAGCCAATGTTGCAACTAATGACAATTTTGTTGGCTTGTCTCAAATCAGCATTTATGATGAATGTTTATCTCCTCAATTATGTATAATTACCAGTGAAACACAAATTTTACTGATCCCCCATTTGGATGATAATTGTACTCCTAATCTACCAATTGTGGAAATTCATGAGGTAACTAATTTATCGAGTAACAAGATAGTGGACTCAGCAGTAATTGATACACTCACTCCTGTCCCTAGAACACAACATTCTGAGGAGTCACTTGTTTCCCCCATTAATCCCTCTGGTAATACCAAAATAACTAATTTTTTTCAGTTAATCCCAGGTCACCAATCAAAACGAAAAAGGGAAAACGTGGTTGTAGGGGCGGTAGAAGGTCCTCTAAACAACCCCGGAACCACGTCAGATCCCATCATCAAGAGAACGAAAGCAATGTAAGTTTTAACGTTAGAACAAATATTTTTAACTTGTCGGATCATATACTCACTGAGGATAAAAGAACCCTCCTTGAGCATGCTCTTTCTTTTAGTCCTGATGCCCCATTAAACTCTTTTAATCTATTTCTTGATCTGAACGATTTCATCCGTAAGCTCACCTTGCAACGACATTTTTTAATAGAAGAAAAGAATAAGGTCACCACTACGACTTCAACTCCCCCTAATATCTTAGAAGATGAATTTGTTCATGTTAGTCCTAAATGTTCAACTAGTCAGTTTTACCCCATTCATCATAAGGGATCACACATAGAAACGTTCCAACATCTCATCATTAATGAGGTTCAGTCACTATCTTCATTAAAGAAAAAACATTATAATTTAACTATTGGGGAGAGAACAGCTATCAACTCCCTGAGGGACAACCAAAACATTGTCATTAAGAATGCGGATAAAGGTGGAGGAGTAGTCATAATGAATAGGAGCTGGTATATTAATGAGGTGTGATGAAGGAACAGCCACCATCTTGGATTGGCCTGTACCAGCCTCCATTTTGTCTGAATTCACAGGGCCACAGGCAGCTGGCTGCACCTGGCCCCCATGGCCTTAGGCATATTGAAGACAATAGGGTTTAGTCTCCACTCTGAATAACCAGGCCTTTTAGTATGCTAAGTAGGCCAGGCCAAAACAGTACTTCAAAGCTGGGGGCTTCAATTAGATTATACCTGCCAGCTAGACACAGAAAACACATCCATTGTATATCCCAGCCACGACAGCTCCATTCTAGGATTATGAATTATGAGCACATCTTTGTAGGTACAGACTCATAAAAAATATCTGCGTGATCCTGCGGACCTCGGGCATCTGACAGTGCAACTCCCGAGTCAGTGATGGCTCGGCGGCCTGAGATATAGAGATTGGCCCTCCACAAAGACCCAATCGGGCCAGGTTTGATCTCCACGCGACAGGCAAAACATACTGCATTCGCTGGTACCTCTCGTGTCCTGATCCGATCGTCCTGGAGAAAGTTAACCCCTTTGTTAGATATTGGGAATAAATTCTGCAGGGAGCTAAAGTGGAGATTATCAGCCCACCCTTGGACACTGAGGGGAGGGACCTAGCAGGTTAAAGAACTGTGAGCGGACGGCAGACTCTCGCTATTCTCACAGAAGCCAAGACGATGAAGATCTAAGAAGGAACAAGGGACAGATCTGCCAAGGGAGCAGCGGTACACGTTTTGTGGGACTGTCCAACAACTAAGATTCTTACCTGTGGATCGCAGATCTCCCTGCCTCCAAATGCAACCTACAACCTGGTAATATTGACCTCTAGCTAATACCTCTAAGCCTTGTACCATTATTGTTGTATTTTACTCTTACTGCAAATCCACTGTAATTCCGTTGTATAGCTTACTGTATATTTCTGTAATTATCTAGTGCGCCCTTAAGGCAATTAAACCATAAAATTAATTTTGGGCTGATGCTTTTACTCTGATCACGAATCTTAGAATACCCAGTGGGTAACAGGACATCCTCCCCGGCGGCCATTTGCTCTAGGTGGAGTTCCCTTACTGACCTGAGAGAGAAAGGGGCGCCGGAGAGCTGTGCCTGTGTAGCTACGTCACATTGGTGACGTGGAAGGAAGGGGGTTTCCTTCACATGAGGGTTTCAGACTTTTAGATGACCATAATTACTATGAAAGATTGAAACAGGACACTTCCACATCAATTTTTATTCAATATAACTTGTTAATAAAGGAAGCAAAATCCTCAGGCTTCCTTAACAAAAAGGAGTTCAATTTTTTGAATATCCCTCGATTTAAAGTCCCTTTTTCTATTTTTTGCCAAAATACATAAAGATCCCCAAAAACCCCCAGTTGCCCTATCTCTGGTATCGATTCAATTATATGCAACTTATCACATTACGTTGATCTTTTTTTACAAAAGTATGTTCTTAAACTGGATTCTTATTTAAGTGATTCTTCCCAACTTATTGAACATCTCCAATCATTAACATGTATCCCCAATTGTGTCCTGTTAACTTTGGACATTAGTGCCCTATATACCAATATCTCCCATGACCTAGGTTTGGAGGCTGTTGACCGTTACCTCTAGTCTGACAAAGATCTACCCTCTCCTCAAAAATAATTTTTAAAAAAGGCAATAATTTTTATCTTGAACAATAACGTTTTTTCTTTTGAAAACGTGTTCTTTCGGCAATTGAAAGGCTGCGCAATGGGGATGAGATTCGCCCCCAGTTTCGCCAACCTTTTCATGAAGGCATTTGAGTCCGTCTCCATCACGCAGTCCTATTTTACACATGGGAAGATAGCATTATACCGTCGATTCATTGATGACCTTTTCATCATTTGGACCGGCCCTTCCCATGAAGTCTATGAATTTGTTCAAATGCTGAACAACAATTCCTGGGGCCTTACATTCACTGCCCAAACATCCAATACAACCATACAACTCTTAGATCTGATGATACACGTAGATCCAACTGGCAAATGTTCCACATCCACACATTTCAAAAATGCAGATGTGAACAGCTATTCGAATTTTAATAGTGGGCACCTTCCGAAATGGATTTTAAACATTCCTTACCGACAGTACTGGCGAATAAGGAAAAATTGTACACACAATAGTAACTTTTTGAGAGAAGCAGATGTACTAAAGGAGCGGTTCCAACAAAAAAGGCTATCCTAAAATATTTATCTTTGATGCGTTTTCTAAAATTAAAGATTTTTCACAAAAAGATTGCATTAACCCCTTTATTCCATTGGACGTAATATTCCGTCCATGTGACCCTGGACCTCATTCCCATGGACGGAATAGTATGTCCAGGGCGATCAGCTGCGCTCCCGGGGGAGCGCAGCTAATCGCCGCCAAGTGTCAGCTGATTATCACAGCTGACACCCGGGACTGTGTGTCAGGAGCGGTCTCGGACCGCTCCCGGCACATTAACCCCTGGCACACCGCGATCAAACATGATTGCGGTGTACCAGGGGCACAGGGGAGCATCGCGCAGGGAGGGAGCTCCCTGCACGCTCCCCTGAGACCCTCAGAACAGCGCGATGTGATCGCGCTGTTCTGAGGGCTTCCTCCCTCCCAGGACCCGGATTCAAGATGGCCACCGGGTCCTGCAGGGAGGCGGCTTCCTCAGTGCCTGCTGAGAGCAGGCACTGAGAAGCCTGCAGCAGTGCCAGAGCGATCGCTGGTGTGACAGAGTGCTGTGCACACTGTCACACCAGCGATCTCACCCTACATAGTGATGTCCCACCCTGGGACAAAGTATAAAAGTTAAAAAAAAATAAAAAGTGTAAAAAAAATTCCAAAAAAAAAAAAAATATTCCCCAATAAATTCATTTATTCCTGTAAATAAAAAAAACAAAACTCATTTTACCTCGTTGCATTCTCAATGGTAAGATTCAGGCCATCAGGGGCAAGTGTGCCTAATTTAAATATCCAATAACTTTCTCTGTTGAACAAACTCCTATACCGGTTAGGAGCAGTATCAGGTATTTGATCAATAATAATCAATTTGAGGTATTTTGGGTCTTTTTGATGGACCAAAGAAAAATGTTTAGACAAACTATGTAAAAGATAGCCGTTTCTAATATTTTGGCGATGTTTATTTAATCTTGCATGCATTGTCTGGATGGTTCGACCAATGTATTGAAGACTACAAGTACACTCAATTAAATATATTACAAAGGTTGATTGGCTGTCAACATAACAATTAATATTGTAGTTAGTACCTGTTGTATTGGATCTGAATTTCTTGGTCCATGAGAGATGGATGTACAACAAAGACATTTTGCTGTCCTACAAGCAAAACAGCCACTATTACTGGTCTTGTGGTTTAACCCCTTCAACCCCAAGGGTGGTTTGCACGTTAATGACTGGGCCAATTTTTACAATTCTGACCACTGTCTCTTTATGAGGTTATAACTCTGGAATGCTTCAACGGATCTTCGCGATTCTGAGAATGTTTTCTTGTGACATATTATACTTCACGTTAGTGGTAAAATTTCTTTGATATGACTTGCATTTATTTTTGAAAAAACGCAAATATGGCGAAAATTATGAAAATTTTGCAATTTTCAAAATTTGAATTTTTATTCCCTTAAAACAGAGAAATATGTCACACAATATAGTTAATAAATAACATTTCCCAAATGTCTACTTTACATCAGCACAATTTTGGAACCAAAATTTTTGTTATAAGGGTTAAAAGTTGACCAGTGATTTCTCATTTTTACAACAAAATTTACAAAGCCATTTTTTTTAGGTACCACCTCACATTTGAAGTCACTTTGAAGGGTCTATATGGCAGAAAATACCCGAAAGTGACACCATTCTTAAAACTGCACCCCTGAAGGTACTCAAAACCACTTTCAGAAGTTTATTAACCCTTCAGGTGCTTCACAGGAGCTGAAGCAACGTGGAAGGAAAAAATGAACATTTAACTTTTTAGTCACAAAAATGATCTTTTACAAACTTTTTTTTATTTTCACAAGGGTAAAAGGAGAAAATGGACAGATAAAGTTGTTGTTCAATTTCTCCTGAGTACGCCAATACCATATATGTGGGGTAAAACCACTGTTTGGGCACACAGCTGAGCTCGTAAGGGAAGGAGCGCAGTTTGACTTTTTCAAACCAAAATTGGCTGGAATTGAGATTGGACGCCATGTTGCGTTTGGAAAGCCCCTGATGCGCCTAAGCAGTGGAAACCCCCCACAAGTGACACCATTTTGGAAACTAGACCCCCTATGGAACTAATCTAGATCTGTTGTGAGCACTTTGAACCCCTAAGTGTTTCACAAAAGTTTATAATGCCTGGGTGTGAAAAAAAAAAAAAACATTTTCCACAAAAATGATTTTTTAGTCCCAAATTTTTTATTTTTACCAAGGAAATTGGACCCCAAAAGCTGTTGTCCAATTTGTCCTGAGTATGCTGGTACCCCATATGTGGGGGGGGAACTGTTTGGGCGCACAGCAGGGCTTGGAAAGGAAGTAATAACGTTTTGGAATGCAGACGCTGATGGGGGTCATGTTCTGTTTGCAGTGCCCCAGATGTGCCTAAACAGTGGAAACCCCCCACAAGTGACCAAATTTTGGAAACTATACCCCCTAAGGAACTTATCTAGGTCTGTGGGGAGCACTTTGAACCCCCAAGTGCTTCACACAAGTTTATAATGCCCAGGCATGAAAATAAAAAATCCTATTTTTTTCCCACAAAAATTATCTTTTAGTCACTAATTTTTTATTTTCCCAAGGGTAACAGGAGAAATTGGACCACAAAAGTTGTTGTATAATTTGTCCTGAGTACGTTGATGCTGCATATGTGGGTAGGAACCACTGTTTGGGCGCACGGCAGAGCTCGGAATGGAAGGAGCACCATTTGACTTTTTCCAACCAAAATTGGCTGGAATTGAGATTGGACGCCATGTTGCATTTGGAGAGCCTCTGATGTGCCTAAACAGTGGAAACCCCCCACAAGTGACCCCATTTTGGAAACTAGACCCCCTAAGGAACTTATCTAGATCTGTGGTGAGCAATTTGATCCCCAAGTGCTTCACACAAGTTTATAACGTAGAGCCGTAAAATTAAAAAATCATGTTTTTTCCACAAAAATGATCTTTTCACCCCAATTTTTATTTTCCCAAGGGTAACAAGACCCCAAAAGTTGTTGTGCAATTTGTCCTGAGTACGCTGATACCCCATGAGTAGGGGTAAACCACTGATTGGGTGCATGGCAAAGCTCGGAAGGGAAGGAGCGCCGCTTGACTTTTTCAACGCAGAATTGGCTGGACGCCATGTCGTGTTTGGAGAGCTCCTGATGTCCCTAAACAGTGGAAACCCCCCACAAATGAAACCATTTTGGAAACTAGACCCCTCAAGGAACTTATCTAGATGTGTGGTGAGAACTTTGAACCCCCCAGGTGTTTCACTAAAGTTTATAACGCCCGAGCATGAAAATAAAGAAATCATATTTTTTCCACAAACATGATATTTTAGTCCCCTACTTTTTATTTTCCCAAGGGTAACAGGAGAAATTGGACCCCAAAAGTTGATGTCCATTTGGTCCTGAGTACGCTGATACCCCATATGTGGCGAAAACTACTTTATGGGCACACGTCAGGGCTCGGAAGGGAAGTAGTGACGTTTTGGATTGCAGACTTTGATGGAATGGTCTGCGGGCGTCATGTTGCATTTGGAGAGCCCCTGATGTGTCTAAACAGTGAAAACCCCCCACAAGTGACCCCATTTTGGAAAATAGACCCCCAAGGAACTTATCTAGATGTGTGGTGAGCACTTTGAACCCCGAAGTGCTTCACAGAAGTTTATAACGTACAGCCATAAAAATAAAAAATCTTTTTTTTTTAACAAAAATGATTTTTTTTCCCCCAATATTTTATTTTCACAAGGATAACAGGAGAAATTGGACCCCAAAAGTTGTTGTCCACTTTGCCCTGAGTACGCTGATACCCCATATGTGGGAGAAAACTACTGTATGGGCACACGTCGGGCTCGGAAGGGAAGTAGTGACGTTTTGGATTGCAGACTTTATTGGAATGGTCTGTGGGCGTCATGTCACAATGTCGCATTTAGAGAGCCCCTGATGTGCCTAAACAGTGGAAACCCCCCACAACTGACCCCATTTTTGAAAATAGACCCCACAAGGAACTTATATAGATGTGTGGTGAGCGCTCTGAAGCCTCAAGTGCTTCACCGAAAGTTTATAACGTACAGTCGTAAAAACAAAAAAATTTTTTTTTTTTTTACAAAAATTATATTTTTTATTTTCCCAAGGGTAACAGAAGAAATTGGACCCCAAGAATTATTGTGCAATTTGTCCTGAGTTCGCTGATACCCCATATGTGGGGGTAAACTACTGTTTGGGCGCATGGCAGAGCTCAGAAGTGAGGGAGCACCGTTTGACTTTTTCAACACAGAATTGGCTGGAATTGAGATCAGACGCCATGTCACATTTGGAAAGCCCCTGATGTGCCTAAACAGTGGAAACCCCCCAATTCTAACTCCAACCCTAACCCCAACACACCCCTAACCCTAGTCCCAACCCTAACCATAACCCTAACCACAAACCTAACACTAACACACCCCTAACCCTAATCCCAACCCTAACCCTAATCCTAACTTTAGCCCCAACCCTAACCCTAACTTTAGCCGCAAGCCTAACCCTAAGGCCCCATGAACACGTTGTGGATTTACTTGCGGATTTTTCCACGCGGATTTTGCTAAAACCGCAGGTAAAACAACCTGCGTTTTACCTGCGGATTTACTGCGGTTTTGCCACTTTTTTTGTGGATTTGCCTGCAGTTTTACACCTATATTGAAATAGGTGTAAAACCGGTGAGGAATCCGCACAAAGAATTGACATGCTGCTGTTTTAAAACCGCACCAAATCCGCGCGGAAAATTCCGCATCATGTGCACAGCTTTTTATTTTCCTTTCACTAACACTGTACATGGCGTCCAGTTCTGCTGCGAATTGCGGATTGCGCCAAAACCGCTGCGGATCCGCAGCACAATCCGCAACGTGTGCACAGGGCCTAACCCTAATGGGAAAATGGAAATAAATACTTTTTTTTTAATTTTATTATTTTTGCCTAACTAAGGGGGTGATAAAGGGGTGTTTGATTTACTATTTATAGCGGATTTTTATGTTTGACAGCTGTCACACTAAAAGACGCTTTTTATTGCAAAAAATAGTTTTTGCATCACCACATTTTGAGAGCTATAATTTTTGCATATTTTGGCCAACAGAGTCATGTGAGGTCTTATTTTTGCGGTACGAGTTGACATTTTTATTGATACCATATTTGAGCACGTAACATTTTTTGATCGCTTTTTATTTCGATTTTTTGGAGGTTAGAATGAACAAAAATCAGCAATTCATGAATTTCTTTTGGGGGGGCGTTTATACCGTTCCGCGTGTGGTAAAATTGATACAGCAGTTTTATTCTTCGGATTAGTACCATTAGGGCGATACCTCATTTATATCATTTTTTTATGTTTTGGTGCTTTTATACAATAAAAACAATGTTATATTAAAAATAATTATTTTTGCATTGCTTTATTCTGCGAGCTATAACTTTTTTATTGTTTCACTGATGATGCTGTTTGGCAGCTCGTTTTTTGCGGGAGAAGATGACGTTTTCAACGGTACCATGTTTATTTAGATCCGCCTTTCTGATCGCGTGTTATTCCACTTTTTGTTCGGCGGTATGATGATAAAGCATTGATTTTTTGCTTTGTTTTTTTTTTTTTTTAAGGGGTTCACTAAAGGGGTTAAATAGTGGGACAATTCTATAGGTCGGGTTGTTACAGACGTGGCGATACCAAATATGTGTACTTTCATTGTTTTGTTTTTTTTATTTACATGAAGAAATTTTTTTTCCTTTTATTTTGGAATTTTTTTTACACGTTTATTTTTATTTTTTTTTACATTTTTACTTTGTCCCAGGGTGGGACATCACTGTGTAGGGTCAGATCACTGGTGTGACAAATTTATAAGGGACAATAAGGACAGTAAAAATGATGAGCCTGAATCCATGGAAGTTAGTTCACATAACTCATCACTCCATGTCCCCCTCCCTAGTAAAGATAGATTACGGAGCAAGGAACAAGTTGATTCTTCACCTTTTTTAAATAATAAACAACAAATGAATTATTATAAGGAACATAAAAAAACTCTAAAAAAATGCACCAACCATCACTCAGTTATCGGCATTGATTCTTTGCCCACTGAGCGAATGGTGGAAGCTGGGAGTGTAGCAGTTAATTTGTATCCCAGCCCTCATTGTGGCTCAATGAGAAGAATGAGCACGTCACTCCTTGTTTTAGACAGTGGTGCCAGGATTTGGGATGCCAATCCCCTAATATTATGAGATAAATGGATCCGGCACTCAAAAGTTATGCTCAAAAAAAGTAAATTTATTGATGAACATCCAATTAATAACATGTGACGTTTCGGTCAATCACCTGACCTTCTTCAGACCAGTAGTGGTAGATATAGAATATAATAGCATGGATCTGTGTAGATCCTGAAGGTGCCGTAGTCAGAAGTAGTGATAAAGCGCTTAGTAGATTAGCTGATATCAGTGAGGAATCGCTGGGAGAATGAGCGCTATATCTCCCAGCGATTCCTCACTAATATCAGCTAATCTACTAAGCGCTTTATCACTACTTCTGACTACGGCACCTTCAGGATCTACACAGATCCATGCTATTATATTCTATATCTACCACTACTGGTCTGAAGAAGGTCAGGTGATTGACATGTTATTAATTGGATGTTCATCAATAAATTTACTTTGTTTGAGCATATCTTTTGAGTGCCGGATCCATTTATCTCATTGTGGCTCAGGCGTCGACTCCGTTGGGAACTGTTTGCAGGGAGACCCATCTGATACTCAATTCCCATTGTGATCCAGTAACTGATTCCATTACTAATGCAATCTCATCCATTACTCATACAGCCAATGTTGCAACTAATGACAATTTTGTTGGCTTGTCTCAATTCAGCATTTATGATGAATGTTTATCTCCTCAATTATGTATAATTACCAGTGAAACACAAATTTTACTGATCCCCCATTTGGATAATAATTGTACTCCTAATCTAACAATTGTGGAAACGCATGAGGTAACTAATTTATCGAGTAACAAGATAGTGGACTCAGCAGTAATTGATACACTCACTCCTGTCCCTAGAACACAACATTCTGAGGAGTCACTTGTTTCCCCCATTAATCCCTCTGGTAATACCAAAATAACTAATTTTTTTCAGTTAATCCCAGGTCACCAATCAAAAAGAAAAAGGGAAAACGTGGTTGTAGGGGCGGTAGAAGGTCCTCTAAACAACCCCGGAACCACGTCAGATCCCATCATCAAGAGAACGAAAGCAATGTAAGTTTTAACGTTAGAACAAATATTTTTAACTTGTCGGATCATATACTCACTGAGGATAAAAGAACCCTCCTTGAGCATGCTCTTTCTTTTAGTCCTGATGCCCCATTAAACTCTTTTAATCTATTTCTTGATCTGAACGATTTCATCCGTAAGCTCACCTTGCAACGACATTTTTTAATAGAAGAAAAGAATAAGGTCACCACTACGACTTCAACTCCCCCTAATATCTTAGAAGATGAATTTGTTCATGTTAGTCCTAAATGTTCAACTAGTCAGTTTTACCCCATTCATCATAAGGGATCACACATAGAAACGTTCCAACATCTCATCATTAATGAGGTTCAGTCACTATCTTCATTAAAGAAAAAACATTATAATTTAACTATTGGGGAGAGAACAGCTATCAACTCCCTGAGGGACAACCAAAACATTGTCATTAAGAATGCGGATAAAGGTGGAGGAGTAGTCATAATGAATAGGAGCTGGTATATTAATGAGGTGTGATGAAGGAACAGCCACCATCTTGGATTGGTCTGTACCAGCCTCCATTTTGTCTGAATTCACAGGGCCACAGGCAGCTGGCTGCACCTGGCCCCCATGGCCTTAGGCATATTGAAGACAATAGGGTTTAGTCTCCACTCTGAATAACCAGGCCTTTTAGTATGCTAAGTAGGCCAGGCCAAAACAGTACTTCAAAGCTGGGGACTTCAATTAGATTATACCTGCCAGCTAGACACAGAAAACAAATCCATTGTATATCCCAGCCACGACAGCTCCATTCTAGGATTATGAATTATGAGCACATCTTTGTAGGTACAGACTCATAAAAAATATCTGCGTGATCCTGCGGACCTCGGGCATCTGACAGTGCAACTCCCGAGTCAGTGGTGGCTCGGGGGCCTGAGATATAGAGATTGGCCCTCCACAAAGACCCAATCAGGCCAGGTTTGATCTCCACGCGACAGGCAAAACATACTGCATTCGCTGGTACCTCTCGTGTCCTGATCTGATCGTCCTGGAGAAAGTTAACCCCTTTGTTAGATATTGGGAATAAATTCTGCAGGGAGCTAAGGGTGGAGATTATCAGCCAACCCTCGACACCGAGGGGAGGGACCTAGCAGGTTTAAGAACTGTGAGCGGACGGCAGACTCTCGAAATTCTCACAGAAGCCAAGACGATGAAGATCTAAGAAGGAACAAGGGACAGATCTGCCAGGGGAGCAGCTGTACACTTTTTGGGGACTGTCCAACAACTAAGATTCTTACCTGTGGATCGCAGATCTCCCTGCCTCCACATGCAACCTACAACCTGGTAATATTGGCTCGGGGACCTGAGATATAGAGATTGGGTCGCTGTGGAGGGCCAATCGGGCCATGTTTGATCTCCATGCGACAGGCAAAACAAACTGCATTCACTGGTACCTCTCGTGTCCTGATCTGATCATCCTGGAGAAAGTTAACCCCTTTCTTAGATAATGGGAATAAATTCTGCAGGAAGCTGAAGGGTGGAGATTATTAGCCCATCCTCTAACACCGAGGGGAGGAACCTAGCAGGTTTAAGAACTGTGAGCGCATGGCAGACTCTCCCTATTCTCACAGTAGAACAAGACGATGATGATCTAAGAAGGAACAGGGACAGATCTGCCAAGGGAGCAGCGGCACACGTTTCGGGGACTGTTCAGCAACTAAGATTCTTACCTGTGGATCTTACCTGTGGATCGCAGAGATCCCAGCGTCCACATGCAACCTACAGACTGGTAACATTGACCTCTTGCTTAATACCTCTAAGCCTTGTACCATTATTGTTATATTTTACTCTTACTGCAAATCCACTGTAATTCCGTTGTATAGCTTACTGTATATTTCTGTAATTATCTAGTGCGCCCTTAAGGCAATTAAACCATAAAATAAATTTTGGGCTGATGCTTTTACTCTGATCACGAATCTTAGAATACCCAGTGGGTAACAGGACATCCTCCCCGGCGGCCATTTCCTCTAGGTGGAGTTCCCTTACTGACCTGAGAGACAAAGGGGCGCCGGAGAGCTGTGCCTGTGTAGCTACGTCACATTGATGACGTGGAAGGAAGGGGGTTTCCTTCACATGAGGGTTTCAGACTTTTAGATGACCATAATTACTATGAAAGATTGAAACAGGACACTTCTACATCAATTTTTATTCAATATAACTTGTTAATAAAGGAAGCAAAATCCTCAGGCTTCCTTAACAAAAAGGAGTTCAATTTTTTGAATATCCCTCGATTTAAAGTCCCTTTTTTTATTTTTGCCAAAATACATAAAGATCTCCAAAATCCCCCCGGTTGCCCTATCTCTGGTATCGATTCAGTTACATGCAACTTATCACATTACGTTGATCTTTTTTTACAAAAGTATGTTCTTAAACTGGATTCTTATTTAAGTGATTCTTCCCAACTTATTGAACATCTCCAATCATTAACATGTATCCCCAATTGTGTCCTGTTAACTTTGGACATTGGTGCCCTATATACCAATATCTCCCATGACCTAGGTTTGGAGGCTGTTGACCGTTACCTCTAGTCTGACAAAGATCTACCCTCTCCTCAAAAATAATTTTTAAAAAAGGCAATAATTTTTATCTTGAACAATAACGTTTTTTCTTTAAACGTGTTCTTTCGGCAATTGAAAGGCTGCGCAATGGGGATGAGATTCGCCCCCAGTTTCGCCAACCTTTTCATGGGGGCATTTGAGTCCGTCTCCATCACGCAGTCCTATTTTACACATGGGAAGATAGCATTATACCGTCGATTCATTGATGACCTTTTCATCATTTGGACCGGCCCTTCCCATGAAGTCTATGAATTTGTTCAAATGCTGAACAACAATTCCTGGGGCCTTACATTCACTGCCCAAACATCCAATACAACCATATAACTCTTAGATCTAATGATACACGTAGATCCAACTTGCAAATGTTCCACATCCACACATTTCAAAAATGCAGATGTGAACAGCTATTTGAATTTTAAAAGTGGGCACCTTCCGAAATGGATTTTAAACATTCCTTACCGACAGTACTGGCGAATAAGGAAAAATTGTACACACGATAGTGACTTTTTGAGAGAAGCAGATGTACTAAAGGAGCGGTTCCAACAAAAAAGGCTATCCTAAAATACTTATCTCTGATACGTTTTCTAAAATTAAAGATTTTTCACAAAAAGATTGCATTAACCCCTTTATTCAATTGGACGTAATATTCCGTCCATGTGACCCTGGACCTTATTCCCATGGACGGAATAGTACGTCCAGGGCGATCAGCTGCGCTCCCTGGGGGAGCGCAGCTAATCGCCGTCGGGTGTCAGCTGATTATCACAGCTGACATCCGGGACTGTATGTCAGGAGCGGTCACGGACCGCTCCCGGAACATTAACCCCTGGCACACCGCCATCAAACATGATCGCGGTGTACCAGGGGCACAGGGGAGAATCGCGCAGGGAGGGGGCTCCCTGCACGCTCCCCTGAGACCCTCAGAACAGCGCGATGTGTTCTGAGGGCTTCCTCCCTCCCAGGACCCGGATCCAAGATGGCCGCCGGGTCCTGCAGGGAGGCGGCTTCCTCAGTGCCTGCTGAGAGCAGGCACTGAGAAGCCTGCAGCAGTGCCAGAGCGATCGCTGGTGTGACAGAGTGCTGTGCACACTGTCACACCAGCGATCTCACCCTACATAGTGATGTCCCACCCTGGGACAAAGTATAAAAGTTAAAAAAAATAAAAATAAAAAGTGTAAAAAAAAAATTTCAAAAAAAAAAATATTCCTCAATAAATTCATTTATTCCTGTAAATAAAAAAAACAAAAATAAAAGTACACATATTTGGTATCGCCGCGTCCGTAACGACTCCCCATATAAAACTTTCCCACTAGTTAAACCCTTTAATGAACCCCTTAACAAAAAAAACAAAGCAATAAATCAATGCTTTATCATCATACCGCCAAACAAAAAGTGGAGTAACACGCGATCAAAAAGACCGATATAAATAAACATGGTACCGCTGAAAACGTCATCTTGTCCCGCAAAAAATGAGCCGCCACACAGCATCATCAGCGAAAAAATATAAAAGTTATAGCTCGCAGAATAAAGCGATGCAAAAATAATAATTTTTTATATAAAATTGTTTTTATTCTATAAAAGCACCAAAACATAAAAAAAATGATATAAATGAGGTATCTCTGTAATCGTACTGACCCGAAGAATAAAACTGCTTTATCAATTCTACCACATGCGGAACGGTATAAACGCCTCCCCCAAAATAAATTCATGAATTGCTGATTTTTGTTCATTCTAACCTCCCAAAAATCAAAATAAAAAGCGATCAAAAAATGTCACTGCTCAAAAATGGTACCAATAAAACGTCAACCTCGTCCGCAAAAATAAGACCTCACATGACTCTGTGGGCCAAAATATGCAAAAATTATAGCTCTCAAAATGTGGCGATGCAAAAAACTACTTTTTGCAATAAAAAGCGTCTTTTAGGTGACAGCTGCCAATCATAAAAACCGCTATAAATAGTAAATCAAACCCCCCTTTATCACCCCCTTAGTTAGGGAAAAATAATAAAATAAAAAAATGTATTTATTTCCATTTTCCCATTAGGGTTAGGGTTAGGTTCGGCTAAAGTTAGGGTTAGGGTTGGCGCTAAAGTTAGGATTAGGGTTAGGATTAGGGTTAGAGGTGTGTTAGGGTTAGGTTTGTGGTTAGGGTTATGGTTAGGGTTGGGGTTAGGGTTGGAGTTAGAATTGGGGGATTTCCGCTGTTTAGGCACATCAGGGGCTCTCCAAATGTGACATGGCGTCTGATCTCAATTCCAGCCAATTCTGCGTTGAAAAAGTCAAACGGTGCTCCTTCACTTCTGAGCTCTGCCATGCGCCCAAACAGTAGTTTACCCCCACATATGGGGTATCAGCGTACTCTGGACCCCAAGAGTTATTGTGCAATTTGTCCTATTTCTTCTGTTACCCTTGGGAAAATAAAAAACAGGGGGAGAAAATATCATTTTTGTAAAAAAAATGATTTTTTTGTTTTTACGGCTGTACGTTATAAACTTCTGTGAAGCACTTGGGGCTTCATAGCGCTCACCACACATCTAGATAAGTTCCTTGTGGCTCTATTTTCCAAAATGGGTCACTTGTGGAGGTTTTCACTGTTTAGGCGCATCAGGGGCTCTCCAAATGCGACATGACGCCCCCAGACCATTCCATCAATGTCTGCAATCCAAAACGTCACTACTTCCCTTCCGAGTCCTGACGTGCGCCCATACAGTAGTTTTCTCCCACATATTGGGTATCAGCGTACTCAGGACAAATTGGACAACAACTTTTGGGGTCCAATTTCTCCTGTTATCCTTGTGAAAATAAAATATTGGGGGCGAAAAAATCATTTTTGTAAAAAAAAAAGGATTTTTTATTTTTACGGCTGTACATTATAAACTTCTGTGAAGCACTTTGGGGTTCAAAGTGCTCACCACACATCTAGATAAGTTCCTTGTGGGGTCTATTTTCCAAAATGGGGTCACTTGTGGGGAGTTTCCACTGTTTAGGCGCATCAGGGGCTCTCCAAATGCGACATGACGCCCCCAGACCATTCATTCAATGTCAGCAATCCAAAACGTCACTACTTCCCTTCCGAGCCCCAACGTGTGACCATACAGTAGTTTTCTCCCACATATTGGGTATAAGCGTACTCAGCACAAATTGGACAACAACTTTTGGGGTCCAATTTCTCCTGTTATCCTTGTGAAAATAAAATACTGGGGGCGAAAAAATCATTCTAGTAAAAAAAAAAAAAAAAGATTTTTTATTTTACGGCTGTACGTTATAAACTTCTGTGAAGCACTTCGGGGTTCAAAGTGCTCACCACACATCTAGATAAGTTCCTTGATGGGTATTGTGTCCAAAATGGTGTCATTTGTCGGGGGTTTCCACTGTTTAGGCAGATCAGGAGCTCTCCAAACACGACATGGCATCCAGCCAATTCTGCATTGAAAAAGTCAAACGGCGCTCCTTCCCTACCAAACTCTGCCATGCACCCAAACAGTGGTTTACCCCCACATATGGGGTATCAGCGTACTCAGGACAAATTGCACAATAACTTTTGGGGTCTTGTCACCCTTGGGAAAATAAAAATTTGGGTGAAAAGATCATTTTTGTGGAAAAAAATATGATTTTTTAATTTTACGGCTCTACGTTATAAACTTGTGTGAAGCACTTGGGGGTTCAAATTGCTCACCAAAGATCTAGATAAGTTCCTTAGGGGGTCTAGTTTCCCAAATGGGGTCACTTGTGGGGGGTTTCCACTGTTTAGGCACATCAGTGGCTCTCCAAATGCAACATGGCGTCCAATCTCAATTCCAGCCAATTTTGGTTGGAAAAAGTCAAATGGTGCTCCTTCCATACCGAGCTCTGCCATGCGCCCAAACAGTGGTTCCCCCCCACATATGGGGTATCAGCGTACTCAGGACAAATTGGACAACAACTTTTGGGTCCAATTTCTCCTGTTACCCTTGGGAAAATAAAAAATTAGTGACTAAAAGATAATTTTTGTGGGAAAAAAATAGTATTTTTTATTTTCATGCCCGGGCATTATAAACTTGTGTGAAGCACTTGGGGGTTCAAAGTGCTCACCAAAGATCTAGATAAGTTCCTTAGGGGGTCTAGTTTCCAAAATGGGGTCACTTGTGGGGGGTTTCCACTGTTTAAGCTCATCTGGGGCACTGCAAACGGAACATGACCCCCATCAATGTCAGCATTCCAAAACGTTACTACTTTCTTTCCAAGCCCTGCCGTGCGCCCAAACAGTCCCCCCCCACATATGGGGTATCAGCGTACTCAGGACAAATTGGACAACAACTTTTGGGGTCCAATTTCCTTGGGAAAAATCAAAAATTTAGGACTAAAAAATAATTTTTGTGGAAAATAGTTTTTTTTTTTTTCACACCCAGGCATTATAAACTTTTGTGAAACACTTTGGGGTTCAAAGTGCTCACAACAGATCTAGATAAGTTCCTTAGGGGGTCTAGTTTCCAAAATGGTGTCACTTGTGGAGGGTTTCCACTGTTTAGGCACATCAGGGGCTCTCCAAACGCGACATGGCGTCCAATCTCAATTCCAGCCAATTTTAGTTTGAAAAAGTCAAACGGCGCTCCTTCCCTTATGAAGCTCTGCCGTGCGCCCAAACAGTGGTTTTCCCCCACATATGGGGTATTGGCGTACTCAGGAGAAATTGCACAACAACTTTATCTGTCCATTTTCTCCGTTTACCCTTGTGAACATAAAAAAAGTTTGTAAATATCATTTTTGTGGCTAAAAAGTTAAATATTCATTTTTTCCTTCCACGTTGCTTCAGCTCCTGTGAAGCACCTGAAGGGTTAATAAAATTCTTGAATGTGGTTTTGAGTACCTTGAGGGGTGCAGTTTTTTAGAATGGTGTCACTTTTGGGTATTTTCTGCTATATAGACCCCTCAAAGTGACTTCAAATATGAGGTGGTCCCTAAAAAAAATGGCTTTGTAAATTTTGTTGTAAAAATTAGAAATCGCTGGTCAACTTTTAACCCTTATAATTTCCTAACAAAAAAAAATTTTAGTTCCAAAATTGTGCTGATGTAATGTAGACATGTGGGAAATGTTATTTATTAACTATTTTGTGTGACAAATTTCTCTGTTTTAAGGGAATAAAAATTCAAATTTTGAAAATTGCAAAATTTTCAAAATTTTTCGCATATTTGCGTTTTTTTCAAAAATAAATCCAAGTTATATCGAAGAAATTTTACCACTAACATGAAGTACAATATGTCACGAGAAAACACTCTCAGAATCGCGAAGATCCGTTGAAGCGTTCCAGAGTTATAACCTCATAAAGAGACAGTGGTCAGAATTGTAAAAATTGGCCCGGTCATTAACGTGCAAACCACCCTTGGGGGTGAAGGGGTTAATAAAATGAAAAATAAAACCAAAATTACTTCAGAAATAGGAAAATGGAGCCTGGTCACTACTTTAAACTATTCTCACGGAATTATTCGTAATCTTCTTGAGAAGTACTGGTTTATTCTAAGAAACGATCCAGTTCTTTCAAGGCATCTGCCTTTCCATCCTAGAATAATCTATAGAAAAAAATCGCACACTCCGTAACTTGGTTGCCCCCAGTAACACGGCTCTTTGTACTAACTTCTCTTTAAACCACAAGACCAGTAATAAAGGCTGTTTTGCTTGTAGGACAGCAAAATGTCTTTGTTGTACATCCATCTCTCATGGACCAAGAAATTCAGATCCAATACAACAGGTACTAACTACAATATTAATTGTTATGTTGACAGCCAATCAACCTTTGTAATATATTTAATTGAGTGTACTTGTGGTCTCCAATACATTGGTCGAACCATCCAGACAATGCATGCAAGATTAAATAAACATCGCCAAAATATTAGAAACGGCTATCTTTTACATAGTTTGTCTAAACATTTTTCTTTGGTCCATCAAAAAGACCAAAAATACCTCAAATTGATAATTATTGATCAAATACCTGATACTGCTCCTAACCGGTATAGGAGTTTGATCAACAGAGAAAGTTATTGGATATTTAAATTAGGCACACTTGCCCCTGATGGCCTGAATCTTACCATTGAGAATGGAGCGAGGTAAAATGATTTTTTGAGAAGGAGAAAAAAAAAAAATTCCTTTGACGATTATCATATCTATTGTACTGTTTTTATATATTGTTTTTATGGTGATTTTATTGTGTTTATACTTTGTTTTATATTGATTTTATCATGTTTAATTGATTCTTAATTTTGATTGGTCCACCACTTATATATATATATATATATATATATATATATATATACCCCCTCCTCCCTATCTAATCATGTACCCACCTGAGGAAGACAGCGTCCTGCTGTCGAAACGCGTTGTGGAATAAAGAGATCAAACAGGCTTCCCTCTCGTCCTTGGCGCCCTCCTGACCGCGGTTCATTGCTCTACATTAATTGAAAAAATGACACAAACTCCTTTAATATTCTTAATTAAACCATACTTACAATCTCTCCTATTCCACCAAAGCCCTTGATCTCCTGTAATTAAAGTAAAATAAAAAAGCAACAATATACCATACCTGTCCGTCGTTCTGTCCCACGCCGTCATCCATGTCTGGGGTAAATTATTGTCTGAATGGTGCCAAGATGCGACCGTCCACACTGAGAACCACTGGTGAATGAGCTTCTGGGCTCTGTTCCCAGCCAGGCTGAGCTGCGTTGAGATCAGTTGTCACTTATAAAATTCACATACCAGGAAACAGTAGATTAGTTCTAAAAAGAGGGCACTTGTTGTGCATTGCCACTGTTAAGGCACATATAGATAAATTCCTTGGGGGTCTAGTTTCCAAAATGGGGTCACTTCTGGAGCATTTCCACTCTTTAGGCACATCAACGGCTCTCCAAACGCGACATGATGCCCGCCGACCATTTGTCACGATCCACTCTTGAATCTGTGGCAGATCTCTCTTTGCATGTTAAAACAATTTTCCTTTCAGGCCATCGGGGGTTAATGTCAGTCTTTTCCCCCAGTGGCCGCTGGTGTAATTGCATAACTGCTGACTTGTCAGAGGAAGGTGGTGACCACTCCCACCATCCTTTAAAAGGTCACCTGAAGCGTTAGCTGACTGTTGGTTGGTGATATTGCTACCTTTTGGAGACCAACCAAGCTGAAGTCAGGAGCTTGCTGAGCGCAGTGGTACAAGCGAAGTGTTTATTGTTTAGTTATTTAACCCCTAGGTGTCTGTCTTTCCTTTTTGTTGTTTTGGTGTAATTCACTTTATTCCCTGTCTCACCTCCTGGGGAGGGGGTTGGGGGTTTAGCTCAGGGCTAAACAGGAGACAGGGACAGGTTAGTGACTTGGACCTCACTACTTTCAAGTGTACCCCCAAGTTAAGGAAAGAGAGGGCTCTCCCTTAGCCTCAGTTCAGGTTCCTCATCCCTTGCATTCCCACTACTGTCCAGTGACACTATTCCATGAAAGTCTGCATTCCAAATGTCACTACTTCCTTTCCGAACCCCAACATGTGCCCAAACAGTAGTTTTCTCCCACATATTGGGTATCAGCGTACTCAGGACAAATTGCACAATTACTTTTGTGGTCCAATTTCTCCTGTTACCCTTGGGAAAATAAAAAATTGGGGGTGAAAAGATCATTTTTGTGAAAAAAAATGATTTTTCAATTTTACGGCTCTACGTTATTAACTTCTGTGAAGCCCTTGGGTGTTCAAAGTGCTCACCACACATCTAGAGAAGTTTATTGGGGGGTCTAGTTTCCAAAATGGGGTCACTTGTGGGGGAACTCCACTGTTTAGGCATATCAGGGGTTCTTCAAATGCGACATGGCGTCCGATCTCAACTCCAGCCTATTTTGCTTTGAAAAGTCAAACGGCGCTACTTCCCTTCCGAGCTCTGCCATGCGCCAAAACAGTGGTTCCCCCCCACATATGGGGTATCAGCGTACTCAGGACAAATTGCGCAATAACTTTTGTGGTCCAATTTCTCCTGTTACCCTTGGGAAAATAAAAAATATTGGATCTGAATTAAATTTTTTTTGAAAAAAAGTTAAATGTTCATTGTTTTTAAACATTTCAAAAATTTCTGTGAAGCACCAGAAGGGTTAATAAACTTTTTGAATGTGGTTTTGAGCACCTTGAGGGGTGCAGTTTTTAGAATGGTGTCACTTTTTGGTATTTTCTATCATATAGACCCCTCAAAGTGACTTCAAATGTGATGTGGTCCCTAAAAAAAAAATGGTGTTGTAAAAATGAGAAATCGCTGTTTAGTTTTAACCCTTATAACTTCCTAAGAAAAAAAATTTTGGTTTCAAAATTGTGCTGATGTAAAGTAGACATATGGGAAATGTTATTTATTAACTATTTTGTGTGACATATCTCTGTAATTTAAGTGCATAAAATTTCAAATTTTCACCAAATTTCTATTTTTTTCACAAATAAACGCAAGTCATATCAAAGAAATTTTACCACTATCATGAAGTACAATATGTCACGAGAAAACATGTCAGAATTACCGGGATTCATGGAAGCATTCCAGAGTTATTACCTCATAAAGGGACACTTGTCAGAATTGCAAAAATTGGCCCGGTCATTAACATGCAAACCACCCTTGGGGGTTAAGGGGTAAAAATACCTGAAGAAGTCATGTTGCTTTACACTGAAGAGGATATGCCCTAGAAATGGGTGTTTCAACAAGACAACGACCCTAAACACTCCAGTAAGCAAGCAAAATCTTGGTTCCAGTCCAGCAAATTGAAGTTATGGAGTGGCCAGCCCAATCCTCGGACTTTAATCCGATAGAACCCTTTTGGGGTGACATAAAAAATGCCGTTTCTGAGGCAAAGCCAACAAATGCCAAAGAATTGTGGGATATAGTCCAAGCATCATGAGCTGGAATAACAGTTGACAGGGGCCAGAAGTTGGTTTACTCTATGCAATATAGAGGTGAAGCAGTTCTAAAAAACTGTGGGTACACAACTAAATATTACACACATGGTCAAAGTTGTTGGTACCCCTCCTTTAATGCAGAAAAACCCACAATGGTGACAGAAATAACTTGAATCTGACAAAAGTAATAATAAATAAAAAATCTATGAAAATGAACAAATGAAAGTCAGACATTGCTTTTCAACCATGCTTCCACAGAATTCTTATAAAAATAAAACTCATGAAATAGGCCTGGACAGAAATGATGGTACCCTTAACTTAATATTTTGTTGCACAACCTTTTGAGGCAATCACTGCAATCAAACGATTCCTGTAACTATCAATGAGGCTTCTGCACCTCTTGACAGGTACTTTGGCCCACTCCTCAAGAGCAAACTGCTCCAGTTGTCTTGTGTTTGACGGTTGCCTTTTCCAGATGGCATGTTTCAGCTCTTTCCAAAGATGCTCAATAGGATTTAGGTCAGGGCTCATAGAAGGCCACTTCAGAATAGTCCAATGTTTTCCTGTTAGCCATTCTTGGGTGTTTTTAGCTGTGTTTTGGGTCATTATCCTATTGCAAGACCCATAACTTGCGACTGAGACCAAGCTTTCGGACACTGGGCAGCACATTTCTCTCTAGAATCCCTTTATAGTCTTGATATAGGAAAGATGTGTATCTTCGTACCGTGTTAGCCAGTAGATAGAAAAATATTTAGACTTGAGAGTCCTCAGTGGTTGATACCTTTTAATGGCTAACTGAAAAGATGGTAACAAATTGCAAACTTTCAAGACTACTCAGGTCTCTTCATCAGGCAAAGACTAAAACAAAAACTGAAGAATCACATATTTATATACACAACAGGACACAGGAATAGTGCAATAGGTAAGACAAGTGACGTGAAGCAGAACTGTCATTATGGCAGAGGATGAACATAAATACTGGAACAGTTCATAGATAAGGAGAGAAAGTTTTATTGCCCTCTGATTGGGGTCTGGTGTTGTGTTTTGATGCCCCTAGAAGGTCAGAGATGCAGATTCCTTAATTGATATGGAATGATATGAATCCGTGTGATATATTCATTCCAGCACTAAGAGTGTCAAAGGTCATCATAAGTTTGTATTCCCAAACCTTTCTATCTTTCTCAGATTTGAAGTTAGATTTTAATACCAGTAATTCCATATCATGCTATGACCGGGCATACAAAAGTGTTTTGCCACAGGTAAATCCATTCTTTTTTCTCTTATTGTGTGGCGATGAGAATTCATCCTTGTTCTCAGTTTTTGCCCGGTCTCCCCCACATACAGACCCCCAGTTGGACATTTAGTACATATAATTAGGTACACCACATTAGATGTGATGCAGCTGAAAGTACCTGGGATCTTGTAGTCCTGATGGGAGTTGGGGATCTTTATCTTGTCCGTGGTCATTATAGATGCACAGGTTTTACATTTCTTCTTGTTGCAAGGAAAGGTTCCTGCAGCTGTTGGGGAGGACAGGGAGCTTCTGACAATGATGCTTCTTAGATTTGGGGGCTGCCTAAAACATAGTAGTGGGGGGTCTGGAAATATGGATTGTAATCGGGCATCTTTTTGTAGTAAAGGTTGTAGTTTCCGTGCAGCTCCCCTTAGCATCTCCAGATTCGGATTGTAGGTGACTACTAGAGGCACCCGGTTATTTTCTTCTTTAGTTTTGTAATGTAGCAGGTGATTCCTTGAATATTCTGGTGGCTCTTGTAATTTGGTTTTCAATTGTTCTTGGATGGTAGCCCTGGTTCAAAAAAGTCTTTCTGAGGCAACCAAGGTGTTCATCTCTATCCATGGGGTTGGAACATATACGGTTGTATCTGATGGCTTGGCTGTAGACAATAGAGTTTTTTATGTGTTTTGGATGGAAACTGTCCCATTTAAGGTATGTTGGACGTCCAACATACCTTAAATGGGACAGTTTCCATCCAAAACACATAAAAAACTCTATATGTTGGACGTCCAACATACCTTAAATGGGACAGTTTCCATCCAAAACACATAAAAAACTCTATTGTCTACAGCCAAGCCATCAGATACAACCGTATATGTTCCAACCCCATGGATAGAAAGATAGAAAGGTTTGGGAATACAAACTTATGATGACCTTTGACACTCTTAGTGCTGGAATGAATATATCACACGGATTCATGTCATTCTATATCAATTAAGGAATCTGCGTCTCTGACCTTCTAGGGGCATCAAAACACAACACCAGACCCCAATCAGAGGGCAATAAAACTTTCTCTCCTTATCTATGAACTGTTCCGGTATTTATGTTCATCCCTCTGCCATAATGACAGTTCTGCTTCACGTCACTTGTCTTACCTATTGCACTATTCCTGTGTCCTGTTGTGTATATAAATATGTGATTCTTCAGTTTTTGTTTTAGTCTTTGCCTGATGAAGAGACCTGAGTAGTCTCGAAAGCTTGCAATTTGTTACCATCTTTTCAGTTAGCCATTAAAAGGTATCAACCACTGAGGACTCTCAAGTCTAAATATTTTTATAGTCTTGAGATTTCATTGTACCCTGTACAGATTCTAGACACCCTGTGCCAGATACAGCAAAGCAGCCCCTGAATATAACAGAGTCTAGTCCATGTTTCACAGTTGGGACAGTGTTCTTTTCTTGATATGCTTCATTTTTCGATCTCTGAGCATAGAGCTGATGTGCCTCGCCAAAAAGTTTAATTTTTGTCTCATCTGTCCATAGGACATTCTCCCAGAAGCTTTGTGGCTTGTCAACATGTAATTTGGGAAATTAAAGCCAGGCTTTTTTATGATTTTTTTTCAAAATGGTGTCCTCCTTGGTCATCTCCCATGAAGTCCACTTTGGCTCATACAACGATGGATGGTGTGATCTGACACTGATGTTCCTTGAGCTTGAAGTTCACCTTTAATCTATTCAGAAGTTTTTCTGGGCTCTTTTGTTACCATTTGTATTATCTGTCTCTTTGATTTGACATCACATTTCCTCCTGCGGCCACGTCCAGGGAGGTTGGCTATAGTCCCATGGAGCTTAAATTTCTGAATAATATGTGCAACTGTAGTCACAGGAACATCAAGCTGCTTGGAGATGGTCTTATAACTTTTACCTTTAACATGTTTGTCTATAATTTTCTTTCTAATCTCCTGAGACAACTCTTTCCTTCACTTCCTCTAGTTCATGTTGAGTGTGATACAGATGTGAGGCCCAGCTACGCTTGGTACACATGTTCCCAGGAGTATGCACAGAAAGGTAATTACAAAAACCTGATATTCATTCACACTCACACTTCCCTATAGTGCCACTAGAGGGAGCCTTAGACTATTTAAGGGTGTGAGGGACGTTAGCAGTAGATCAGTGTAGTGTTAGTTGAGTCTTGGGTGATTCAGGAGTGAGTCATTCTAGCCAGACAGACGGAGATTTCCTGTCAGATGAGACAGAGGACGAAAGATTGCAAACTGTTATCTCAGAACATCCTGACTGTTAGTACCCTATGAATGTGGAAAGTGACTCTCGGAGCGAGCGTGTATTCAGTCTGACGGAAGGTCCTGAGAGCTGCTCTGGACAGAGTCTATGAAGGAAAAGAAGGAAGGGGACTACAGTTATTATAACAACGAGTCGACTGAGAAATGGTCAGTGAGCTGTGGAAGAAAGGAAGCTGACGACTACACCTACTGCTACCCGTGCTTATGTTAAGGGTGAGAGTAGGGCGACGGGCGAGTGGTGACCAAAGGAGAGAGTGACCGAGGCGTTATAGCAACAATTGCTGCCTCCACTCTGCTTAACCGGACGCCGGGTCCGAAGACTTGCTAGTTTCCTTCACGGCTAGTAGGAGAAAACCGGAATCCCTGCTGGACTTCAAGTCGCAGAGGGGCCCTATAGTGCTGATTCGTAACCGGGGTCAGGGAGAACAGGAGTCAGGCCTGATCAGCCATAGACTTAGTTCTTGCCAAAAGAAGGCTCCACCACAATGTCGGCCGGGCGTAGCTATTCTATACAGAGTTGAACTTCGCTTCAGGCAGGTTGGAAACTCACACATTAAGAAGTAAGGAGGCCTTAAACCTACTCAGTGATTACCTGGATGTGCATCCTCCACCCTGAGCAGCTTCCCGGGACGTACCTGCAAATACCACCAGTAAAGGTATGGAAAGAGACTGACTTGTGTATGTCTGCCTTATTGCCTGCACCCAGCACCGCCATATACTCCGAGGGATCCAGTCTCGCCTGTGGGAGACTTAACACCTGGCTGCCAAATAACAACCCCTCAGAGGATTAACCCTGCAGCGCTGGTCACCTTGATCAGAAACCACAGGTGGCATCACGAACAATTACTACTATCCCCTGTAAATATCCCCCTTTGTATGAGCGCCCAGGGCAACGGACCGAGCTGTGCTACTTGTGACATTCCCCATAGACTTCAACGGGCTCGGTGCCGAGTACCCCATAACCCTGGTACTGTATGTGCGACTCAGACACCATGTCACCAAACAGCACAGTGTGTATCTGTAGCCCTCTATACAGGCCCACTCACTGATTCCAAAATTGTAGACACCTGTGATGCTAATTAGTGGACACACCATGATTTATCATGTCCCTTTTGTCACATTATTTTCAGGGGTACCATCATTTCTGTCCAGGCCTATTTCATGAGTTTTATATTTTGAAAAATTCTGTGGAAGCATGGTTGAAAAGCAATGTCTGACTTTCATTTGTTCATTTTCATAGATTTTTGATTTATTATTACTCTTGTCAGATTCAAGCTATTTCTGTGACCATTGTGGGTTTTTCTGTCATTAAAAGAGGGGTACCAACAATTTTGACCACGTGTGTAGGTTAGGGATTCACAGGAATGCTAAATCGTCCTAAAAAAGTACATATTTTGAGTTTGTAAAGACAAATGCACACACTGCTTTTTGTTTTAGAACAGCCCAATGTTCATTTTTTGTTATTTTCTGTAAAGCAGTTAAAAATTATATACATTTCTCTTCATGTTTAAAATTAGAAAACAGTGTGCAATGTTCCCAAAGCATGGAAATAAACACTAGTATAAAGATTTTGGGATTAACTCATGTTTTTGAACACACTGCTACAATTTTTAGCACTGCTGTATAAAAAAAATAAATAAAAATATAAGAAATAATGACTTCCCTGGCTATGACACGCAATATCAGGTTTTACGGTTCTTCTTTACTAGGAAAATTAGGACACTGGGTACAGGGGCGGAACTATCGTGGAAGCAGGGGAAGCAGCTGCCATAGGGCCCGGGCTAGCAGGGGGCCCGTCCCTGCTGCAGCTGTCTCCCCTGCGGCTGTGTTCCGCCGCCCATGGCCTGAGAGTCGGCGGTTCCCTGTGCTGGCTGTCATGCTGACAGCCGGCGCAGAGAAGCTGCTGCGTGCCGTCTCCCAGGAATCAATTGCACTGGTGTCTATACAGACGCCAGTACAATTGAAGCTCTGACCGCCGGGTCAGAGCGACGTCTGCAGCGTGATCATGTCATGTGATCACGCTGCTGACGTCACTCGTCGGCGGCGCCCAGAAGGGTGAAGACTGGTGGTGAGTGTGCTCCACTGTGGAGCTGAAGATACCACCGAAGATTAACGGGGGCACATACTGTGTGAGTGATAACTCTGCATTCTTGGCTGCATTACTACTTGAGGGGCACATTACTACTGATGGGAGAATAAGAGGGCTTATTACTAGTTATGGGGGCATAATGTGCCTGCATTAATAGTTATGCGGGACATGGTTACTAGTAATGGTAGCATAAGGGGGCTGCATTGCTACCAGTCCATTATATTATATTGTGTTTCCATAATGTCTGCTTTAAATACAGCTCTGATTTGGGCAAAAAGCTGGCCGTTATGAGACTGAAGAGTATTTTTTGGGCCTAGAGAATTGCTGTGATTTGCTCCGCCCACTGCTATTGGCTCCGCCCACTATCAGAACCCCGCCCCCCGCCGCCCGTTTGGGAGAGGGGCCCCGTTCAAAATTTTGCTGTGGGGCCCCGCCATTTCTAGTTACGCCACTGACTGGGTATTAAAATTCCTGTTTTGCAATTGCAGTGTGTGAAGATTAAAAATAAAGTCTGTTATTAAGGTGCTGTTCCTGCAGGATATCACAGAGCAATGAACTCACACTCTGATGACTATGCAGCTCTATCACCTTCCTATCTCACTTGAATCTTTGGATTATTATTCACAGACTGACTATCACTCCTATTTTCAATGTGCTTCCAAACTAGTTCAGTAATACAACACAATCCACATTCTAACCTACTATTCCTATGCTGTAAAAGCATAAAATGAGTTGCTTAGCTGACCTTCACCTTTTATACTGGCTGTGATAGTCCCCCCCCTCCGATTGACTAAAACTAGACCATGTGATGTGTCAGCTGCAGAGCATTATGGGAAAGACCATCGGTAATTAACCCTGTGAATCTTCAACGGTGTGTGAAATGGTGTCAAACATTTGTCTTTTGTAAAGGAGAGGAGAAAAGGTATAAAAATAGCACTAGTAACCCAAAAATAGTTCTACAAAACAGCTATCTAGAAAATAGATTACATTTATTTAATAAACATAGCGAACAAGACATTAAAAAAATGTAAAAAGCAAAAAAAGATAATTTTTCTACTCAAAATCAGATCTACCATATAATAACATAGCGATTCAAACAAATTCCTTATCGCTCAAAAATAAAGCTGGCCATAAATATAGATAATTAAATACTGTAAAAAGGAAGCAAATAACACTAAATAATGGCTATCGTGTACACATAGATCTCTAAGAATACATAACAGAAAAAATGAGAGGTAAAAGGTAGACAAAAGTGTAAATCACATACTGGAACAATAGTGGAAAATGTAGCCTATCTAGTATAAGCAGAAAAAAGCCCAGATGTTGCTGTATAGCAGCACTAGCAAATGGTAAAAAGCAATACGTGATGAGAGCATTATACTGCCTCTGTACAAATCCCTGGTTAGACTGCACATCGAGTACTGTGTACAGTTTTGGGCACCGGTGCTCAGGACGGATATAATGGAATTTGAACGAGTACAAAGGAAGGTAACAAAAATTAATAAAGCGGACAGGGGAACAACAATACTCAGAGAGATTAGCAAAATTAGGATTATTTAGTCTAGAAAATAGACGACTGAGGGGCGCTCTAATAACCATGTATAAGTATATAAGGGGACAATACAAATATCTCTCCGAGGATCTGTTTATACCAAGGAAGGCGACGGTCACAAGGGGGCATTCTCTGCATCTGGAGGAGAGAAGGTTTTTCCACCAACATAGAAGAGGATTCTTTACTGCTAGGGCAGTGAGAATCTGGAATTCCTTGCCTGAGGAGGTGGTGATGGTGAACTTAGTCGAGGGGTTCAAGAGAGACCGGGATGCCTTCCTAGAGCCTAATAATATTGTATCTTACAGTTATTAGGTTCTTTAGAAGGACATAGATCTGGGGATTTATTCTGATGGAATATAGGCAGAACTGGATGGACAAATATCTTTTTTCGGCCTTGCTAACTATGTTACTATGTTATGGTCATTTGGATGTTTTGGGTTGTCATTATGATTTAAAAATAGAAAACACAGTAGTTTGACAATAAATGGCTTCACCCAACCACTAACCATGAGTGGAGAAAAAGTTTTGGTGTTATCATTCATATATTCTGAAAAAAGGCCAAGAAAGTAAAAATTCTGCTGGGGTATGTAAACTTTTGAGCACAACTGTATAATTATACATAGGGTTTGTTGTTTTTTTTTCTTTTGTTTTGTTATTTCCTTTTTATTTTTACATGAGGCTATGAATTCTTCTTGTTATTTTCATTTAACGGAGCACTCTGAGTTCGGTGCAACATAAGATTAGAACATTTTCATGTCTTAAATTCAAATCCATTTGATCTACACATAAATATATATTTTTACCTTTTAAATACATATAAAAAATGTTTTTCTTTTCTCTTCTTTGTGTCTTCTTCGGCTATAAATAAATACAAACGAAAGTACTAGTCTATACTACCGACCTGTAAAAAATCCTTTTTTTTTCCCTGATGAACTTTGATACATCAGGTGTCCATCATGTGTCTATTTGGCTCCAAAATTTGAACTTTTATCACTACAAATGTAACTGCATTGTGGATTGAGCTATGGTTTTCTTGTCTTGATGAAAAAGTCTGTGGTACTTCGAAACGTGTAGACTAAATAAAGAATAACCGCATGTACTTTCTGTTTGGATTTGGATTTATTATATGGGATACCAGCAGCACAGATTATCCACAAATCTTCCTTATCTGTGTTTTCCCAGTCTGAAGACCCGTTGGACCTGCAGCAGCTGGATGTATAAGTCATTGAAATATTGTGCATACACAACTAAATCAGGGTAGTATAACCTTATTTAAACAGCTTTAACCCTCTTGGGTAAAACCCTAATGCGGTGTCTTTTTCCTCCTAGCTTTTTTTCTGTAAATGAGACTTGTGTCTCTATTAAACTGTTCCTTCCCTTACATTTTCTAAATTTGGGTCCTTACAAAAAAATGGTGGTGGGGTATTGGCCAGTTTCTGTACATTTTAAGCACGTCTAAGAGACTGGGTTAATATGCTCCACAGAACTATTCAGGCCTCGGCCTTACACATATTGGAACATGGTCATTGCCACGCTAAGGCCTTTACCTGAGCTCGGTAGCACTGCCTGTCACCTGAGTAATACACTTCTCCGACCTCAACACTCTCTGGGAGTCGGGACATATCCTGTAATTACTTTGAGGTTGCTCAAAACCATGCAAAAGATACATTCTGCCTGGTTGTGTAGTTTCCAGAAGAACTGTGTAGGCTTGTATTGATTGGTCAATGGCACTCCTGGCTCCTGTCTCTTGCCCTTGAGGAGGCTGCTTCCAAGTAAAATGAGGCTTGTACATGTTCCTGACATGGGTTTCAGGCCTGACAGACTGACCACAATACAGGCCCTCGCTTGTATACACTGTATTCAGAATTTAATTCAAATGCTTTTGGTGTCTGGTAGAATCCAATTTACTGACATTGAGCATACAGCTCGCCCAACTCCTGTATTATATTCACCTTACAGCGTCTTCAGCTGCTATCACAGTGGCTCCATTGGGATCCAGTGGCAAAAATGAACTGTGGACCTTACAAAATACAGGTTTCACAACACCTGCTGGCACTCTGCAAATTGTAAGCGAGGGCCGCATAATGACATGGCTGTGGACATGGTGGTGGCGGCGGGCGAAGCCCAAAATACAAATGGGCATATTTTAGCTGGTATTTTAAAGGAATGTGGAATATGTATCCCACTATCTTGCTATTTGGCATGAGGGAGGGTCCTCCTAAATGTAGGAGTGAGAGCCCTCACAAATGTTAAAGGAAAAACTAAAGCCAAAACGCTCCGTGTGAACATATGCTAAAGAGGAGGTATAATTTTTTTTATTTTGCGTTATCTACATGTAATTAATAATTATGAAGGAAATAATGTTTCTTAGCATTTTTCCCTTTAAAAAATTGTTTTGATTTTGTTTGGTACATCTTTTTAAAAATCCGCAAAACTGGCGCTATAGTCTGACAACATTATTCACAGACACCATATGTGAGTCAGAAATGCATGCTGGCATCTTCTTCATGCTGTTCCCATTTAGTTTTAGCTCTTTCTCATCAATTTCAGCTTTTCTCATGCCCCCAGACCTGTTTGTTGGGTCCAGCTGATAAATATTCGGCTTTCCCATTGACTTGCATTGGATTCGTTATTCGGTATGAATACCCAGATAAAAGAAATTATTTGTGCCGATTTTCCCAAATCCGAACATTTCACTATTCAATCATCACTAGTCGTCATTAATGTTGAGCGCAAGTGCTCGCTACTCCAGTTTGCCTCAGGTGCTTGGGTATGCACCAAACCATGCCCGGGCTCGAGTGACATGCTCACGTCCCTGCCCTGCATGTTTTGCAGCTGTTAGACACCCCAAGAAATATGTGGGTAGCCGTGATACTCTGTGCATACCTGAGCACTTTCACTCAACACTAACCATCATATCGTGATCTTTTTTTTTTTTTACTTTTGAAAAAAAAACACAAATCTAACTACAACCCTAACCCCAACACAATCGTAACCCTGACCCTAACCCAAACCCTAACTGCAAAGAGTGGAAAAAAAATTTAACATTTTTATTTTATTATTTTATCTAACTAAAGGGGTGACAAAGGAGGATTTGATTTATTTATCTTTTTTTTATTTAGATCACAGTGATAGGGTCTATCACAGTGATCAAAAGGTACCAATAGGAAAAATTCCCTATTGTTGCCGGGTACCGGCCGGCAGATCTCAGCGGGTGCACTGAGCATGCGCCCTTCATTTTTTTCCAGGAAGATGACATGGAGGGCCGAGATAGAGGGACAGAGCAGGAGGGTCCAGGGATGGCGGAGGTATCGGGGAGGGCTCGAGGGAACCCATTTCTCTCTTCTCTGATATGCTTGGATGTGTGGTTTCAAGGAGAGATCAGAGTCAAAGATTACCCTGACATAGCAAGCTTGCGGGATGGGGGAGAATGGGAAGCCTTTGAGTTCGATGGATAGGTCTGTTGAGGAGGTTGAGTGAGATGGTAGAAAGATGATGAATTCTGTTTTAGCCATGTTTTAGCTTTTATGTGCTTATCTTTGCCTTAAAGGACACTATAAGTCTATGACACTGAACATCTCAGCCGCAATGCCTCAGACAGTGCGCATGCGCAGCCTCCCCAATCCCACGAACTTCTGGAAGTGCTCAGCGCTGACCGCAGGAAGCTCCATTTATATATGGGGAGGGGCTAATGCATCATGCGCCGTGATCATCACAGGGGCTTGTCTTTTTTAGTTTCTATTAGTCGTCACCTCACATAAAAGGGCAGTCAACCCTCATCCTGACACGCCCCTGGAAGATGCTAGTGGCAAAACGCGTGTCAGGGTGGGAGGGACGCCACCAGCTTCTTGCTTTACCTTATCTACCCCTCTGGCATTACACTTTCAAGTATTTACCCTCTATATATGGTCCAAACTGTTATAGACTTATGTGTATCACCTGTATTAACTTCTTACCTATTGGGTTAGGACATCCTCCTAGATTTGGATTACTCATGATAGGATTATCTCTATATACAGTCATGGACAAAAGTTTTGAGAATGACACAAATATTAATTTTTACAAAGTCTACTGCTTCACTTTTTCTAAAGGCAATTTGCATATACTCCAGAATGAGATAAAGAGTGATCAGCTTAACAGCAATTACCTGCAAAGTCAATATTTGGCTAGAAAATGAACTTTATCCCCCAAAACACATTTCAACATCATTGCAGCCATGCCTTAAAAGGACCAGCTAACCTCTTTTCAGTGATTGCTCCATTAACACAGGTGTGGGTGTTGATGAGGACATGGCTGGAGATCAATCTGTCATGATTAAGTAAGAATGACACCACTGGACACTTTAAAAGGAGGCTGGTGCTTGGCATCATTGTTTCTCTTCTGATAACCATGGTTATCTCTAAAGAAACACGTGCAGTCATCATTGCAATGCACAAAAAAGGCCTAACAGGGAAGAATATCGCAGCTAGAAAGATTGCACCTCAGTCAACAATCTATCGCATCATCAAGAACTTCAAGGAGAGAGGTTCCATTGTTGCCAAAAATGCTCCAGGGCGCCCAAGAAAGACCAGCAAGCGCCAGGATCGTCTCTTAAAAGTGTTTCAGCTGTGGGATTGGGCTACCAGCAGTGCAGAGCTTGCTCAGGAATGGCAGCAGGCCGGTGTGAGTGCATCTGCACGCACTGTGAGGTGGAGACTCTTGGAGCAAGGCCTGGTCTCAAGGAGGGCAGCAAAGAAGCCACTTCTCTCCAGAAAAAACATCATGGACAGACTGATATTCTGCAAAAGGTACAGGCAGTGGACTGCTGAGGACTGGGGTAAAGTTATTTTCTCTGATGAATCCCCTTTTCGATTGTTTGGGACATCAGGAAAACGCCTCATTCGGAGAAGACAAGGTGAGCGCTACCACCAGTCTTGTCTCATGCCAACTGTTAAGCATCCTGAAACCATTCATGTGTGGGGTTGCTTCTCAGCCAAGGGAATCGGCTCTCTCACAGTCTTGCCTAAAAACACAGCCATGAATAAAGAATGGTACCAGAATGTCCTCCAAGAGCAACTTCTCTCAACCCTCCAAGAGCAGTTTGGCGATCAACAATGCCTTTATCAGCATGATGGAGCACCTTGCCATAAAGCAAAGGTGATAACTAAATGGCTCAGGGAACAAAACATAGAGATTTTGGGTCCATGGCCTGGAAACTCCCCAGATCTTAATCCCATTGAGAACTTGTGGTCAATCATCAAGAGACGGGTGGATAAACAAAAACCTAAAAATTCTGACAAAATGAAAGCATTGATTGTGCAAGAATGGACTGCTATCAGTCAGGATTTGGTCCAGAAGTTGATTGAGAGCATGCCAGGGAGAATTGCAGAGGTCCTGAAGAAGAAGGGTCAACACTGCAAATATTGACTTGCTGCATTAACTCATTCTAACTGTCAATATAAGCTTTTGTTACTCATATGTTTGCAATTATATTTCTGTCTGTGATAAAAACATCTGTCAAACACACATAAAAACCAGAGGGCAGCAGATCATGTGAAAATATAATATTTGTGTCATTCTCAAAACTTTTGGCCATGACTGTATATTTCTTAAAGCAAACCTGTCAGCAGTTTTGGCCGATATAAGATACGGCCACTGCCTTTCAGGGCTTATCTACAGCATCCTATAATGCTGTAGATAAGCCCCCGGTCCAACCTGAAAGATAAGAAAAATAAGTTTTATTATACTTACCCGGGGGGGCGGTCCAGTGCGGTCCAGTCTGATGGGTGTCACAGGTCCGGGTCCGGCGCCTCCCATCTTCTTGCGACGCCGCCCTACTGCTTGCTTCATGGCTCCCCGGCATCCCGCTCCTGCGCAGGCATACTTATCTGCCCTGTTGAGGGCAGAGTAAAGTACTGCAGTGTGTAGGCGCTGGGCCTCTCTGACCTTTCCGAGTGCCTGAGCACTGCAGTACTTTACTCTGTCCTCAACAGGGCAGATAAGTACGCCTGCGCAGGAGCGCGATGCCGGGGAGCGATAAAGCAACAGGAGGGCGGAATCGTAAGAAGGTGGGAGGTGCCTATACCCGGACCTGCGACACTCATTGGACCGGACGACCCCCAGGTGAGTATAATAAAACTTATTTTTCTTACCTTTCAGGACGGACCGGGGGCTTATCTACAGCATGATAGAATGGAGTTTCCAGGCCATGGACCCAAAATCTCTATGTTTTGTTCCCTGAGCCATTTAGTTATCACCTTTGCATTATGGCAAGGTGCTCCATCATGCTGGAAAAGGCATTGTTGATCGCCAAACTGCTCTTGGAGGTTCGGGAGAAGTTGCTCTTCGAGGACATTCTGGTACCATTCATTATTCATGGCTGTGTTTTTAGGCAAGACTGTGAGAGAGCCGATTCCGTTGGCTGAGAAGCAACCCCACACATGAATGGTTTCAGGATGCTTAACGGTTGGCATGAGACAAGACTGGTGGTAGCGCTCACCTTGTCTTCTCCAAATGAGGCGTTTTCCTGATGTCCCAAACAATCGAAAAGGGGATTCATCAGAGAAAATAACTTTACCCCAGTCCTCAGCAGTCCACTGCCTGTACCTTCTGCAGAATATCAGTCTGTCCATGATGTTTTTTTTCTGGAGAGAAGTGGCTTCTTTGCTGCCCTCCTTGAGACCAGGCCTTGCTCCAAGAGTCTCCGCCTCACAGTGCGTGCAGATGCACTCACACCTGCCTGCTGCCATTCCTGAACAAGCTCTGCACTGCTGGTAGCCCGATCCCGCAGCTGAAACACTTTTAAGAGACGGTCCTGGCGCTTGCTGGTCTTTCTTGGGCGCCCTGGAGCATTTTTGGCAACAATGGAACCTCTCTCCTTGAAGTTCTTGATGATGCGATAGATTGTTGACTGAGGTGCAATCTTTCTAGCTGCGATACTCTTCCCTGTTAGGCCATTTTTGTGCATTGCAATGATGACTGCACGTGTTTCTTTAGAGATAACCATGGTTAACAGAAGAGAAACAATGATGCCAAGCACCAGCCTCCTTTTAAAGTGTCCAGTGGTGTCATTCTTACTTAATCATGACAGATTGATCTCCAGCCATGTCCTCATCAACACCCACACCTGTGTTAATGGAGCAATCACTGAAAAGAGGTTAGCTGGTCCTTTTAAGGCAGGGCTGCAATGATGTTGAAATGTGTTTTGGGGGATAAAGTTCATTTTCTAGCCAAATATTGACTTTGCAAGTATTTGCTGTTAAACTGATCACTCTTTATAACATTCTGGAGTATATGCAAATTGCCATTAGAAAAAGTGAAGCAGTAGACTTTGTAAAAATTAATATTTGTGTCATTCTCAAAACTTTTGGCCATGACTGTAGTATCCATCTTTTCTTGTATTTTTGTAGTGTGTTATTCCTTTGTTAATATAGCTGTGTAGCATTATTGATGCCATGGTGTCCCCCTGAGTGGACACTCTGTTTTAGTTTTAATTTGATTTTTTAGTCTAATTTTTTCAATAAAAAGTGAATTTGCTTTTGTATATTAGCTCTCTTTTTTACCCTGGACCTTTGGTCCTGATTGTGTGTTTATAATTTTATCCCATAGAAAACCTGTCAGGCAAAGCGATCTTGGGCTCCACTTGTGGTTGCCTGGGAGTCAGGGTGCTGCACAATGACAGTGTATAGATCTGCCACCTCCAGGCAGAGTTTCTGCAGTTGCCTTGTCAAAGCAGTGAGAAGATCCATGGTGGATAAAATAAAAAAACGGTTTCCACCAGAGTTAATATCATGACTTTGTTGTTGAGTATCCCAGGGCTCCTCACCCTGTCCTAAAGATGTTGGGGCCACGTACCTTGCTGAGCTCCGGAATCCACACTCAGTATGTTCCCTCCCTCCACCCAGGGAAGAGGGGAGTAATAGTGTATGATTATACACGAACCAGACTAAAAAGGTAATACTAACAGGGATAAAGGAAAATAGCAATCATACAAAAATGCACACATAAACAACAGAGGGAGACACTGGGGAGTGAAGGATGGCGAAAAACAAAGTAGAAAAAGGAGAGGATTTGCATACAACAAAAACCTATCAACAGTCTTAGATAAATCCACTAAACGCCTTCTCAAAACAACACTTCACCATCTCCTAACCATGCAGCATGAAGCTTACTCTGGCAATGAGTACTTGCCACAGTCCACTTTATAAAGGAGAGAGGAGTGGCCAACACTGAACAGCTGTGAGCCTTAATGCAGGTAAGCTTCCAATATCTCTCAACTGAGCAAATTAATCCCTGCACTGCTAGAAGAAATCTGCACCATTTAATATGAAGGTGAAGTGATTCTAGACAGTGCAGGAGAAGGAGAAAAAGACTTCCGGCTCTCTGGTTCCCTCCTCTCCGTCGCATCAACTCCATGACACTATATCACTTAATACAGTTCAGAACATAACAATAGGGTTAATATTCCTTCTGCCATGTACGAGTACTATCCGATTATTTGACGCACATATACCTATGACAGTCTGTGGAGCTGTTCCTATGGTCTGTGTAAAATCGTGGAGTCATGTCAGACATTGATCTGTAAGATCAATCTTAGCTATAAAAATCTATGAGTTAGTGAAAAAAAATGATGAAACTCTTTTGAAAATCACTGATGAGACTCACACATACATGTTTTTCTAGTAGGTCAAAATAAATAAGTACTTGTATAAATAGTAAATGTATTTCCTTTGCTTTTTTATATATATATGAGTTACTAGGCAATCTCTAAACAGCAGGTGGAATAAAAATATTCATATAAACTGTATACTACAAGCTTCTCAGTGATTCTAAAAGCACATGATGCCCAGAAAGCAGGACAATGCCATCCCATCCTCCACTTTTGTGGTCACATTGTTAATTTATTTCAAAGAAATATGCATTCCTATAGAGGGCAGGCGGCAGAACAGGAGGCCACCGATAAGGACAGTTTTCTCTTTCTCTTTTTGTTATCACTCTGATGATCTCAGGACTTGCTTCACTAACCTGGCCTTGTTTCAGGATGTTTTTTTCCTGTGAGAACAGAATGATAAAATTGAGGGGGAGGATAACCCAATGTCACTCATGGGGATGTGAACACTTTTGAAAATGTTTTGCTTGAAGTCCTTTGGTAAAGTGGGAGATGCCGAGCAATGTTATAATTGATTCTCCACAGCCACTAACTGAGAAGGAATATTTGTTGAAGAAGCACAACTGTACGAACATGGTGGTAATGAACACAAACTCAATGCACTTGCTGCATTCGCTCACATTCAAACCCAAGACACCAGTGCTGCAAGCCAACAATGCTGACCAGTGAGCCACCATTGGGCCCCTAGACTAAATATATGGTGGGGGCTGCTAAGTTTTTAGTTGGTGTAATAAAGGAAGTGTGCATTTATGTTTTGTCATGTACTCAGTGGTATATAATATCTGTTAGGTCTTATTCACACTATAGTATTTGCTTTATCAGGTTTTTTTTTTACTGACAACATACGGACCCATTATATTCTTTGGAGTCGTTCATGCATTACCTTTTTTTGCTAACGAATAATCCACATGTAATAATGGAGACAAGTTCTACTCTGGTCCGTTTAGTGGACAGAACTAGCGTATTCACGTGAATGGGGTCAGTAAAAAAAAGACAGTACATGGATGCTATTCATCTGCTGTCTGTTTTTTACTGACTGGTTGCAATAAAGACCTTGGTTAACTTACTTTTTTTTTTGCTTCTGAGGAAAACAGATAATACGGAACATACAATTTACATGTGTGCATAAAATACAGACCAGCACGTAAAATAATTTGATAATGAACCCTGTACCTGTAGAGTAAAAACTGATCATATTCAGGACAAACACTGCGATGTTTGGGGAATGAGGTTAGTAGTTTAAACAGAATTAATTCATGACATCGAAAGTTAATAAACATTACATGCAGTAAAGATGTGTATCTTCGTACCGTGTTAGCCAGTAGATAGAAAAATATTTAGAGTTGAGAGACCTCAGTGGTTGATACCTCTTAATGGCTAACTGAAAAGATGGTAACAAATTGCAAGCTTTCGAGACTTCGAGACCTGAGTAGTCTCGAAAGCTTGCAATTTGTTACCATCTTTTCAGTTAGCCATTAAAAGGTATCAACCACTGAGGACTCTCAACTCTAAATATTTTTCTAAACATTACATGGTAATTTAAAAGGAATCTGCCAGCAGATTTCTGCCATGTAATTTGATAGTAGCATTGTATAGGGCAGTGTTCCCCAACTCCATGTATAACTCCAAACACCCATGATTGGTATCTTCCTGTGTACAGGGTCAGCAAGCTGCTAATCAGTGGTGGGAACAGGGTTACACAGATTAGCTGGACTTCACTACACATGAGACATTGTCCTCTAGTGATAATCTTCTGATTGTATTGAAACTACACAATGCAGCTTAGTAAGTGACACATCCCTGGAATCCGGATCTCTGCCCCTAAATTACACTGCTTTCAGATTAAATGGCAAAAATCTGCTGACAGATTCCCTTTCATAAACTTTTGCAAGCTCAATTCTTTGAATTATTTTTAGATGGAATGGTGGTTTGGAGACCCCTGGAAAATGACTCCAAATACCCCCTGCTTATAATCCGTCCTGATCTATACTGACAAGGGGTTTATAATCCCACCACGGACAACATCTGCAAGGAGTTTGTATGTTCTCACCATGTTTCTGTGGGTTTCCTCCGAGTTCTCTGTTTCCTTCCACACTCCAAAGACATACAGATAGGGAATCTAGATTGTGAGCCCCAATGGGGACAGTGCCAATAATGTTTGTAAAGTGCGTGGAATTAATGGCGCTATATAAATGAGTAAAATAAGTAAATACTAAGTCATCCAGGTTCATCTGAACAGAGTCAGATCATTTTCTTGAGTTACAATGCCAAGAGGGAATTATATGCTGTAGTACAGCGGGGTTGGTGCAGTGTAACAGATAGGCTGGGACCACATGAAAGTTCACAGCAAATGTCTTTATTATCCAAAGAAACTCACAAATTAAAAACAAATAGTATCCTCTGGATCGCAGCCAAGGTGTCAAGACCATTCATATCCGAGACCGGTGCTGTGGGCGACTGCACCGCCATGTCACACTTAGGGTGTCAGGCGTTTTTGCTTCCCTGTCTCCGTGTTACTTCACACCATACGGATGTTGCAGAGCCACCTGCTCTGCAGTTTGCAAACCAACACTGACACCCCCGACTCTTTGCTGCAGGGTTTTTAAATGAAATCTGTGGCCATGGGCCACCTGTAAGACCAGGCTGGAGAGAGTGAACCGCCCTACTACCATACTGTAGTTCGCACCAAAAATAAAATCCCTTAACAGGTTTTCCTAAACATTGCCTTGGCCAAATAACTTGACCAGGTCCACCCTTACTTTTATTTTGCACTGCAATCACAGCTATGCCTGTGACTGCAGTGCACTCCAGCTGCCTCAGTATGCTTCTATACGCATCCTGGGGAAATGAAGTGTCCTTCAGTGGCGGTAGAGAGAGCTGTAGGAATGTGGACACAGTATGGGTGGCTCTATCTACTATAGGAACATTGAATATCGGTGACTCAGAGGAAAATAGCTGGAATCAACTAAACATTGCAAATACCTGGTGGAGTGCTGATAGGAACCGGAAATATTAGGTAGATGCTTTTCTGGTCACTTGTGTCCTTCAAAGTAATGCTTTGCTAGAACATGAAATTTATACTTCTATGTTATATATAGGACTCATTCACATATCAATGATTTTTCTCACTCAAGAAAAATAGTCAGGGTTTCAGCAGAGTTCGGTCAGTATATCAGATTTTACCATCAGAATTTGGTCTGAGTTTCATCAGTTTTTCTTATTCGCATAAAAGAAAGGTTTCTCAAACTTCTATCATCAGTCCATGAAAATCTGAGGTCATCCAAGTGCTGCCCAATTTTTTTACTGATCGATAGACTTGCATTGATAATTTTGATCCGAGAATTGATTAATATAGTACAGATCTCTGTGCTTTGTGTGACCACTCAGTAAGAGAAAAAAAATCAGACACGTGAACTGCCCCAAAGACTGTCATAAAAAAACCACAGAGAGCATTCGTAAGAGAAAACCTGACGTCTGAATGAGGCCTAATCATTTCTAAAGAATATTAGTCACTGTCATTCAAGGTATATAAGCTTCTAAAATGTAAAAAATAAAATGTCATTTAGGGGTAGATTCACACAAGCGTGTTTTTGGTGTGAGAGCTGAACATGAAAAAAACAGACTGCACTAGGACCAATGGTCTTCAAGTGGGCTTTTCAGATGAGCGTTTTCTTCACTGACCGAACCTGCATTCGTTTCTTCCGTATGTCGGATCTGACTCACCCATTCAAGTCTATGGGTGCATAAAAAAAATAAAGGATCCCATATTGAAAATCAATGTAGCATCTGATTTTTAAGGATACTTTGCAATTCTATAACATAGGAAACTGTAAATCATCTTGTAAATGATTAATAGCTGCAGAGTAAAAATAAATGGAAGTAAAAAAATCATCCCAGTTTTCTAGATGAATATGATGGATTTTTTTATATGCTCATGTGACCCTGTCTTTAAAGTAAGATATTCACTTAATTAAAAGAATTATGATATATTCACTGCTGCTTTGTCATATGAATAGGGCTTGCAGAAATTAATGTGAACACTGCCATAACAACACTATTCAGGTGAACGGAACTAAGTAGGCACAGAAATTACTGCAATAGATTTGCCACATGCCATTGTAAAAGTATATCCACACTGGTCGTTGGCAGTAGCGAAATCCCAACCGATTGGAGGGGAATTGTCAACTTTGCCGCAGCTTTCTTATCAAAGATTTATCCATAGCATGAATTCACATGTTGTGGTTTCATGGTTTTGCTTTATTTTCTCATTTAGAATGCAGGCACTGTAATACACAGTGGAATTTCTGCTTGCAAAGCCAAGGTGACAAATCTACTGCACAAGGGTATGTTCACATGGAATTTGTTGGAATCCCCTTCAGGAAACGCTGCTATTTTTGTTGTTGTTTTTGGACTCTTTATTTTCTTTTCTAAAACATTTTTTCGAAGCATCTTATTACACACTGTGTTCTAACCTTGTTGGGAAAAAAAAAATAAAACTCACCGTATAATCAAAGTAGATATTCCACTGAATTAAATAGATACAGTGTTCAAAGAGTATGTGAAGCTGTATTTGATGTGGATTTTGGAGCAAATGCCCTTCAAAATCCAACGAAAAAACTCTGTTGGAACCCAGCTTTTGGCCTCTTAAGTATTTTTTTTTCTATATGCGTTAGTGTTGAGCGATAGTGCTCGATATCTAAAAATATCGTATCGGAATGGTATCGCCGATATCACTAAATATCGTCGATATCCGATTCTGATACCGGAAGTCCCATGTAAGTCTATGGGAACAAAATATCGCAACAAAAAAAAACCCTTTCTTTCGTTGTAAACACAAAATATACACACATAGAATACATATATATATACATGTCATTGTGACATATATATATATATACATATATTTATAGTTTATACACTTCTACATAGTAAAATAGACTCTGATTCAATTGCCGGGTAAAGCCGTGACATACCCCATAGAAGTCGACGGGCTCGGTGCCGAGTACCCCCAAAACCTCTGGCTCTGTGCGACTCAACTTGGGCGTCACAAACAGGATTCTGTAGCTCGCTATAAGCGAGTCCTGTGTGCCTGAATTGAACGAGTTTTGTGCTTGAGAATTGCTAAAATCATCAGAGAATGTATTTGCCATTTTTCAGCCATATCTGCGTCACGACGAGGCACTGGTGAAGAAGAAGGGCGTGCTCTTCGTGGGTGTACACTCACTCAGTGGCGCGAAAACGATGGCCGACCACTGTAAATGGTACTGCAATGTAAGATCGTGCCCCACAGCTCTTCAGTTCTGCCTCCTCATCCTCCTCAGTGTGCGGAAACTAACACGAAGGTCCCGCCTCCCTACAAAAGAGGGGCCCTCTCCAGATGCTAATGACACATGTGACTTGGCAGAGATGGCTAATGGACACGAGCAGAAGTGTGAAGGGATGGAGCAGTCAGAGCTCTCCCCCCACGGAAGCGACCCGATCGCCACTGAACCACCGTTGGGCACCCGGCCTGGAAACCCTCCTATGCTGCAAGAAGCGGAGGATACCCTAAGAGGCCTGGCCCGGCACCGGGAGGAGGTCGCCAGGATGGAAGCCAGCTGGCGTGCCCTAAAACTAAACTTGGAGCGGCGCCAATCCCTCTTACCTGAAGTGTCTGTACCGGAAGGTGAGGCACCCGTTCTAGTAGAGGAGTCCGTGCGGGCATCCCAGCCCTTGCAATGTGATCCGGTTGACGTTGTCGCAGTGGAGGCACCCGTTCCTGCAAAAAACTCTGCACCAGCAGCACCCCAGATCCCGCTGTCTGCCCCCGTCGCTGAGACAGAAGAAGCGACACCCGTCCTCATGGAGGAGGCCGCGCAGGCACCAGAGGTCTACCTGTCTGTACCGGAGCCCCGACTGTCATCTGTTCAAGAGCCGGCAGCTTCCTTCGCAGGTGAGCGCCGCCAGGACTGGGGGGCGCCAGGAGAGCTGCCGCAAACCGGACACTGTAAGCTGCAGTTTGATGGTGGAGACATGGAGCTGCTGGTGGAGGAGAATTTCAACCGGCGTCAGGAGGAAGAGTGGAGACGTTGGGAGCAGGAAGCAGAGCGACAAAGGGAGCAGCGAGAAACCCAAAAACTTCGGCAACGTAACCTGGAGAAGGACCGGGCAGATAAGGACCGGATGAGAAAAGATAAAGGAACCCTGTGGGAGCCGCGGCGTAAGGGTGTAGTACGGAACTTTAAATTGAAAGGTGGTTGGGGCTTCATCCAGGAGCCTGGACTTTATTTAGAAGTTTTTGTAACCCGGCGGGACGTGGAGGCTCACCTCCCAGAAGGACACCCGGGGAGGGACCTGTTGCCAGGAGACTTGGTGACTTACACCCGACACTGGGGTTACAATGGATGGTACGCCCTAAATGTTACCAGGTGCGACCCCTACTCCCCAGAGTGTCAGGAACCTGTGAGACCCTCGGAGCCTTCAGCCTCCCACATCCAGGCCTCTGCACAAGTTCCCACCCCACGCCGTAAATCTCCCCAGCCTCCCTCAGTGGTCTCCTCAGCAGCCCCAGCTATGGACATATTAAGTATAGCTGGCCCGTACCCGTCGCCTGTTAGGCCCCCTGGGGTTCGTTCAGTCCGGGACATAGGGTTCCAGACCCGGAGGGAGATGAAACAGGTGGCCACACAGACACAGATAGCGGGTCACGACTTGACTGTACAGGCCACACGACGTCATCAGGTCCTGGTGGTCCTTGGTGTCTCGGATGTTTGGCAAGCATCAGAAGAGTACCAGGTGGTACCTGGAACACCCCTGCCAAAGAATTATAAATAACCCGGACAGGGTCCCTGTATGTAAATAGTTAAATTGTTGATGTACCCGGACGGGTGAATGTTCATAAAAAAGTTTTTTAATTTAATAAAAAAAAAAAACACAGTTTTCATTACTTTTATTACAGTCTCATCCTGCGACGCCATCGATCTCCTGTAAAAAAATGAAAAAAAAAAAAAAAAGTATACCACCTGTCCGACGCAGTCCATAGTAACGAGTGTCCCACGACGATCCAGCTCTGCTACATCAGAATGACAGGCAGAGCCTGTCATCCCGGCGCAGCACAGCTGATTACCTGCTTCCCCGGCGGTGACGTCATCGGACTGGTTTACGGCCGGGATTACCCTGCAGTCACTGCAGTTATCGCGAAAAACTGCATGTGACCGCCGGGGAAAGATGATGGCGGCCATGAAGCAGTCCAGGACGTGACCGCCAGAGATCTTCTGCCAGGTAAGTGCCGCTGACTCCTGACAGACCCGACCGACGGACACTGACAGTGACAGACCCGACCGACGGACACAGACAGTGACAGTGACAAATCCGATTCCGGTATCCGATATGACGAAAATATCGGTACTCGGAATCGAAAGCCCGATACAGCTAATATCGGCCGATACCCGATATTTGCAGTATCGTATCGCTCAACACTAATATGCGTATTAAAAAAAAAAATAGCAAATTGTTTAACAAAAAAAAAAGTAAAGCAACTCAAGGTCCACAAAGTATTTTTTAGTAGATTTTGGAGCAAATTCTACTCAAAGAGCCACATGAAAAAAAAAACTGTTCCTATTCATTAATTGGAAAACTCATCTATGGTGGTGTCACGTTTCGGCTTGAAAAAGCAAATGCTGCAAATATGACTAGTAAATCAATTGAAGCAAAAAAAAAAAAAACACCCCATGACAAAAATATTTCAACTTGCTTGCTTCTTGAGTCTCATATGCACAGTAGAGTCCTAAGCTGAGTGCCTATAAGGCGCCTTAATATTGTGAAGCTTTTGGGGAAGGGTAGGCTCCTACTTTCTTGTTAGGTTCGGACATTACTAAGGGTATGCTTCCACGGTCCGGAAACAGTCCGGATTAGCTTCGTGTTTGACGCTGTGCGTTGGCGCAGCGTCAAACACGCAGCGTCCAGATGTTACAGCATAGTGGAGGGGATTTCAAGAAATCCCGTTTCCACTATGCTGCAAAACACGCAGGCAGAAGACCTGCGTTTCTGGACATGCGGCGCGTCTTTTCAGACCGCAGCATGTCCTATTCCCTTGCGGCGACGCTGCGGCGCCGCAAGGGAAATAACACAGGGCTATGTAGCGCTGCGGTCATTCCGGATGTGTTCCGGATGTGTTCCTGAACACATCCAGAATGAGCGTGCGTTCAGAAAGGGGCGGGGCTTTGGGCGGAGCGGAATTTCCGCTCCGTCCAAAGCGCTGTGTTTCCGGACCATGGAACCACAGCCTTACACAGCGGCCCCATGTATTTCAAGGGGAGACAAATTAAAGCTCTGTACAAAATGGACTTGAATGTTCACACAATCTGTATTTAGTCAGTATTTTACCTCAGTATCTTTAAGGCCAGGGTCACACTTGCGAGTGTGATTTGAGCCTCTCGCCTCAATACCCGGCACTGCCGCTGGCACTCGGACCTGAGTGTGCGGCTACATAGAAATACATGCAGCCTCACACTCCGGTCCCGAGTGCTGGCGGCAGTGCCGGGTATTGAGGCGAGAGACTCGCATCACACTCGCAAGTGTGACCCCGGCCTAAGCCAAAAAAACCCGGAGAGGAACAATCAAAGGAAAAATTAAAGGAAAAACGTCACCACTTCTGTATTTATCCCCATCCTGGTTTTTGGCTTAAGTCTGAGGTAAAAAAATGAGAATACTGAAAAATGTGAGCCCCTGGCCCCTTTTTTAGAGTTGTGTGTCTCCAATTTTCACATTTTATTGTTTTTTTTTCAACAAGCTGTGCTTTTATTTCCTATCTCTATTGCTGAAGTCTACCCTACTTTAATCCCCAAAAAATGAAACCAATTGAAGCAAGAAGGTTTTTAAAAAATCAGCCACTTTTATTTTTTTACATTTTGTTGGTTTTTATACGAAAAATTTTTTTAAAAACCGTTTTTTTTTTTAAAAAAAGTTGACGAAAAAGGTTACAGGACTTTTTCCAAAAAATTTTACAAAGGCTTTATGTACAAGTGCCAATAACAATACCGCCATTAGTGGTAGACCCCCTTTTGAAATGGGTCGGTTTTTCCCCCCACCAATTTTTCTGCCCTCTATAAACCAAACCCCTTGAGTGAACGCATTAATGGATTTCACAGTAAGGGGTCATATCCTGGCGCCGGGGAAAAAGGATGATAAAAACAGAGAAAAAAATAGATTTAAATCTGACCAATGTTTTTTCAAAGGTGAAAATTTTCATTTTCGATTTTTTTTTTTCATAGAAATTGGGGTGAGAAAAAAAAAAATTTCGCATGCTGCGATTTGATGCGATTTTTGGGGGTAAAAAGCTTTTAAAGCAAACAAGGGTGCGATTAAAAAAAACGCACCCGCATCGCACTGCACGTGCGCCATTTTTAAGCACCGTCTCCTTTTAAAAAAACCGGGATTTCACCCCCTTTCTGTTAAAATCACACTGACACTCACAAAAAACAGATACTTTCAATTAAAATATATAAAATTTTTAAATTATCAGTCATTGTAAAAACCTACAAAATTTTATAATTTTAGTTTTATACACTTCTTATATGTAAAGCCGCTAATTCAATTCCGGTATTTGTGAAATCACGAAGCCGACATGAAATGATACATTGTTTAGGGGCCCGTTAAAAACCCGAAGGCATGTATTTTGATATTTTGGTTTTTTTTTTCTTTCAAATTTTCAAAAATGTATTTGTGCAAAATTTCAGACTGTAGGGGGTTAATTTAAAGGTGTAAAAATTTGTTTAAAAAAAATGCGTGGGCTCCCGCTGTTTTTCTCCCCGACAGACAAAAAACAAAGCGAGTGGGGGAAAATTTAAAAATAGCCCCAGGGAGGGGACATTTTTTTTGTGCCCCC
>JARQOD010000001.1:364184883-364235819 GCA_033576555.1 Oophaga sylvatica | reverse complement strand
CATAATTCTTTTCTAAAAACCCACATAGCCCCCCAAAAAAAAAGTGGCTTAAAAAAAAAACCCAAAAAAGTCCAAATGCTTCCTTAGAAAAAAAGTCAAAAATCACGAAAAACCTAATGAATTTTGTACTTTTTTACCCAGAAAAAAAACTCATTTAAAAAGAAAAAAGAAAAAGGAAAAAAATTTTAAAAAAAGGGGCAAATTTTCAAAGAAATTTTTCAATTTTCTAGAATTAACATAAAAAATTTTTTTTATCAAAAAACGTGAGACAAAAAGGGGCATCAGAGAAAAAAAAAAAAAAAACTCGGGTTTAAAAAGGAATCAAAAATCTCTATAGACCCAAAAAAAGGCATCTGAAAGGGCCTCAATGTTTAATTTAAATAATCTGCAAAAAAGGCTACACTAAACCCCAAAAACAGATAATCCAATCAAAAATGGGGGAAAAAATCAATCCTTTTTGGTTTTGGAAACGATAAAAAAAACCCCCCCCTCACTTAAGCGAGATCGCTAGCGAGATGCTGCTGAGCACAATTTTTTTGACGCAACGCGACCTCGCAGCGATCTCGCTTGGTTTTAAAAGTACCGCGATCAGGCCCCCTTTTGGCTGCCAAACGGGGGGGTTCGAAAAGATCAGGCCGGGTTTTGGGTAACAACGACACCGTCGCTTATTTCCCGGGAACCAGCGCTGATGCAGGGGTGGAAAAACCAAAGGGAAAACATGGGTTTTAGGGGCCCCCCAAAACCCCAAAAAAAAAAAGTTACCTTGGTTACCCCCCCAGCTCGCTGTCCTGGTCTCTCGCCTGTCACAAGCAGCGATCCCCTTTGGGCCCGGGGGGGACCCGCGATCAAAGAAAAGTCCAGGGGGTTTAGCGGGGAAAAAAACGATACCCGCAGGGGGGATGCGCTGCTTTTCAAACTTGGGGGTCGCTTTGAGATGCTGTTTGGGCCCCAAAATTTTTTTCCCCAAACGATCTCGCATGTGCGACGGGGCCCAAGGGAACATCTGCAGCCCCAAAATTAACTAGAATCATAAAAATCCTGTGGGATGGTTCCTTAAATTTTGGGGGGGGGGGGACTTTTGCTGCCATGCTGCCCCAAAAAACCCCCCTGCGGTTTTTCAGCCCCTAGGTTCCCTGGAGGTATTATTGAACTTTTTTTGGGTTTTTTTTTATAACCATGTTAAAAGGTTTTTTTAGTAAGTATCAGTCGCCCCTCAATACCCAACTCCCGGGCACTCGGATGGAGGGGTTTTACTGCATAAAATTGTGGGAACCGCCAATTCCCGTCCCCCGGGGCCGGGGGCGTGCCGGGATTGAGAAACGAGGGCTTTTTCAGTTTCTTGCAACTGAAACCCCGGCCAAAAAGGGTCTTTGGGGGTTTTCCAAGGGTTTGGGGGCCCCCAAAAAAAAGGGTGCTTCAAAAAAAGTCAGACCAAAAGTTTTTGGAAAAAACCCCTTTTCGTTTTAAAAAAATTTTTGTATTTCAGACTAGAAAAATTTTAAATTCCCTGAAGGCATCAAAACTATGAATTAAAACTGTGGAATTTTTTTATTTTTAACAAAAAATGTTTAAACCCACTTTAAAAAAATTTCTTTTTTTGGGGGTTTTAAAGTAGCCCCCCCCTTTTCTTTGGACTGTTTGCCCACTTTTTACGAGCTTAAGAGGTAGTCCCGGGAAAATAAAAAACCTTTTTTACCCCTAAAACATTCGATTGTGATAAAAATTTAGATTTTTTATAGCAAAATCACTTTCGGGGTTTTTAAAGTACTAATAAAAATTTTTCCCTTTTTTAATTTTAAATAGAATACTTATGTGTTTTTTTTAAAGGGTTCTGTACCGCAGAATTGGCCATGCAATCCCTGGGGGGGGATAAGGGGGGTTAAGCCCCCTTTTATAGGGGGTTTTCAATACTGCTTTAAAAAACATTTACAAAAATTTCCCCTTCCCCACCACCTCCCCCTCGCCCCCTTTTGTCGGTGTTCCTAAAGGGGTCGCCCCGGGGCCCCCCCTTTCCATCTCAAACCCTTTGGGGGGGACAGCTCTTGGTCCCCGGCTTGCAGTAACACCTTCGCCGATGACACGAAATCTCCCCTTTTGGACCTGAAAAACCTCCCTCTGAAAAAACCCCCCATGTCCCTTTTTCTATCTCCCTTCTTTTCTGCCCCCTTTTTCCAAAAAGACATGGACAAAACAAAAAATTCCCTCATCTTTCCCCCCCCCTCATTTTTTCCCTTTCCCCCAGCCTACCCCAAAAAATCAATGGTCCCTTTCCCCCGCCCCCGCATGCCCCCGGTTTTGGGCCCTTTGGGTTTTCATCGATCGCCCTCCTTTCAAACCCATACCCAAAACCCTGCCCCCTCCTGCCACTAAAAATCAAAAAAATTTCCCGGGGGGGGGGGTCGCGCTTTCCCCCAACCAGAAAACCCCAAAACACGTGCTCCCCTTTTTCTCCCGCCTGACTACTGAAAACCCCCTACTTCCCCTCCCCTCTAGCCCCTGGCACCCCTCCAGTCCCCCTACCTCTGCTCCCCCACTAAAATCCCTTTTCCCCCCCTTTTCCCAGCCTCTTTCCCCTTCCCCAAACCCTTATGGTTCTATTGCCCAGGGCTCCATTCAAAACCCCTTTAAACCCTCATACAAAGCATCCCAACCTCTCTCCTCCTAATCTGTGACTTTGGGTTTCCCCTTCTACCACATGCAACCTTGATCCTCTAAAAATTTTTCTCGTCCCCCCCCATCCTTCCCCTTTCCCCCCAACCCCCATACCAATTTTCCCCCCGGGGGCCCCCCCTTTTGGGGAAAAACCCCCCCGCAAAACATCAACTTTCAAACCCCCAAGGGAAAACCCCTTTTGAAAAAAAACCCAAAAACCCCCCTTTCCCCAAAACCCCAAAACCTGCAATGATCCCAGTCTACTGCCCCTCCACGCCCCGCTCTACCCCCCTATTTTAAACCTCCCCCCACCCCCGAGACTGTGAGCCCTGGGGGGGGTCCTCTTTTCCTTCTGACTTGTGCCCTTGTCTGCACTTTTTTTGTATTTTCTATTTTTTCCCCCTTTTTTTAAATATGAAACGAAATGGAAAAAAGGCGTTTTTAAAAATGTTAATAAAAATAATAATAAAAAATCTTTTGCCTTTTTTTTTTACGCTGCCATGTCATTAAAATATGGAAAAAAAAGGGGCCCCTGTACAATAGATACTGTGGCCCAAAAAACTTTGGGCCCCCCCCGCATCCTCCCAAAAAACCCCCTTTCAAGGAGACTCGGCTTTGTGCACTCTATGGGGGCAGCTGTCCCCCCTCTAGGGTTTGGGTTTCTCTCCGGGAAATAAAAGGGTGGGGAGTTGGATCTTCCCCCGTTCGCTTTCCCCCCCTTAGACGTGACTGACCCTGGATTATTCCCCAAAATTTTAAATCTGCCCCCCCCGGGGGATTTTAAATGAAATTTGGGGCCGGGGAAAAAAAAGGGTTTACAATTTCTAAAATTCTTGTACAACTTTTTGTAAAAATACTGAGGGTCGTTTTTTGGGTTTTTTTTTTCCCCTGCTGGCGTTGCATATAAAATCATTGATTTTGGGGGCCCAAAATTTTTTATCTTTTTTTTTTTACTTAAAAATTTTTTGAAAATAAAAAGAAAAAAAATACAATTACCTTTTTTTTTGGGGAAAAAATGCTGCCCTACGCATTCAAAAAAAATTTTTCTTACCAAGACATAAAAAATTTGGGGGATTAAAAAAAAAAAAACCCCCACTTTTGGTTTTGTTAATTAATCCAAAAATTTTACAGGGGGGAAAACCCGGGGCCCCCAGTGCTCATTTATCGCTCGTTTTAAATTTTAAATTTAAAATCTTGATAAACATTTACCCTTTTTAAAAAGGGTGTGGGTGACAACTAATTGTCTGTGGTATTTAAATCCAAAAAAAAAATATGAGTTTTTAAACTCCCCTTAAACTACAAAAAGGGGTTTCCACCTTTTCCGGGGTGCGAAAGTTCTCCCATCAAAAAGGGGGTTTGGGCCCCTTTTAGACTTGACTTTACCCCCTTTTATTGAAGCTGCGTAAGAGTAAGAGAAAACCCTTTACAAAACCCCCCTTTTTTTTCCCCCCTTTCCCCCCCACACAGAAAGGGGAGTTTCCCCTTTTGGGGAATCGGGGGGTTTTTTAAAACCCCAGAAGTCTTTGAAACCGTCAAAACATTCCCTTTAGAGGTTTGAAAAAGGTTTTTAACCTTGGGGGGGTTACAAATTGGGGGAACTAATCCTTAAAACCCTTTTTTTGGGCTTTTTTTTTGTTGTTACTTTGATTTGGGTTTTTTAAAAACTTTAAAAACTGAAACCCTGCGGAATAGGGGGCCTTATAAATAAAGATTTTTTTTTTTAAAATTTTTTTCACTGAAAAGACAAATATTCAAAAAAAAAAAAAAACCCTTTTTTGTGGGGAAAACGGGGCCCCCCTTTTGGGCCCGTCAAAACTCCACTTTTCCCCCCAATCGGTTCAATTTTTTTTCTTTGGGTGTCGGGGGTAAAAGCTAAAGAAGAAAAGGGTAAGAATTGCTATTGAAATATGTCTTGTGTGAGGAAATTGGCCAACTTTAAAGGTTAAAAAAGGGATCTTTCAACTCGGCATTAAATTTTCTGTAAAAGGGGGCCTTAGGAAGTAAATAGCACCTGTCCCTTTTTCTGTTTGTCGGGGGAGGGCCCCCCCTCGCCAATTGGGCGCTTCGGTCTAGAAATATCATCGGATAGGGACACTACAAAGTCCCTTTTTAGGTGAACTCATTATGGGGCCCCGATGACTGCATCTTTGGTAGTAAACCTAACAGTTGCCAAAGTCATGGAGCCAACCCCTTTAAAGGGGGTGGGCTTAGTTAAGCCCCCTTAAAAAAGGGCCATGAGCTTTTCCCCCACGGGCTTGGGAGTGAATTTTTGCGGTAAGAAAAAGCGCATTTTCCCCTCCCAAAAAACGCCCCGAAAAACACGAAAATAAAAGTTAAAGAAATCTTTTCTACTACTGAGAGCGAACGGTATTCACCCAGCATGCTCAGAAAGCTACCCCGGGGGCCCGCGGGGGGCTCGTAAAATTTTTTTTTCCCCCCGGTGCATTTTGGGAGCGTTACCAATCATACCCTTTTTGAAATGTTTAACAGCCGGGGCAAAACCCCAAAAATTTTATTTGGGGCCGCCAAAGCCTTTTTTAGCCCAGCCCCGCCGGGGGCACCCCCCCCCGCCGTTCGTCTCATTTTTTCTACCTCCCATACTGTAAAACAGCTTTTTTGGGGGTATGTTTTCCCCCCCCTTTTTTTTTTTTTTCCCAATCCCGGTTTTTTAAAAAATTTTTTTTTTGGGAAAAAAGGGGAAAAACTTTCAATTTTTTTAAGGTCTCTTATGGAAAAAATTCAAAAGGGGAATGACCAAAAAAAAAAAAGGGTGCAAAAAATCCCCTTTAAGAAAAAAACCCTCCAAAAAAAAGTTTAAGATGGGGAAGTTTACTAAAGTGGTTTGTCCCCCCTTTTTTAAAGCAAAAAATTCCATGTAAAGGGCCCCCCCTTTAAAACACATTGGATGTTATACCCTCCCCCCTTTTTTAAATTTCTACTTTTCCCTAGGTGGCCCCTAAATTTTATTTCCCCTTTTCCCCTCTAAGAAACATTTGCAAAATTTCCCCCCGGGGGGCATTGCGCTTTAAAATCCCCCTCTTTTCCCGGGTGCTTCTGTCACCCCCCCGCAAGGGAAATTTCTTTTTGGGGTCCCTACGGGGAAAAAAAGGGGGGTTTGTGCACATGTTTTACCGTTAAAAGGAGGCAACGATAGTTCCCCCACAGTTTTGACCCAAAATTTTTGGGAAAAAAAAAAATTTTTTCCCTTTTTTTTAAAAATTTGGGGATCCCCCTAAAAAAAATAAAATTTTTTGCAGGCAATCACAACAAACATTTAGGCATTCCCCCAAAAACATTTTTTAGAAAGGGCCTATCCGTTCCCTAAAAAGCCCCCATGGTGGTTGTTTCATGTGGGGTGCGTGTGTGTTTTTTGTGTGTGTGTGTGAAAATGTTTTTATATAGCCCATTCACTTCAAAACTGAGAATAACCCCTTTCCCTTTAAAACCCCCCTGCCCGGAAGCACCAAAATATTGGTGGTGACAACTATTTTTATTATTTTTTATTATTTTAATATTTATTTTATATGCCATTGTTCCAGGTGCTGTACATGAAAAGGGTTACAAACAAATTACATTTTCATTACAGTAAACAAACAACAATAAGACTGATATAGAGGGGGGGGGCCCCCGCCCTTGGGGGGTTTTCATTTACGGATGGGGGGGGAAAGGGAAAAAAAAAGGGGGGGGTTTCAGCACTTTCCGTGATGGGGGCGGTGGGGGAGTTTGGTGGGGAAAGGCCCGGGGGGTCTTTTCGGGGTGTAGACTTTCGTGAAAAGGGGGTTTTTGGGTTTTCCTTTTTTGGATCCAATGTGGTTGTATTCCGGGGGCTTTTTTGGGGGAAAAAATTTTCCCGGGGGGGGGGGCTATTCGGGGAAGTCTTGTGGGGGGTTGGGTGAGGAGCGAAAAGGTGGGGGGAGAGGGGTTTGGGAGGATCGGGGGTTAGTGGGGGGAAAATATCGGTAGATTTTTCAGGATTTATGGAAAAAGACAGGTTATAGATGCTTGTAGGGGGGTGTTATAATTTTTAACTGGTTTCCCCCGGGAAAAAAAGGGGCCGTGGAGTGATTTGGGGAAGGAGAAGCGGGGGGAGTTTGCGAGGAGAGGTTAATTTGTCGGGAGCAGGTTAAGGATGGACTGGGAAGGGGGGAGGGGGGTTTAAAAGGGGGCCCCAGAAAAGGGGTTTTTCAGTGTCCCAGAAGGGTTAATTGTTTTTTAGGCGGGAAGAAGATCTGTGAGGGGGGGGAAAATGATCATTTAGTTTTTCCCACATTATTTTGGGGAAGGGGAGGGGAAGAAAAGGGGGGGGTGTAGACCTGGGTTTTTTGGGCAAAGGTCATCTGGGCCGGGGGTAGTTTTGGTTCTCGGCATAAAGGGGGTACGGGAATCCGTGGGACTTTAGAGTTCCCCCCCGGCCCAAAGTGTTTATTTTTAAAAGGTAGGGGACCTGAACCGAGCCGGGGGGGCTAAAAGGGGGGGGGGGTAGGGGGTATGTGGGGGGGGGAAACCAAAAGTCGGTTGGAAAGGTATGAGGAGATCCGGGTGGGTAGTCTTTTTGCCAAAAAAAAGGGGGCTGTAGTAGGAGCGGGGGTCAACTTTGTGAAGCGAGGACGGTCTAAAGGGGATAAAAAGTATTGTCCTTTTTTTGGCTGTAAGTAGGTTTTTAGTAATTTTGGGGTCAAGGCGGTTCGTGGGTGAGGGGGGGGGAAAACCAGATTTTTTTTTGTCAAAGGGGGGTTAAAAGAAATGAGAGGAAATTCAGCGGGACGGTTCCAGGAGTTTGGAAGCGAATGGGGCAGCGTTTTGGGCGTATTTGACTAGCTTTTGTCGGGGTTTACGGGGTTTTTTAGATCATTTGTCGCGGGGTGAATTGGTTGCCTCTTTCTGGGTCCTGGGGGTTTTATAGCCTCACTGTGAAGCCACCTTTGTCGTTTATACTCTGACCTTTGGCTGGTGTGTTGACCCCCTGTTTTCCCCCTGCGTTGTGCCTGTGTTTTTTTGTCTGTTGGTTTGTTTGGGTGTCCCCTTTACAAGTTTTCCTGTCCCCTTTTTTACGCGTTGCCCGTCTTTTTGACCCTTGGGGGGTGTTTGGTTATTCTCTCCCCGCTCCTTTTGTATTTTGTCCCCCCTTATGTGTTCCTGGCTACCCCGAAAAAAAATTTTGTTACCCCTTTGTAATTTTTTTTGTGTTCCCTTCTGGGGGTTTTTTCCCTTTCTCATAGCTCTCGGGGCTTGGGGGGGGGGCCCCCCCTAGACAGTCGGTTTTTCGGGCTTTGGGGTGAAGCTTTTTCTCGTCAGGCCAAAAATTTGGAATGCAAAAAAATTTTAATTTTTAAAATCTACTGCTTCATTTTTCAATGGCAATTTGCATATACTCCAGAAAGTTATAAAAGTTTTTGCTTAAAAATTATTGCAAGTCAATTTTGGATGAAAATGAATTACCCCCCCAAAAAAATTTCACCATCATTAAAAGCCCTCCCCTTAAAAAGGGGCCCAAACCTTTTTTGTGATTGCCCCATTACCGGGGGTGGGTGTGTGGGGACTGGTGGGATTTTCTGTCATGATTTAAATAGAATACCCAGTACACTTTAAAAGGGGTGGTGCTTGTCATCATTTTTTTTTCTTTTACCATTTTTTACCCTAAAAAAAAACACTTTTCTCATTGAAAAACAAAAAAAAGGGGCCCAAAAGGGGAAAGTATCCAGTAGAAGATTTCACCTCGTAAAATTATCGCATCATCAAAAATTTTGGGGAAAAAGGGGTTCATTGTTCCAAAAAAAAGGCTTCGGGGGCCCAAAAAAGAAAGAAAAACCGGGGCGTCTTTAAAAGTTTTTCAGCTGGGGGATGGGTCCAATGCAGGCTTGCTCAGGAAGGGGACAGGCAGGTGTGAGTGCATCTGCATGCACTGTAGGCGGGGGCTTTGGACAAGGCCCGGTTAAGGGGGGAGCAAAAAGCCACTTCTCTCAGAAAAAACACATGGACAACTGAATTCTGAAAAAAATTTTTTTAAGGGGATGGACTGCTGGGGAGGGGGAAAGTTATTTTCTTGATGAACCCCCTTTTTTGTTTTTTGGGACATAGGAAAAGCCTCTTCGGGAAACAAGGGGCGCTCCCCAGTCTTGTTCTCCAACTTTTAAGCATCCTGAAACCATTCTGTGGGGGGTTTCTTCTCACCCCCGGGAATCGGCTCTCTCACAGTCTTGCCAAAAAACACGCCATGAATAAAAATGGACCAGAATGTCCTCCAAAGCAACTTCTCCCCCAACCCTCCAGAGCAGTTTGGCAATCAGCAATGCCTTTTCCAGCATGTGGAGCACCTTGCCAAAAGCAAAGGGATAACTAAATGGCTCAGGGAGCAAAACAAAAAAAATTTTTGGTTCCATGCTGGAAACCCCCAGATTTTAAAATCCCTTGAGAACTTGTGGTAAATCATCAAGAGCGGGTGGAAAACAAAAACCTAAAAATTTGACAAAAATGAAAGCATTGTTGTGCAAAATGGACTGTATCTCAGGATTTGTCCGAAGTTGATTGGAGCATCCCAGGGAGAATTGAAAGGCCCTGAAGAAAAGGGCAACATGCAAATATTGACTTGCTGCATTAATCATTCTAATTCAATATAAGCTTTTGTTATCATTTTTTGAAATTTTAATTTCTGTCTTTGATAAAAACATCTGCAAACAACATAAAAACCAGAGGGCAGCAGATCTGTGAAAAATAATATTTGTGTCATTCTCAAAACTTTTGGCCTGACTTCGTGTATGCTCCTCTAAAGGAGTGTGGCTGGCTCCACCCCTTAGCATCACATGCTGCGGAAGGTCCTGTTCCACGGAAACCACGTCTTCCCTGCGCAGCTCTACTATCAGGTATCTTTTGGGCCATTTTGTTCCTCAGGCACACGCACTGGTCGTGGCAAGTGCAGTGGGGTTTGCCCCTGACATTATAAACGACGTTACATTTTTTTTTTCTGAGGGGGAGATTTAAGGGTTATCCCCATGGACCCAAAGCGGGTGTTAGGGGGTCAGGTGAAACATCTGCGAAAAGGGGTTCCAGGATTTGGGAATGTTGAACGGCATGATGGCTCAACCCAGCAGCAGCTGGTAGTTCCGTACGGGGGGCTGTTTGCGGGGTTTGGGTCAGGTGGTAGGGATTGTCATTGTACCCAGAATTCCATTAAACTGCCCGATCTTCTCAGGGGATAAAAATGAGTTCAGAGCTTCAGGGGGGGTTGTAAACTTTTTTCTAACTGAGGCCTCGCTCTTCTGGGGATGTTTCCAGAGGGTGGGGGTCATTATGTCCCTACTCGGGGGGCCCACAAGCCTGGGCTTTTTCTCTCTCTCCTTCTGCTCCTGAGAGGATGACTGTTTGATATGTTTTTTCATGCCCTGGGCCGCAATCTATGATGAGCTGACGGGTCCGTATGGCTGAGGACATGGTAATGAGTGTTCGTCAGGGTAAACATTCAGCCGAGTGGTTCTGTTCGGAGTTCAGACGTTGGGCAGCGGAGGTCTCCTGAATGCGCCCTTCGAGGGCTATTCCGCAGAGGCCTGTCTGAACGTCTCCAGACGCCCTGGCCCTTCATCCTCCACTGATACTTTGGAGGACGCCATAACCCAGGCCGTACGAATGGACCGCAGGCTACGCGCCCGGGGTACATGCAGTGTGAAACCTCACTGTTTGCTGGCAGCAAAGAGACTGGAGCCACTACAGAGGTCATGGACATTGGCACCACCTCGCTAAAAGAGGAGAGAAGACATCGCGGGAGAAACAACTCTGTTTCTATTGTGGAGAGTCCGGACATTGGAGAAAAGATTGTCCCAACCTGTCCGTCATCTAAGACGGCGGAAAACTACTAGGTCTGGGTAGCGGTCGAGGAGGCTGCCAAGACTTCAGGTACTATTTTCCTCATGTCCTAATAGTTGGTTAAAGGTGGACCTATTGGTAGACAAACTATTGTTTTTTCTCGACAGCATTGGTGGACAGTGGTTCATTCTCAATATGATCAGTTCCTGTGTCGTCTCCCAACATAAGATAGGGACAGTCAGGCTGGAGACACCCTTAAAAATTGTTGCTATCGACTCTTCCCTCTTACCCGAACAGGGATTCTTTATGCTTCCAAAAGGTTTTCTTTGCAGGTTGGTTCTTCCCACAAGGAAACATGGATGTTTTGTCTTGGACAAATTGCCCACAGGGCTAGTGCTGGGTATGCCATGGCTTCAACGCACAAACCCGGTGATTGACTGGGAATCAGGGGAGATTTTTAAATGGGGATCCCAATGTATCGACTGTAGCCATAAACCTGTTTATTGTATGAAACTTGGCAAAACCTGTCTCAGTGTCTTCTGTTGGTCTGGAGGGTATTCCGGAGTAACTGAAAGACTTTGAGGACGTGTTCTCTGAAAGTGAGGCTGAGGCTCTGGCCCCCGCATAGATCATTTGGACTGTGCTATTGATCTTGTCCCGGGAGCAAATTGCCCAAGGCCCGTCTGTTTATTTGTCGGGCCGGAGCGCCTGGCTTTGAAGCAATACTTCGCTGAAAGTCTTCGCAAAAGGCATATAGGCCCTCAGTGTCCCCAGTAGCTCGGGTTCTTCTTTGTTAAAAAGAAGGATGGCGGTCTACGTGCTGCCTCGACTTTCGAGAACTTAATAAAACACGGATTTTGGTAAGAACTTCCTGTAAAATCCTTTTCAGCGAAGAAGGAGGGGAGACCACTAGTCATTACTAGTGGGTAGCGGAGCCACATAGGATAGAAACACCTCAGATTAAAAAAAGTGTTTGACCGGACCCTCCAGCATATTGGGCTCCTCTACTCCAGCTCTCCAGTCGTACCCAAGCTAAGGAAGAGTAAATATCACCAGCGGAGCAACATAACCCCTTCTGAAGGATTTCAGAGAGAAAAACAAGGAGACAGGTTATGCATATAACAGAAAAAAACCCACAGTCTCAGGTACATACTGAACCTGACACTGCGATGACTGGCGAGCGGAAACAGAGCCTTAGCGCGCCGACCTCAGCCCAGATAATCGCTATCAGAGAAGGGTCACGCCGCATCTGAAAACACAACAACACACTTCTGCCATGGGAGGGATGTGTGTCTCCCTTCCTTCTTCGCTGAAAAGGATTTTACAGGTAAGTTCTTACAAAAAATCCGTGTTTTCAGCAGCAATGAAGGAGGGAGACACACTATCATTACTGGGACGTCCCAAAGCAGTCAAAATAAGGGTGGGCAAAAAAAACCAAAAAGGCAGATACCCAACAACCTAAATAAATGCGCAACTAGCGCTAACTACAAGTTCACAAGAACTTCAAACTACAGCCGCCTGCAGGACCCTACGTCCTAAGGCCGCATCAGCGGAAGCACTGACGTCCACCTTATAAAATTTGTAAATGTGTGGACGGAGCGAGGTCGCTGCCCGCAGAGCTGAGCTGCCGAGGCTCCTTGATGGAAAGCCCACGATGAACCCACAGCCCTTGTGGAGTGAGCTCGAATCTTAATCGGGCAAGGTTCCCCTTAAGTCGGTAAGCCTCTAAAATGGCCGACCGAATCCAACGAGCTATAGAATCCTTGGAAGCTCTTTGCCCACGTCGACGCCCTGCTGGAATCACAAACAGAGAATCTGACTTCCGAAAACTTTAGTAATAGACAAAAGAACTTCAAAGCCCACACCAAACCAATTGTGCAAGGCCCGTTCCTTCGCATTCCTTGGCTCCGGACAGAGCGAGGGCAACACAATATCCTGGTTAACATGAAACTGTGACACCACTTTAGGTAAAAATCGCCCCGTGTGCGAAGCACTACGCGATCTGGGAGAAACTCCAGAAAAGGAGGCGAGCAAGAAAGAGCCGCCAACTCAGAAACCCTTCTCAAAGAAGTGACCGCCACTAGGAAGGCACCTTCCAAGAAGAAAGGAAAGATTAACAGAGTCCATAGGCTCAAAAGGCCCATGTGAAGACCTCCAAGACAAGATTGAGCCGCCAAGGAGACACAGGCCCTTCCGCGGGGGAAATTGACGGTTTACCCCGCGAAAAAAGGAACGTACTCCCTACGCGAAGCGATAGTCTTCCGAAACAGCAAGGACAGAGCAGAAAACCTGTCCTTTCAGAGTGTTAACTGCCAAACCCTTGAGCAGCCCGTACTGCAAAAAGGCCAACAAATTGGGAATGGAAAAAATCCTCGGTTCCTAAAGAACCCGAACACCACAAGAAGAAGGCTTCCCAAGTCTTGTGAAAAATTTTCTAGTAGTAGCCGGACCTCTGGCAGCTTGCAGAGTGGCAATGACCTCGGCTGAAAACCTTGACGGGTCAAGATTTCGGTCTCAAGAGCCACGCCGTCAAACGCAGAGACTTCAGGTCCGGGTGACGAACGGGCCCTTGGGTTAACAGGTCCGGGCAAGAGGAATGGAAGTGGAGGCGCTGCCAGAAGCGACACCAGTGTCGAGAACCACGTCCTCTTCGGCCAATCTGGGGCAATCACCAAAAGCGGACTCTCTCCATTCTGATCCGACCAACACCAGGGAATTAAGGATATCGGCGGGAACACATAGATTACTCGAATTGGTCCCAAGGAGCCACCAGAGCATCCACTGCCACAGCGTTCGAGTCCTTGTACCTGGACATGAACGTCGGTAACTTGGCATTGAACCTGGATGCCATCAAATCCACTTGGGAGTTCCCCAACGGGAGCACAGCAGTGCAAAAATTTTCGGGTGAAGACTCCATTCTCCGGGATCCATCTTTTCGCGACTGAGGAAGTCCGCTGTGATATCTGAACTCCTGGATGTGAATCGCAGAGATGGCTGGCACTCTGGCCTCGGCCCATACCAGAATTCGAGACACTTCCATCATGACCTAAGCTCCTCGTCCCACCTTGATGGTTGATTATACGCGACCGCCGTCGCGTTGTCTGTCTGCACTCGGACTGGTAGACCGCTTAAAGGGACCGTCCATGTTGGAGGCAAAGGAAACTGCCCTCATTCCAGGGTGTTTCGGCAGACAGATTCTTCCAACGACCATACTCCCTGAATCCAGAAATCGTTCCAGACACCCCCCCAGCCCGTGAGGCTGGCATCGGTGGTTATGACGACCACCTCGGAGGAAGGGAAGACTTCCCCGGGGATAACGCTTCCGGACGTAACCACCATTCTAGAGACTCTCTCACCCGTGGGAGATGATGACACTGCAATCCAGTGAAAACTGCGATTGATCCCAACGGTTCAAGATGAACATTTGGAGAGCCCTGGAATGAAAATTTGGGGAAACGGAATTGCTTCCATTTTATGCCACCATCAAAACCAGAAGGCGCATACACCTTCGAAGGGACATTGCTGTGCAGACTTCATGACCTTACATGACGAAGAAGACTCGCTTGCTTGTCTGGAGGCAGAGACACCACTGCTCGTATCGTGTCGAAATGCATTCCCAAAAACAGGATTGACTGCGACGGTTCCAGAGACGATTCTCCCAATTGACAGCCACCCAAGTCCTCCAGGAGCTGAAGGGGTTTGATTGCGAGCCGCCACCGCCTCCTCCTTTGAGGACCCACAATCAAAGGTCGTCCCGATAGGGAAGAATCGTAACCCCCTGTCTTCGCAGAATCGCCATAAGAGGACCAGAATTTTTGTAAAAACCTGGTGCTGAGGCCAACCCGAATGGCAGAGCCACAAACTGGTAATGGTCCTGGCCTATGCAAACGAAGGAAGCGTTGGTGGGCCCTTCGATGGGGACATGCAAATAAGCGTCGCGAATGTCGATTGGACACCAAAAATCGTTCTGGCGACAAAAGGCCACCACAACGGAGCGAAGTGACTCCATGCGGAATTTCTGGGAGCGGACATGCGATTCAATCTTTTGAGATCTAGAACGGGGCGAAATTTGTCCTCCTTCTTGGGGACCACAAAGAGGTTGGAATAAAACCCTCTTCCCCGGTCCTCCGGTGGAACTGGTACCACCCACCCTTCTGTAGAAGGGAATCGACCTCCCGCAGTAGAGCGGCATATAGCTCAGGCTCTGACGGAATGTGGGATTGGCAAAAACTGTCCGGGGTCGAGAAAGAAACTTGAAATAGCCTGCCGACACAACCCGCTCACCCAGACATCCGACACCGGGAAGCCCAAATCGGTCGAATTGAGCAGGCGACCTCCCACTCGAGAGCCCTCGAGTGAGGCCCTGGCGTCAGTCGCCTTAGCGGCTTTTTGTCAGCTTCCCGCTTGTCTTGGCAGAAGCTCTGTTTCCAGGAAGTGCGGGATTTCTGAACATTCTTTTTTCCCGAAAAAGAGGGACGCCCCGATCCCCAAGAGGGCTGACCGAACCGTCCCCTGGACCGAAAGGACCGCCGACTAGTACCGGCACTATGCCTGCCAGCCGCATGAAAACGTTTATCTGGACACAGGCGTTCCTTCTCCACTGCCTCATTAAGTTCGTCCAGAGATGGTAAGGCTGATCGCGACCTATGCGACTCCTGAAACATCCGGGCCGACTTACCAGGACGTCTAGTTACCTCCTCCGATAACTGTAACGCCTCCCTCATGGCTCCAATAAAAGCCTCTGTACGGCTCAAAAGAGAGGCAGAGTGTCCCTGCCGATCCTCCTTATCCGAATTGGACACCTCCCCATTTGAGCTTGAAGGGGAACCCTCCATGCCCGAAATCTCCGAGTCGCTAAGCGGGGAAGAAGGCATCGGCCTGTGTCGCTTCCTACCATGAGAGGATCTAGCTGACACCCAATAACCTAGAAGGTCAGAAAGGCCATTAATAGAACGAGTGAGGGCCTCCATTTTGTCATCACTGACACCTCCGACCGCTGCGCTTGATGCCGTCGAGGTCTGTGTGTCAGATACGCGAGACTGATCCTGTAGCGGATCTGGGAGACGGTCCGCACCTCCTGGACCCTGATCCGACATGCCCTCACACAGTATATGGCAGGTCAAAAACCTGTCAGCAACTAGAACAGTGTGGTTTTCAAAGGCAAAATGTACGCTGAAGGGTTAAGCTCTTAAAGAGAGAGCTACCCCAGCTGTCTCCCAATAAAGGGTTAACCGCCAAAGAAGGGGTTAATGTCGCAGACTCCCCACAACCCTTGTATAATGAAAGGGTGTGCGAGCCCCAGGTGCCTCTTATGAGGTAACAGCTGCAGGACAGAGTTTCAAAGGTATGCCACACTAAACAAGAACTCCAACGAGATCGCTAACATATTGCGCTGAATTGTACATCGCAATGACTGCCAAAGTCGCTAAGGAGATCGCTAACCACTTATGCGTCGTCAATGAGATCGCCCACTGTGGCAGCTACTAGCGACATTAAAGACAATCACAAAAAACAAACGATCGCAAAATTAAGCAACGCTATTGTGATCGCAGCGGGAGCGTTCCGTGTGACAGTACCTCCTGCGCTGTGGGTGTGAGGGGGTCAAGCTTCTGCCCTGACAGGTAGAAGCGACTCACCCAGCTGGCCGCGGTGTAGTGTCTTCCTTTCGGTCGGTCGGGGGGAGCGGAGAGTGAGGAGCCCGAGAAGGCCTTCAGTAATGGCCGCCACGCTAGAGGAGAGAGACCGGAAGAGGAAAAAGACAGGGAAGCCATGCCCCCCGCCGGTTTCAAAAAAAGCGCGCGACTCACTCCGCTCCCATGTCCTGCAGGTATCCACCTGCGGACAAAAGTACACAATCACCACACATGAATACATGTAGCAGCGGCTGCCGCAGCGGCCGCTGAAGCACTCAAAACACATTAAAATGTGGAGTACTCACCCAGCTGAGCGCCACAGGGACCCCTTAGAGATTTGTGGCGCTGTGCCCGTAGCTTCCCCCCAGGGCGGGGAACGCAGTGACCCAGAAGCGCGGTTTGCGTCCCCGCCAGGGAAGCAATCCTCATCCCCCAGGGCCGGCAGGGTTCTGCAGGGACCACCTTAAAGGGTAATACAGATCCGCCAAGGGAGAGGTGGGGGTCCAGCAGCGCTGAGACCCCTGAGACCTCTAGACCACTGGCGGTCCAAGTCTCTGTCCGACTAAAATAAAAAAATCTTCTGAGGAGCTGCTTCCAGCAGCGACTATCCTCTCCTCAAATTTTAGACTGGAGAGCTGGAGTAGGAGGAGCCCTATATGCTGGAGGGGCGGGTCAACACTTTTTTTAATCTGAGGTGTTTCTATCCTATGTGGGCTCCGCCTACCCACTAGTAATGACTAGTGTGTCTCCCTTCCTTCATCTGCTGCTGAAATCACAGTCAGGAATACATACCCCCTGCCTCTGATTCCTGATCTCTGTAACCAGCTCTCTGGGGCCAAGTGGTTTTCAAAATTGGACCTCAGGAGGGCTTATAATTTGATAAGAGTACGGGATGGGATGAGTGGAAAACTGCTTTTCTTACTACTGAGGGGTTATTTGAGAATCTCGTCATGCCTTTTGGTCTCACCAGTGCTCCAGCTGTGTTTCAAAATTTCATTAATGTAGTTTTTTCGGACCTCATTGGCCGTTTTGTTGTGATCTATTTGGATGATATACTGATATATTCCTCTGACAGACATTCACATTTATCACATGTTAAAACTGTGTTTCAAAGACTCAGGGAAAATCATTTATTTGTTAAGCTGGAGAAATGTTCTTTATTCGTTCAGGAGCTATCATTTTTGGGTCTCATAATCTCTCCACAGGGGTTTCGTATGGATCCCAAGAAGGTGCAAGCCATTATGGAGTGGGTCCAGCCTCGGGACCTTAGAGGACTCCAGCGCTTCTTGGGATTCGCGAATTACTATCGCAGGTTTATCAAGGGTTTTTCTCAGATTGTGAAACCCCTCACGGATCTCACACGTAAAGGGGCAGATGTTAGGAACTGGTCCCCGTCGGCCAAACAATCTTTTTTAACTTTGAAAAATTGTTTCACATCCGCTCCTGTTCTGGTTCAACCTGACTCATCCAAGCCGTTTGTGGTTGAAGTTGATGCTTCGGAGGTTGGGGTGGGGGCAGTGTTGTCACAGGGACCTACTTCTCTGACTAACCTCAAACCTTGTGCCTATTTCTCGAAAAAATTGGCGTTCGAGGAATGGAGGCATTTTTTGGAGGGGGCGGCTCACCCCATCACAGTCATCACCGACCACAAAAACCTAGAGTATATCAAATCTGCTAAAAGACTGACTCCTAGGCAGGCCCGTTGGTCACTTTTTTTTTCCAGATTTCAATTTTCTATAACTTTTCGCCCAGGGTCTAAAAACGTGAAAGCTGATGCTTTATCACATAGTTTTGAGCCGCTTTCCGCCCCTGACCCGCCATCCCCCATTCTTCAACCCAATGTCGTTATAGCTGAAGTGTCGTCGGAATTGGAGCGGGAGATTGTGGGGGCTCAATCTTTAGCTCCAAGGTCCAAACCCGAAAACAAATTGTTTGTTCCTCAGCAGTTACGTACCAGGCTCCTGCGGGAGTTCCATGATTCAAAACTGAGTGCTCACCCAGGCATTTCTGCCACACGAGAGGCAGTGGCTAGAGTTTTTTGGTGGCCTTTGATGGCTTCAGATAGTAAGAAGCATGTCGCTGCATGTGGGGTATGCGCTCGTTCTAAGAGCTCTCATTGCCGGCCGGCCGGGGAATTGGTGCCTTTGCCAATTCCAGGAAGGCCATGGACCCACTTGTCCATGGACTTCATTACCAACCTTCCTTCTTCTCGGGGTAACACGGTTATCTGGGTAGTTGTGGACAGGTTTTCTAAGTTAGCGCATTTTGTACCTATGGCAAGTCTACCTACTGCAGAGACTCTCGCTAAGCATTTCCTCGCACAGATTGTACGGTTACATGGGGTACCTATGAATATTGTATCTGACAGAGGGGCACAATTTGTGGCCAAGTTTTGGCGGGCTTTTTGCAAAAGGTTGGGGATATCTTTGTCCTTTTCCTCAGGCTACCACCCAGAGAGTAACGGGCAGACGGAGCGCACCAACCAGTCGCTTGAACAAATTCTTCGATGTTTGGTTTCTACTCTGCAAAGTGACTGGTGTGATTCCCTACCATTAGCGGAGTTCGCCTTCAACAACCGTACCAATCAATCTACCGGTAGGTCACAGTTTTTTATTAATTATGGTTTGAACCCTCATTTTGGTGAATTCTCACGTTTAGATTCGGGCTGTCCAGGAGCTGAGGACTGTGTTAACCGAATCAGGGATCTGTGGTCAAAAGTTTGGTTGAATATGTTCAGGGCTCAGGAGACTTATAAGCGTTTTGCAGATAATAGGAACCCTGCTCAGGTGTTGCAGTGTGGGGACAAGGTGTGGCTCTCCATGCGAAACATAAGTCTTCGTCTACCCTCCGCCAAACTGGGGCCCAAGTTCATAGGTCCCTATGAGATCATTGAGGTAATTAACCCTGTGGTGTATCGCCTTCGCCTCCCCCCCACTTTGAAACTCCATAACGTATTCCATAGATCCTTGCTAAAACCCTTGGGATCGGTAGTAGAAGAACCAGCTGCTGTTCCCTCCCCAGTCTTGGTTGATGGGCACATGGAATTTGAGGTACAACATATTGTAGACTCCCGGCAGTCTCGGGGGTCCTTACAGTACCTGGTGCATTGGAGGGGGTACGGTCCAGAGGACCGGTCTTGGGTGCCGGCCAGATCGGTACACGCTGACCATCTGGTTCGGGCATTCCATGCTCGGAATCCTGGGAAACCTGGGGGTCCAGAGGCCCCCCATTAAGAGGGGGGTACTGTCATGGTTTACTGGGTTCTTGGATCAGGTAGTCGCAGGGTTAACTTGGTTGGCCTCTTTCTGGGTCCTGGGAGGCTTTTTATAGCCTCACTGTGAAGCCAGCCTTTGTCGTTTATACTCTGACCTTTGGCTGAGTGTGTCTGACCCTGTGCTTGTGCCAGTGCGTTGTGCCTGTGCTTCGTTTTGTCTGTCTGGTTCTGATTTGGCTGTGTCCCTGTTACGAGTTTTGCCTGTCCCTTTTGTACTGCATTGCTCCGTCTGTGTATGACTCCTTGGCTGTGTTCTGGTTATTCTCTGCCTGCTCCTTTTGTACTTCGTCGCCCTCTATGTGTATGACCTGGCTATCCTGACCATCCATTCTGTCTATGCCCCTTGGTAACTTTATTTCGCAGTTACCCTTCTAGGAGTTTTCCTTTACCTCATAGCTCTCTGGAGCTTAGGCCACGCCCCTAGGCAGTCAGGTGATTGCAGGTCCTTCGGCCTGAAGCATTCTCTACGTGATACTGCTGCCTCTGAGAGACGTGTGGCTGGCTCCACCCCTTAGCAGTCACATGCTGCGGAAGGTCCTGTTCCACAGAAACACACGTCTTCCCTGCTGCGGTTCTACTTTACAGGTATCTTTAGGCACAGTTTCTTCACTCAGGACACACGCACTGGCTCAGTGAGCAAGTGCAGTGCGGTGTCCCTGACAGCGGTTGGATCGAGGGTTGGCTTTTTTAGGATAGGCGTGATTGTGGCATGTTTGAAAGCAGAAGGGATGGTACCAGAAGTTAGTGATAGGTTGAAGAGGTGGGTTAGTGATGGGATAAGAATGGTGACGAGATTGGGGAGGATGTGGGATGGGATTGGGTCGAGTGAACAAGTGGTGAGGTGTGATTTGGAGAGAAGATGAGCAAGCTCCCCTTCGGTGATGTTGGATAAGGAGGTTATGGGGTTTGGGCATTGGTCAGGTATACAAAGGGGTTGTTGTGGTTGAATAATAAAGACTTGCCGTGTTTGGTCTATCTTGTTTTTGAAGTGCATGGTGAAGTCCTCAGCAGAGATTAGGGAAGTTGGAGGGGGCAGTGGTGGGCAGAGGAGGGAGTTAAAAGTATTGTACAACTGTTAGGGGTTGTGGGATAAGGAAGATATTTCTCTGTTTAGCAGAGGTGAGAGCTGATTTGAATGCAAGTGTTGCTTGTTTGAGTGCAGTGAAGCCGTCTTGTGAATGCGTTTTCTTCCAGCGCCGTTCAGCAATTCTGGATGCTTGCCGAAGCTTTTTAGTGGTGTTATTGTGCCAGGGTTGTCTATTGATTCGTTGCACTCTGTTATGCATGACAGGGGCGACCGAGTTGATGCAAGAGTGGCATTGTAGAAACTAGTGGCAGTGTCTGTGTCGTGGAGTGAAGATATGGAGGACAGTGGTAGGATAGAGTCAGAGTGTGTGAGTGTCTTGAAGTGCAAGGTTTCTGCGGGGGTGCGCGTGTTGCTGGACATGGGTGACAGGTGAGGAGGACAGGGATGAGAAAGAGAGTAGATGATGGTCAGATAGAGGGAGAGGGGAAGTTGTGAAGTTAGTTAGGGAGCAGAGGCAGGTGAAGACCAGGTCTAATGTGTGTCCAACTGTGTGGTTGGCTGGCTGAGGAGGACCACTGTGTAAGTCCAAAGGATGAAGTAAGGGCCAGGATTTTGGAAGCTGCCGACTGGAGGGTGTCAATGGGGATGTTGAAGTCACCCATGATGATGGTGGGAATGTCAGCAGAGAGAAAGTGAAGGAGCCATGTAGAGAATTGGTCCATGAAGGCAGTGGTTGGGCCTGGAGGTCGGTATATGACAGCCATTTGGAGGTTGTAGGGAGAGTAGATGCGGACAGAGTGGACTTCAAAAGAGGGGAGGACAAGGGAGGGAGGAGGTGGGATTGGGTTGAAGGTGCAGTTGGAAGAAAGGAGAATGCCCACTCCTCCACCTTGTCTGTTGCCAGGGGAGGAGTCTGGGTGAAGTGGAGGCCGCCATAGCATAGCGCAGCAGGGGAGGCGGTGTCGGAGGGTGTCAGCCATGTTTCAGTGAGGCCAAGGAAGGAAAAATTTTCAGAGGTAAAGAGGTCATGAATCACATGGAGTTTATTGCAGACGGAGCGGGCATTACAGAGTGATCCAGAGAGAGGAAGCTGAGTGGTGGGCGTCAAGGGCACGTATTTGAGGTTGGAAGAATTTGGGTGTTTATATTGGATTGGGAGCGATAGAAAGGGGTAATAATGGAAGGTATGAGCTGTGGGGGTCCAGGATTGGGAGATATGTCACCAGCAGTGAGAAGCAGAGAGAGGCAGAGCAGGTGGGAGGAGAGTGGGCAATTTGTTTTGTGTGTTATTAGGAGAGATCTGATGGGGGTACTCTGCAAGGACTTTGTATGTTCTCCCTGTGTTGCTGTGGGTTTCTTCCGGGTTCTCCGGTTTCCTCCCACAATCCAAATACATACTGATAGGGAATCTAGATTGTTAACCCCATCGGGGACAGTGCCGATAATGTCTGTAAAGTGTTGTGGAATTAATGGCGCTATATAACATTAGTAAAATAAATTGAAAAAATGTTTAGGTGTCAGATGTGCAAAGATAGATAGATACAGAGAAAAAAATGGAACATCTTGACTGTGGTTTTGAGCACCTTGAGGGGTACAGTTTTTATAATAGTGTCACTTTTGGTTATTTTCTATCATATAGACCCCTCAAAGTGACTTCAAATGTGATGTGGTCCCTAAAAAAAATGGTGTTGTAAAAATGAGAAATCGCTGTTTAACTTTTAACTCTTATAACTTCCTAAAAAAAAAAAAAATTGGTTCCAACATTGTGCTGATGTAAAGTAGACATGTGGGAAATGTTAATTATTAAGTATTTTGTGTGACATATCTGTGTGATTTAAGGGCATGAAAATTCAACGTTGGAACATTGCTAAGTTTCCAGTTGAGAGTCCACAGTGGTTGATACCTTTTAATGACTAACTGAAAAGATGGTAACAAATTGCAAGCTTTCCAGACTACTCAGGTCTCTTCATCAGGCTAGACTAATACGAAATCTGAAGAATCACATACAGTACAGACCAAAAGTTAGGACACACCCTCTCATTCAAAGATTTTTCTATATTTTCATGACTATGAAATTTGTACATTCACACTGAAGGCATCAAAACTATGAATTAACACATGTGGAATTATATACTTAAGAAAAAAGTGTGAAACAACTGAAAATATGTCTTATATTCTAGGTTCTTGAAAGTAGCCACCTTTTGCTTTGATGACTGCTTTGCACCCTCTTGGCATTCTCTTGATGAGCTTCAAGCCACTACGACTCCGTTCTAGGATTATGAATTATGAGCATGCCTTTCGAGATACAGACTCATAAAAAATATCTGTGTGATCCTGCGGACCTCGCGCATCTGACAGTGCGACTCCCGAGTCGGTGATGGCTCGGGGACCTGAGATATAGAGATTGGGTCGCTGTGGAGGGCCAATCGGGCCATGTTTGATCTCCATGCGACAGGCAAAACAAACTGCATTCACTGGTACCTCTCGTGTCCTGATCTGATCATCCTGGAGAAAGTTAACCCCTTTCTTAGATAATGGGAATAAATTCTGCAGGAAGCTGAAGGGTGGAGATTATTAGCCCATCCTCTAACACCGAGGGGAGGAACCTAGCAGGTTTAAGAACTGTGAGCGCATGGCAGACTCTCCCTATTCTCACAGTAGAACAAGACGATGATGATCTAAGAAGGAACAGGGGACAGATCTGCCAAGGGAGCAGCGGCACACGTTTCGGGGACTGTTCAGCAACTAAGATTCTTACCTGTGGATCTTACCTGTGGATCGCAGAGATCCCAGCGTCCACATGCAACCTACAGACTGGTAACATTGACCTCTTGCTTAATACCTCTAAGCCTTGTACCATTATTGTTATATTTTACTCTGACTGCAAATCCACTGTAATTCCGTTGTATAGCTTACTGTATATTTCTGTAATTATCTAGTGTGCCCTTAAGGCAATTAAACCATAAAATTAATTTTGGGCTGATGCTTTTACTCTGATCATGAATCTTAGCATACCCAGTGGGTAACAGGACATTCTTCCGGCGGTCATTTGCTCTAGGTGCAGTTCCCTTACTGACCTGAGAGACAAAGGGGGCGCTGTGTAGTTACGTCACATTGGTGACGTGGAAGGAACTGGGTTTCCTTCACACCCCACTACTGTGTTTTAGGCAGCCCCCAAATTTAAGAAGCATCATTGTCAGAAGCTCCCTGTCCTCTCCATCAGCGGCAGGAACCTTTCCTTGCAACAAGAAAAAATGTAAAACCTGTCCATTTATAATGACCAAGGACAAGATAAAGATCCCTAACTCGCATCAGGACTACAAGATCCCAGGTACTTTCAGCTGCATCACATCTAATGTGGTGTACCTAATTATTTGTACCAAAAGTCCATGTCCAGTGTATGTGGGGATTTTCATTGCCACACAATAAGAGAAAAAAAGAATGGATTTACCTGTGACCAAACACTTTTATATCCCCGGTTATAGCATGATGGACATGAAATTACTTGTATTAAAAGCTAACTTTAAGTCTCAGAGAGACAGAAAGGTTTGGGAATACAAACTCATGACAACCTTTAACACACTCAGTGCAGGAATGAATGTGTCGCATCTATTTATTTCTTTTTACAGCAATTAAGGAATTTGCTCTTCAGACCTTCTGGGGGCATCAAAACAATACCAGACCCCAATCAGAGGGGAATAAAAACTTTCACACTCCTTATCTATGAACTGTTCCAATATTTATGTTCATCTCTATCTTCCATAATGACCGTTCTGCTTCACGTCACTTGTCTTATCTATTTCATTGTTTCTGTGCTGTGTATAAATATGTGATTCTTCAGATTTTGTATTAGTCAAGCCTGATGAAGAGACCTGAGTAGTCTTGAAAGCTTGCAATTTGTTACCATCTTTTCAGTTAGCGATTAAAAGGTATCAACCACTGAGGACTCTCAATTCTAAATTTTTTTCTATCCACTGGCTAACACGGTACAAAGATACACATCTTTCCTGTATGCTAAATTTCCAAAATTTTCTCCAAATTTCTGTTTTTTTCACAAATAAACGCAAGTCATATAAAATAAATTTTACCACTATCATGAAGTACAATATGTCACGAGAAAACAATGTCAGAATCACAGGGATCCATGAAAGCGTTCCAGAGTTATTACCTCATAAAGGGACAGTGGTCAGAATTGTAAAAATTGGCCCGGTCATTAACATGCAAACCACCCTCTGGGTGTAAAGAGGTTAATAAACAGCAAAGGCAAAGTAGACAGCTGTGGGCTGATATTAATAGGCTGAGAAGGTCCATGGGTATTGGCGACTTTCCAGCCAAATAAGACCAGCCCTCAGCCACCCCAGAAATGGCACATCAATTAGATGTGCCAGTTGTGGCGCTTAGACTCAGCTCTTCCCGTTTGCCCTAGTGCAGTGGAAATTGGGGTAATGGGATTGTGGGGCAGCACGAATGCCAATACTTCCTACACATGTTCACACAGATGACAAAGTGTGTCATCCAGGTGCAGTCCCCATGGAGGTCCCATGACAATCCCAGTAGTCTTTGTCCAGTGAAAGGAGCCCCGTTCAGAGAACTAAGCTCCATAGACTGGAGCAGTAGCGCTAGAGCAGGAATGATGAGTCTCTATGTAGCTTCAGTCTCTGAATGGGGCTTCATATGCTGGACTAAGAGGACTAAGATCGTCACAGGTCCTCTAGGGGGACTACGACGGACTGGCATGGTTATTTTTTTTTAATAAATGGGTGAAAGAGGGAAATTGTCATGGATTGATTTTTACAAATAAAGGATTTTTCTGTGTGCGCTTATTTCTTTTGACTACTGGGTTAGTAATGGGGGTGTCTGACAGACACCTCTTCATTACTAACCCAAGGGCTGACATGAACACTACAATCCCATTACCCCACTTACCACCACACCAGGGCAATCGGGAAGAGCCGAGGCTAAGTGCCAAAATTGGCGCATCTAATGGATGCGCCATTTCTGGGGCGGCTGAGGGCTGGTCAAGGGCCAATATCTATGGACCTTCTCAGCTTAATAATATCAGCCTGCAGCGGTCTGCTTTCCCTTTGCTGGCCCCATTTTTTTTTTTATAAATACATGTACAGTAAACTACACAGGCACGGCAATAATTATATATCTCACGGACATCTTTCTATCTCTATCTTTGAACATCCAATGCGTAAACATCTGTCATTTCTATTCTGCATTCTATTCCATTACACGTCACCATGAGGGTGCACACGGATGAGACGCATGTAATCGGTTAGCACTGGTACAGATTTTCCCAGTACTGGACATGTGAAAGAGACTTTAAGTTGGCGTCACACGAGCGATGATTCTCTCATGGGAGAGAATTCGATTATGCTAATGACACTCGGCTCCAATTTTTTCAGAGTTTGAGTCGAGTGTCCTCTGAGTGTGATGAGAGAGAATCGGAGCACAGGTGTGCAGAAGACTGAGAACTTAATTTCTCCATCTTCTCAACTGCTTGACTCGCGGATGTCAAACTGCACTTGGATAACTTCCAAGGGCAGTCCCATGTTTCACACGCATTCATAGACTTGTATAGGTGTGTGTGATCCACATTCTAGAACCAATCACAGCATGCTGTAATTTTTTTTCTCATGCCAGATTGGCATGAGAAAAAAATAGCAGATTTTTTTTTCTCAGTTTATTTTTTATTTAAAAAAAAAAATGGAATCTTCAGAACTATAAAAGTCTGGTCTATCAAACAATAAAATTAAATTACCTGATCAGTAAATGTCATAACACGAGCTGCAGTTTTTTGGTCATGGTTAGAGTTGGGCGGACCCCTGGCTATTTGGGTCCGAGTACCAGAACAGTACCCAGACCCGAACCCCATTAACTTGAATGGGGGGCCAGAACATTGCTTCTGATGAACGGTAAAATCATTACCACCGGTCAGACAGTCGCAGCTGTGATCAGAGGTAAAAAGTTTACCTCCGGTCACTGGCATCGGACTGATAAGACTCCTGCTCCCATCAAACTATGTCTGCTGCCGCTAAGAGCAGTTAGAGCAGGTGGCGGTGTTGGGAGTAATCATCAGCCGATGCCTGAGCTCTAAATAAATAATTTAAAAAAAACGGCGTGGGTTCCCCTGTATTTTTGATAACGAGCCAGGCAAAATTGACAGCTGGGGCCCAACAGTGTCACCAGCAAAGCACCCCCACACCATCACACCACCTCCTCCATGCTTCACGGCGGGAACCAGGCATGTAGAGTCCATCCGTTCACCTTTTCAGCGTGCAAAGCAGTAATCAAAGCAAAAGGTGGCTACTTTGAAGAACCTAGAATATAAGACATATTTTCAGTTGTTTCACACTTTTTTGTAAAGTGTAATGTATAATTCCACATGTGTTAATTCATAGTTTTGATGCCTTCAGTGTGTTTCTACAATTTTCATAGTCCTGAAAATACAGAAAAATCTTTGAATGAGAAGGTGTGTCCAAACTTTTGGTCTGTACTGTATATATATATATATATATATATATATATATATATATATAATATATATATATATACACACACACAGTATATATACACACATATATATATATATATATATATATATATATATATATATATATAAATAATCATAGATAGAAGAAAAGCCGGCAATTCATCTGCCGTGTACTGAAAAATCACTGCAGGAGCAGACAGGTTAGAAGAGATGGATAACATACAGTAAATACAAATAGAATAGGTAGATATACAGATATCCATGGTCCCTTACTAGGCTAGTAATATCAGCCTGCAGCTATCTGCATAGCCTTTGCTGGTTATTAATTATAAGGGGACCCCCACATCATTTTTTTGGGGGGTCCCCTATTTTAATAGCCATTAAAGACTAAGTATACAGTTGTGAGCTGATATTAATAGCCTGGGAAGCTCCATGGGTATTACCCCCTTTCTAGGCTATAAACATCGGCCCCCAGCTGTAGGGTTTCCTTCTGCTGGTTCGAAAAATTGCATGGGAGCCCACGCCATTTTTTTCCAAAAAATAATCTTTTATTAATTAAATACATGTATAGTAAGCTGCACACAAACGGAACTAATTGTATTTGTCACAGACATCTGTATATCTACCTATTTTATTTGTATTTACTGTGTGCAATCCATCTCTTTGATCCTGTCAGCTCCTGCTGTGATTTTACACTACGCGGCTGCTGAATTGCGGACTTTTCTTCTATCTATGTAAATATATATATATATATATATATATATATATGCACACACACACTGCTCAACAAAATAAAGGGAACAATTAAACAACAGAATATAACTCCAAGTAAATCAAACTTCTGTGAAATCAAACTGTCCACTTAGGAAGCAACACAGATTGACAATCAATTTCACATGCTGTTGTGCAAATGGAATAAACAACAGATGGAAATTATTGGCAATTATCAAGACACACTCAATAAAGGAGTGGTTCTGCAGATGGGGACCACAGACCACATCTCGGCACCAATGCTTTCTGGCTGATGTTTTGGTCACTTTTGAATGTTGGTTATGCTTTCAAACTTGTGGTAGCATGAGATGGACTCTACAACCCACACAAGAGGCTCAGGTATTGCAGCTCATCCAGGATGGCACATCAATGCGAGCTGTGGCAATAACATTTGCTGTGTCTGTCAGAGAAGTGTCCAGAGGCTGGAGGCGCTACCAGGAGACAGGCCAGTACACCAGGAGACGTGGAGGGGGCCGTAGGAGGGCAACAACCCCACAGCAGGACCGCTACCTTTGCCTTTGTGCAAGGAGGAACAGGAGAAGCAGGAGAGCCCTGCAAAATGACCTGCAGCAGGCCACAAATGTGCATGTGTCTGTACAAACGGTTAGAACCGAATCCATGAGGATGGTCTGAGTCCCCGACGTCCACAGATGGGGGTTGTGCTCACAACCCAACACCGTGAAGGACGCTTGGCATGTGCCACAGAACACCAGGATTGGCAAATTCGCCACTGGCGCCAGTGCTCTTCACAGACGAAAGCAGGTTCACACTGATCACATATGACAGACGTGACAGTCTGGAGATGCCGTGGAGTGATCTGCTGCCTGCACCATCATTTAGCATGACCAGTTTGGCAGTGGGTCAGTGTGGGGTGGCATTTCTTTGGAGGGCCACACAGCCCTCCATGTGCTCGCCAGAGGTAGCCTGACTGCCATTAGGTACCGAGATGAGATCCTCAGACCCCTTGTGAGACCATATGCTGGTGCGGTGGGCCCTGGGCTCCTCCTAATGCAGGACAATGCCAGACCTTATGTGGCTGGAGTGTGTCAGCAGCTCCTGCAAGATGAAGGCATTGAAGCTATGGACTAGCCCGCCCGTTCCCCAGACCTGAATTCGATTGAGCACATCATGTATCGCTCTATCCACCGTCACTTTGCACCACAACTGGCCAGGAGTTGGCGGATGCTTTAGTCCGGTGCACGCTGCACCGTGAGATTTTTTCCTCATTGTGCTAGCGGTGATCACTGTAGTTCAGGGGCCGCTTGCTGCAGCTCATTTCAGCATGAACGATTGCATGATGCCACCATTCATGCTGAAGAGCATGTCGCACAGATGGATTACAGCGTGGGACACTATGGATTCCAGCCATCCCTCCACTCAACCACCCCTGCATCCCTCTCATCCATCCATTCATCCCAAGCAGCCTCAGTGATCGGCGGATAACCTTGATGACATCATAGTTAGTCACTGATGGCAGCAGCTCATTCTCCCAGTAGATCTCAGCCTAGGACGGTGTGTATCTTGACACTGTCCAGGTTGAAAACTGTTTATCCCCAGACATGGATTATAGTGTGGGACAGAACGTTGGACTGGTGAGGGATATGGTTTTTTTAAAATTTTAGTTTTATTACAGGAGACAAGGGCTTCAATGGAATGGACGTTAGGTGAGTATAACTGTTTGTTATTTTTAAATAAAAAATGAAGTGTGCTTTGTTTTTATTTCAAATAAAATTTTATACTGGCTGTGTGTTTATTTACCACACAAGTATAGAATTAGTAAAGGAGAGGTGTCTTATAGACACCTCTCCATTACTAACCCATTGGCTTGATGTCACCGGACAAAACAAAGGTGACATCAACCCCACTTGCCACCGCTACAGGGCAAGTGGGAAGAGTCAGGCAAAGCGCCAGAAATGCGCCTTTTCTGGGCGACTGCGGTCTGCTATTTTTAGGCTGGGTGGGAGAAAATATTCATGGCTTCTTACCAGTCTGAGAATACCAGACCCCAGCTGTCTGCTTTAGCTTGGCTGGTTGTCAAAAACAGGGAACACCAGTTTTTTAAAGTGTTTAAATAATTTTAAAAAAAAGTGTATGAACCCATCTATTTTTGATAATCAGCCTTGCTAACGCTGACAGCTGAGGGTTGCAGTCCCCAGCTCTGTTTTATCTTGCTGGTTATCAAAAATACAGGGTAACCTACGCTGTTTTTTTTTACATTTATTTATTTAGAGTGCAGCTGCTGCCTGCTCTCACTGTTATTAGCGGCAGCAGGCTTAGGCTAAACTTTTTACCTCCGATCACAGCTGCGAGCTCACGCTGTCATTGGACAGCATTGGAACAGAGTTTGCTATATGTCACTACAGTCGCCTGCAGCACATACACACCATGAACTGTAAAGCTAAGTGCACACGTTCAGGAATATTTGCGTTTTTTTTCGCATTTTTTCCGCGATTTTCCGCGGTAAAAACGCTAAAAAAAACCGCAAGCATTAAGCATCCTATACATGTTAATTGATTCCGCATGTTTTGGCCACATGTTGCGTTTTTTTTCCGCGAAAAAAACGCTTCGCGGAAAAAATAGCAACATCTTCATTAATTTTGCGGAATGTAAGCGGTTCATGTGCGATGGTACCCAGGGCCTGGTGGAGAGGAGACTCTCCTCCAGGCCCTGGGTACCATATCCCTCGTAAAACAACAATTAAAATAATAAATAATGACATTCTCACCTTCCGGCGGCCCCCCGCAGCTTTCCCGCCTCTCAGCGACGCTCCCGGCAACTCCCGGTCCCAAGAGTCCTTTGCGAGAATCACCCAGATGGCGTAGCGGTCTCGCGTGATGCTAGTCATCGGGGTGATTTGTCGCAAAGGACTCCTGGGACCGGGAGTTGCCGGGAGCGTCGCTGAAGACGGGAAGCTGCGGGGGCCACCGGAAGGTGAGAATGTCATTATTTATTATTTTTTTTATTATTTTTACATTAGATCTTTTTACTATTGATGCGACATAGGCGGCATCAATAGTAAAAAGTTGGTCACACGTGTCAAACACTATGTTTGACTCGTGTGACCAACCTGTCAATCAGTTTTCCAAGCGATGCTACAGATCGCTACGAAAACGCTAGCATTCTGCAAGCTAATTACGCTTGCAAAACGCTAGTTTCTGGCGGGAATACGCATACAAAAAAAATGCGTATTTCCCGCGGGAGAAGTGCGGGATTGCCGGGAAATTTCCGCGGCAATTCCGCAACGTGTGAACTTAGCCTAAGGCAGAGGTCAGACTTGCGAGAAACTCAGGCACTCGACCAGAGCGTGCGGCTGCAAAGAAATACATGAAGCCACACGCTCTGGTCCGAGTGCCGGCGGCAGCGTCGGGTGTTGATGCGAGAGACTCGCACGAGATTCATGCGATTTTCTCGCAAGTCTGACCCCGGCCTAACATGGACTTCCTGGTGAAGTCCGTGCCCGAACACTAGGTGTTCGGTACAGACACCAAACTTTACTGCTCAGGTTCGCCCAGGTCTAGTCACAGTAACACCACAAAATAAGGCAGTAAGGACTGATCAAAATGTATTTCACCCAAAGTGATTAACAAAAAAATTTGTGCTCAGTGAGCAAATAAACAAGCCCTTGGAAAATGGCAACGAGAAATTTACAACAAAAAAAAATTGACTTTTAACCACTTTACCCCCAAAGCCTGTTTTCAACCTTCATGACCAGGTGAAATTTTACAATTCTGACTAGTGTCACTTTATATGGTAATAACACTTCAACGGATCCCACATGCGATAAACTCGCACGATTCCCGTGCGAGTCTCTCGTATTAACACCCGGCACAGCGACTGGAGCGTGCGGCTGCATGTAATTCTATGCAGCCGCACACTACGGTCCGAGTGCCGGCGGCAGTGCCGCGTGCTCAAGTGAGAGACTCGCACGAGAATCGTGCGAGTTTCTCGCATGTGTGACCCCGGCCATACTGAAAATATTTTTTCGGGACGTATTTTACTTCATGATAGTGTTAAAATTTGCTCGATATGACTTGCGTTTGTGACAAAAAAAAAAATTGGCAAAACTTTTGAAAATTATGCAATTTCAAACTTTTCATTGTTATGCCCTTATATCAGAAAAGCCGGATTACGTACCGGTAATGCTCTTTTAATGAGTCCACGACAGCACCCACTTGGAGAGAGGGATCCGCCCATAGGAACAGGAAACCTACAGAGATAAAAGAGGGCGGTCCGCCTCTCCTCCTCAGTTGGATTTCTGAGTACCCGGAGGACTGCCAATATTAGGCAATTATATTTTTCTATATTTTATCACATTCAAGAAGGTACACACTCAGTCTATTAACTTTCAGGGAGGGTAATGAGTGGGTGCTGTCGTGGACTCATTAAAAGAGCATTAGCGGTACGTAATCTGGCTTTTTACCCTTCGCCACGACAGCACCCACTTGGAGAGACTTTCAGAGACCTTCACGTGGGAGGGACCACCATGCTGAGGACTGCTCTAGCAAAGGCTAGGTCAGAGGAGGATGATAAATCGAGCCTGTAGTGACTGTAAAAAGTGGAGGGAGACTACCAGGTTGTGGCCTTACATATAGACTCGATCGGGACGTCTCCCCTTTCTGCCCAGGAGGATGCCATGGCCCTGGTGGAATGGGCCCTGATGCCTTCTGGAGGATCTTCATTTTTTGCCATGTATGCCAAACAGATCGCCTCTCTGATCCACCTAGATAGGGTGGCTTTCGTGACCCCGTATATCCCTTCCTTCGGCCCTGGAAGGATATAAAAAGAGCCCTACTCTTCCTCCAGCTAGCAGATCTTTCAATATATTTCAATAATACTCTTTTCACATCTAACATGTGAAATTTTTCTTCAAATAGGGAGGAAGGGTTACTAAAAAATGAGGGAAGGTTGATTTCCTGCAATCTGTGGAATCTCCCGGCTACATTTGGCAGATATGAGGGGTCAGGTTTTAATATTAACTGATCCTGAAATGATAGTAGGAATGGAGGATCTATAGATAATGCCTGCATGTCACTGACCCTCCTGGCCGAAGTTAATGCCACTAAAAGTACCATTTTTAGAAATATGTTTTTAAGGGTTATGGATCTAATAGTTCAAAGGGTGGACCTGTTTAGGGCGTCCAGAACCAGGTTATATCCCAAGGAGGAATTCTAGATAATGAACTGGTGTAATTCGTTCATAGGCCTTGATGAATCTAAATATCCATCTGTTACCTGCTAGATTATAACTATAGAGAGCTCCCAGTGCAGATATTTGGACTCTAAAGGTACTGCCACACTAAACAATCCCGCTAGCGATCACAATAACGACGCTTACTAATGCGATCGCTAGCGGGATTGTTTCTATATCGCTAAATGCGGCCACATTTAGCGATATAGTTAACGACGCTATCGCCGTTAGCGATCTTCTTAACGACTTTAGCGGTACAAAAGTACCGCTAAATCGCTAAGAAAAGGGTGCCACACAGCGATTAGATACTTACCCAGCTGGAGCGCCGACGAGAAAATAGGGTCCGGAACGATTCCAGCGACGAGCGAGATCACAGCAGGAAGCTCGTCGCTGGAAGCTGCCGCACTGAACAACATCGCTAACAGGATCGCTAAATAGTGACGTTTTTTAGCGATCCCGTTAGCGATATTGTTTAGTGTGGCATACCCTTTAGCGTGTACAGCTAATCCTAGATCTTTCCCTTTCTGCAGAAATTCCAAGATAGATTTTATTGTAATCTCTCTAGAGTTGGGACTTGTATGGAACTCTAAGAACTTCCTCCATATCTTGGTGTAGAATTGGTAGTAGTTGGCTTTCTACTCTGCAAGAGGGTGTTGAATAATCCCTCCGAGAATCCCCTTGCCCTCAGTACTTCCCTCTCAAGTTTCACGCCGTCAAGTGGAGACTGTCCACTTGAGGTGAAGAAAGGACCTTGAGAGAGAAGCTTGGAAGTTGAGGGAAGTATCCATGGATCTGTCAAGGACATCATCTGAAGGCGTGAGAACCAAGGACTCTTGGGCCAGAATGGAGCTATCAATATTACTCGTGCTTTGTCTGTCCTGATTTTCCTGATGACTTGCGGTAACAATATAATCGGGGGAAAAGCATACGCTAGCCTGAATTGCCATGGGCTTCGGAGGGCATCTAGGATTTCTGGCTGATCTGCCATGTTCAGGAGGCAAACCTCTGTAGTTGCCTGTTCTGTCTGGCGGCAAAAAGGTCTATCTGGGGCAGGCCCCATAGTGACACAATGTCTCTGAATATTTCTTTGTTTAGGCACCACTCTTCTTGCCGTAGGGTGTGGCGACTCAGGAAGTCCGCTTCTGTATTGTCTACCCCTCTGATGTGGAGAGCTGATAGAGACAAATTGTTCTTCGGCTAAGGAAAATATTTTTCTTGTTGAAGACATTAATTTGTCCGACTGTGTTACGCCTAGCCTGCTGAGGTATGCCACTACTGTGTGTTGTCCGAAAGTATTCTTACATGTTCTCCTTGTAGCTGCGGGAGGAAATGATATAGGGCATGACTCACAGCCTTTAACTCTCTTAAATTTGAAGAGTCGTGTATCTGTTCTCTCCCCACCGGCCCTGGGAAAAGGCTTCCCCCAAGTGAGCTCCCCATCCTGTAGGGCTAGCATCAGTAGTAATGATACGAGAAGGTGTTATTACCCAGTCTACTCCTTCCGATAATTTTGTTTCATCTAACCACCACACTAGGGAACTCATGACTACCTGGGATAAGAAATCTTATCAGTTAAACGACCTCTAGCATAGGCTTCTTCTGATAGTATTTGGTGCTGTAGATCTCGGGTGTGAAACTGAGCCCACCAGACTGCCAGGATACACGAAGTGAGGGATTCCAACAGGAACATTGCCTCCCTCAGGGTCATGCGTGGTTTCTTTATCGCTGCCCCGACTTTCGTTTTAATTGCTGATATTTTTACCTGCGGCAGTAGACATTTTTGCACTGTTGAATCTAACTGGAGGCCTAAAAAGGACTGGACGGATTGCGGCTCGAGTCTGGATTTCTTGCTGTTTATGAGCCAGCCTAGAGCTTGTAGGGATAAGATTGCATCATTAACCCGTGTGGTACATTGTGCTACCGAGTTTCCTATTATCAAAAAGTCATCAAGATATTAAGGTATCCTTTTGCCGTAGGAAGGTCATTACTTCCAGCATCACCTTTGTAAAGACTCGGTGCGACAGAGAGACCGAATGGCATCGCTGCAAACTGGAAATGATGTATGATGCGGTCTAAGGAAACTGCCACTCAGATATTTCTGATATCTGGAATGGATTGGAAGATGATAATAAGCATCCTTTAAATCTAAACCTGCCATCATACAATTGGGAAAAAGCAGTTTAATTGCGGATTTGATGGATTCCATTTTAAATTTGTTATTTTGGATGAACGTGCTCAATTTTTCCAGATTGAGAATAGTTCCAAATGAGCCGTCTGGTTTAGAAACCAGGAAGAGAGGGGAGTAAAATCCCTTTCCTTCCTGCTCTTCAGGTACACTGACCAATACGTTTTTAATTATCAGGCTCCGAATCTCATTTTCAAGGGCTTGTTGTTGTACCGGACAGCCGAGGGATGTTATAATAAATGAATTTTGGGGAACATGATGGAAATTTATTTTTAATCCATATTTAATTATATCCAGGACCCATTGATTGGCAGAAATGTTTCCCCATTCCTGGAAAAAGGATTTCAGTCTTCCCCCTACTGGAGGACTGGTTGTTGCGTCTTATTTGTCTTTACGGAAGGTAGATCCTCTTTTCCCTCCTTCGTTGACCAGCGGTTTTGGTTTTTGGTCGTTCTTCCTCTACCAAATGATAGTCTCCTAAACGCCCTCCTATAAGATGGAAGAGGGGGGGTTAGGGAAGGCCTTTTTCCTCTCTAAGGCCTTTTTGAGGATATCGTCCAAAGTTTTTCCAAACAAAAACTCACCATCGCACGGAATAGCACAGAGTTTTGCCTTGGACTGTGTGTCTCCTCTCCAGCTTTTAAGCCATAGACTACGTCTGGCATTATTGAGTAGACCTGTTGATCACACATGCGAGGAATACGGCCGAGTCTCGCATGTTAAATCCCGGCACTGCCGCCAGCCTCGGGAGTGGAGCATGCAGCTGCATAGCAATACATGGTGCAGCACGCTCCGCTCCCGAGGCCGGCGGCAGTGCCGGGAATTAACATGCGAGACTCGGCCGTATTCCTCACATGTGTGATCCCGGCCTTAGAGTGGTCTCTGGACGGAGCTGCAGTATCCTCCGCCGGGGAAAGCGTGCCTTGTCCTGGAGACGACATGCTTGCACGCTATCTTTCCCTCTTGCAGTGTTTTTTATTAGCCCCACCACCTGTGACCTTCCAGTACCTCCCCCCCAGCTCCTCCCCCCTGGGGTAGATGCGGCTCTCAAGTGTATGTGTGTTTATATATATATATATAATATATATATATATATATATATACATACATACACACACAACACACACACACACACACAGCCCCTTTGTCTATTATCACTGAGGTGCTTATTTACTGGAGCTATACGATGACACCAAATAAGAGCGCCACACTGTTTCATCAGTTAATGCACTTAATACAGCACTATTTATTTATTTTGTATAATGTGGGGGGGGGGGTTGGGCCGGGCACGTAGCGTGCCTTGCGCCAGGCGCAGTCCCTCTGTTGGGACCGTGCGCAAGTCATTGCTCGGTAACTTCCGGTGACCCAGAATTTCCCCCTTACCACTTCCTGTCGGCGCTTCTGAACGCGCTGCCTCCTGCAGGACACAGATCTTTTCTCGTCCCACGCTCCCCCGTGGGCTGGGGCGGCTATACCCGGACCCCTACGCACGGTATGCCACTGGAACTGCGGGCGGCCTCTCCCCGGACCTGAAGTTTCAAGAACGCTGCATGCCAGACGAGGGGGGAGCCGGAATGCAGCACTCCCCGACGCTGCTTCTGATCCGGAGCCCCTGCCGTTCGCAAGGAGACCGCACAGGCGGCTCCAGACCAGGTATTTTCTTTGTAGGAATATCCTGCGGTTTCCCATAGAAACAGAAAACCAACTGAGGAGGAGAGTCGGACCGCCCTCTTTTATCTCTGTAGGTTTCCTGTTCCTATGGGGGGATCCCTCTCTCCAAGTGGGTGCTGTCGTGGCGAAGGGTAAAAGTTATGTTATACAAAATAGTTAACTAGACATTAAAATATATTTATATTAGCAGTTTGAAACGTTCCTTTTTTAAGTTAAAAGAGTTAAAATTTGACCAGTAATTTCTCATTTGAAAATTTAGGAAACCTTTTTTTTCTTTTAAAAGTGACTTAGAGGGGCTTATATGAGAGAAAATACCAAAAATTTATACCATTTTAAAAACTGACACCCCTCAAGGTGCTCAAAAACCACATTCAAGAAGTTTATTAACACATCAGGTGCTAACACATCAGGTGCTTCACAGGAATTTTTGCAATGTGGAAGGAAAAAAAATGAACATAAAAAAAATTACTTTAGACCCAAATTTCTTCATGTTCACAAGGTAAACAGGAGAAAAACGACATCAAAATTTGTTGTGCAATTTGTCCTGAGCCCGCCGATACCCCATATGTAGGGAAAAGTACTGTTTGGGTGCTTGAAGGAAGTAGCACAGTTTGACTTTTTGAACACAAAATTGTCTGGAATCATTACCAGACGCCATGTTGAGTTTAGAGTGCCCCTGATGTGCCTAAACAGTGGAAACCCCCTACATGTGTTGTGTGTGAGCACCTTGAATCCACAGGTGCTGCTCAGTATTTTACAACATGTATCTGAAAAAAAAAAAAAAAAACCTCTACAAAAATGTTGTTTAACCTCCAAAGTTTTTTCTTTTTCACAAGGATTGCAGGAGAAAATGGACCCCAAAATGTGTTGCACAATTTCTCCTGAGTACACAGATACCCCATATGTGGTCAAAAAGTCACAGTGCAAAGCTTAGAAGGGAAGAAGCGCCATATTGGTGTTCAAATTGCCATGTCACATTGGCAAAGCTCCTGAGGTGCCAGAACAGCAGAATCCCCCTCCATAAGTGACCTCATTTTACAAACTACACACCCCCCAAAGATTTCATCTAGGGGTACAGTGATTATATTGACAATACATGTGCCTCACAGAATTTTAGATCATTGAATTACATTTTTACCACTAAAATGTTGTTTTAGCCCCAAATTTTTTCTATGGTCTAATAGGGAAAAAATGGACCTCAGTTTATTGTAAACATTTCTCCTGAGTGCGCCAATACCCTACATGAAATCGAGAAATACTTTTCAGGCACAGTGAATGGTCAGAAGGGAAGGAGCGCCATATTATAGTGCAGAATTTCCTGTTATAGTTTGCTGGTGCCATGACCCACTAGGAGCGCTCCTGAGGTGCCAGAACAGCAGAACTCCCCATAAGTGACCCCATTTTACGAAATATACCTCTCAATGAATTCAATTAAAGGTGCAGTGGATTTTATTGAGTAAATTGCAAACTGCCGTTGCAGTCACCAGTATGTTATTCCGAGCTTGTGCTTCTGGAGACACACCTGTAAATTAGGCAGGCTCTCCTCATTACAGATATGCCAAACATGTAGGCGCTAAATGTGGTTTAGGCACACTGGGCTCAGAAGGGCGGGGGGGCGCATTCAGATTTGAAAATACAGAATTCTTTGCATTTCTTTTGCGGGGCAAGGAGCCATAGCACTGTTCCAGAGCCTTTGTACTACCAGTAACATGGAAGCCTCCTATATTTCTGTTAACAGATGATGGACCTAAGTGAGGACTTGCTTTTTTGAGGATTGATTTGAAGCTTTTGTTGGAAACAATTTACACATCTTGCATCACCTTTATCCTGCACTCTATGCTGAGCATTTACTTTAACCCCTTTCTGTCATCCGACGTACTATCCCGTCCATGTGACCTGGGACTTAATTCCCCGGGACTGGATAGTACGTCATGACATTTAATGCTGCATCGCGGTGATCGCATTAAAATTCTGACCCAACTTACCTCAGGAAAGATGGTGTCGGCATCCCGGGGTCTGTCACCGCCCACCCTCACTCCCGATCGCTGTGATTGGCTGTTGAATTCTCAACAGCCAATCACAGCCTTTCTCATGGTTTCAGCCAATCAGAATGGCTGAAACAATGAGGTCCTAGGCTAGGATAGAGTACCGATGTACTCGATCCTTGGCCGGTGCCTGGCAACGCCAGGCACCGGCGAAAACAACTCAGATTGGAGCGATCGACGATCACATCGATCGCACCAATCGCAGGGTACAGCCGCGGTGTTATCGCACTGTGCCCTGCCGGATAGGTGCTGTAAAAGCACCGATCCTCAACACCCATCTTTAGGACAGGCCTGGCTGGGCCTGCAAGGTCTGATTAGCGCGATCGATGTCATCGTCAATCGCGCCAATCACAGGGCACAGCGGCGGTGTGACCGCGCTGTGCCCTGCTGCTGACCTGGCTGTGACCTGCCTAGGATCGGAGCTGTGAGCTCCGATCCTAGGCATGTTGCCAGAGCAACCAGGAGATCTCTGATTGGTGGGATCATGTTATGATGGATCACACCAATCACAGGTCACAGTAGCGAATTGACCGCTCTGTGACCTGTCTCACCAGGCTTTGACCTGTGTATGACCACTCTGCAGGTGTCCTCACATTTGCTGAGGATTCCTGCAGAGTGGTCATACTAACAAGATCTCCTGTGCTGGGCCTTGTAGTGCCGAAGAAGGAAGAAAGAAGAAAAGATAGAAAAAAGAAGATAGAAAAAAGAAGAAAAAAAGAAAGAAAAAAAGAAGAGAGACTACAACTGTAAGTGTTGATCCCTGCCCATCTCTCTCATCCCATCCCCCTTTACCCTTCCACCCTCCTTTGCGCCCCTGTGCGCACATTTCGCAGCCGCAGAGGTTGATTGGTGCGGAGTTCACAATCAACACTCGTGCTCGCTTTTTCTCAGCCCCTTTACGCCAACTCCATGCGACATCCCGCAGCCGCGGACTTTGATAAGTGACACAGTTCACTTACCCAGCTTGCGCTGACGTCCGTTTTCCCTTTTTTTTCCTTCCACCTCCTGTGTGCATTCCCGCAGCCGCCAACTTGATAAGTGACACAGTTCACTTATCAGAGCTTGGCCTGTAGTTTTCCTTTTTTTTTTTCCACCTACCTGTGCGCACTTCCCGCAGCCGCCAGACTTTGGTAAGTGACACAGTTCACTAATCAGAGCTTGCTCTTGCGTCCGTTTTCCCCCTTTTTTTTTTCACTCCCTTTCCGCACCTCCCTGTGCGCACTTCCCGCAGCCGCCAAACTTTGATAAGTGACACAGTTCACTTATCAGAGCTTGGGCCTGTAGTTTTCCCATTTTTTTTTTTTCCACCTCCATGTGCGCACTTCCCGCAGCCGCCGGGCTTTGATAAGTGACACAGTTCACTATCAGACTTGCGCTGCCGTCCGCTTTTCCCTTTTTTTTTTTTTCCACATCCCTTTCCGCCACCTCCCTGTGCGCACTTCCCGCAGCCGCCAAACTTTGATAAGTGACACAGTTCACTTATCAGAGCTTGGGCCTGTAGTTTTCCCATTTTTTTTTTCCACCTCCATGTGCGCACTTCCCGCAGCCGCCGGGCTTTGATAAGTGACACAGTTCACTTATCAGACCTTGCGCCTGCCGTCCGCTTTCCCTTTTTTTTTTTTCCACCTCCCTTTCCACCACCTCCCTGTGCGCACTTCCCGCAGCCGCCAAACTTTGATAAGTGACACAGTTCACTTACCAGAGCTTGGGCCTGTAGTTTTCCCTTTTTTTTTTTTTACACCTCCCTTTCCGCCACATCCCGCAGCTGCCGGACTTTGATAAGTGAACTGTGTCACTTATCTAAGCACGTGCCTGCTGTTTTACACTTTTCTTTTCACAGGCATTTTTTCTCCCCATTTGCTTTTCTTTTAGCTTTTTCTTTTTAGACAAGTTTGCACCAATCACTATCCCCCCCACACACAGTTATAAAGTACACCCAAGCACCATACTAAAAAAAAATGACCCGCCCGTCATGTTCATCTCAAAAGCGCTATTCATTGTAGCCTTATGCTTTCCTTGCCTCCGCCACTGATAGCGAGGGAGAGGATCCCACATTTTTATACTTTTCTGATTCTTCATCCTCTTCCTCCTCGGGTCCTGTGGAACTGCCACGCAGACGCCCCAGGACAGAAGATGAGGCATCTCCCACCATTCCAGAAGACGAAGTCAAAGCAGCACTCCCCACTGCGGACCCCGTATGTACCTCGCCACCCGAAAATTACGAGCCACTGATTTTGTGGCAGAATCAGGAATCAGGTTTGACACCACCGGCCTCACAGAAATAGACTTTTTCAAACTCTTTTTCTCTGAGGATTTTATTAACCTCATGGTGGAGCAAACTAATTTGTACGCTCGTCAATTTTTGGGGCAAAACTCAGTTTCATCATATTCTAACTGGTCTCCTGTAGACGCAGTTGAAATGATGCGGTTTTGGGGTCTGGTCCTTCATATGGGGATCCTGAAGAAGCCAGAAATTCGGCAATATTGGAGTGTTGATATTTTGTATAACACTCCAGTGTTCCGAATGGTCATGGCCCGGACGCGTTTTGAGGCCATCCACAAATTCCTGCATTATACCGATAATGCACAGTGTCCCCACGAGATGACCCCAACTTTGACCGTTTGTTCAAAGTTCGGCCGGTCATCGAACACTTCAACAAAAAGTTTGCTGAAGTGTACGTGCCTCAAACGGACATCTGCGTGGATGAGTCCTTAGTTCATTTTAAGGGACGGCTCGGATTCCGTCAGTACCTGCCCAGCAAGAGGGCCAGGTACGGAATCAAACTCTACAAGCTGTGTGAGTACCTCAGGGTACACCCACAGCTTTAGAGTTTACGAAGGAAAGGACACCAGGATTGAACCCCCTGAATGTCCTCCTGTCCTGGGAGTGGGAAAATTGTGTGGGATTTGGTTCACCCACTGCTAGATAAAGGTTATCACCTCTACACTGATAACTTTTATACCAGCGTCCCACTCTACAAATCTCTCTTATCACGAGGTACCGCAGCTGCGGTACTGTTCGCAAAAATCAGAGAGGCCTCCCAAAGACGCTACTTGGGCAGATGCTAAGGGGTGACAAGCAGAGCCCAATGTAGCGACCACCTGCTGATGGTCAAGTACAAGGACAGGAGGGATGTCCTTCTCTTGACTACCATATACGTTGATGGCAGCGCCCTCAGCACTGTATGGGGTACCTCTACACAGGTCTGCAAACTGGACTGTGTACTGGGGTACAACAAATACATGGGGGTGTTGAACTCTCCGATCAACTCCTCCAACCGTACAGTGCTTTGAGAAAGGCAAGGGTGTGGTACAAGAAGCTGGCCGTGCACATTGTACAAATGGCAATGCTCAACGCTTTCCTGCTGTCACAATGTGCACGCCACACTGATAAGTCGTACCTTCACTTCCAGGAGGTAGTGGTTAAGGCCCTGATATTTGGCACTCCGGAAGAGCGGGCCCCAGTACTTCCGGAATTGAAGGTGCTCGTATCATACCAGGTCAGCATTTTCCAGGGGTGGTCCCGCCAACTGGAAAAAAAAGGTAAGCCTCAAAAAAGGTGCCGAGTGTGTTACAAAAGGGGAATACGCAAGGACACCACTTACCAATGAGACACCTGCCCGGAAAAACCTGGCCTGTGTATGAAGGATTGCTTCAAATTGTACCACACCTCCATGCACTACTAATTTACTTTACAGGAAACCGTAGATTAGTTCCAAAAAGGGGACACATCTAGAGAAGTTCCTTGGGGTCTAGTTTCCAAAATAATGTAACTTGTGTTTTTTTTTCACTGTTTAGGCACATCAGGGCTCTGCAAATGGAACATGACGTCCGCAGACCATTCCATCAAAGTCTGCATTCTAAAACGTCACTACTTCCCTGTCGAGACCCGACGTGTGCCCAAACAGTTTTTTCCCACGTGTGGTACCAGCATACTCAGGACAAACTGGACAACAACTTTTGGGGTCCAATTTCTTCTGTTATCCTTGGGAAAATTATAAAATTGGGGACTAAAAGATCACTTTTGTGGAAAAAAAAATATTTTTTTTTTCACGCCAGGGCATTATAAACTTTAGTGAAACATTTGGGGGTTCAAAGTGCTCACCACACACCTAGATAAGTTCCTTAGGGGTCTAATTTCCAAAATGGGGTCACATGTGGGGGGTTTCCATGTTTAGGCACATCAGGGGCTCTCCAAACGCGACGTGGCGTCCGTCCTCAATTCCAGCCAATTTTGGTTTGGAAAAGTCAAACGGCGCTCCTTCCCTTTCGAGCCCTGCCGTGCGCCCAAACAGTGGTTTCCTCCCCCACATATGGGGTATCAGCGTACTCAGGACAATTGGACAACAACTTTTGTGGTCCAATTTTCCCCTCTTACACTTGGGAAAATAAAAAATAGGGGACTAAAACATCATGCTTGTGGAAAAAATATGATTATTTTTCTTCACGGCTCTACATTATAAACTTGTGTGAAGCACATGGGGGTTCAAAGTGCTCACCACACACCTAGATAAGTTCCTTAGGGGTCTAGTTTCCAAAATGGGGTCACATGTGGTGGGTTTCCACTGTTTAGGCACATCGGGGGCTCTCCAAACACGACATGGCGTCCGTTCTCAATTCCAGCCAATTTTGGTTTGGAAAAGTCAAACGGCGCTCCTTCCCTTCCGAGCCCTGCCGTGCACCCAAACAGTAGTTCCCCCCCACATATGGGGTATCAGCGTACTCAGGAGAAATTGCACAACTTTATCTGTCCATTTTCTCCCTTTTCCCTTGTGAAAATAAAAAAAATGTTTGTAAAAGATCATTTTTGTGACTAAAAAGTTAAATGTTCATTTTTTCCTTCCACGTTGCTTCAGCTCCTGTGAAGCACGTAAAGGGTTAATAAACTTCTTGAGTGTGGTTTTGAGCACCTTGAGGGGTGCAGTTTTTAGAATGGTGTCACTTTTGGGTATTTTCTGCCATATAGACCCCTCAAAGTGACTTCAAATGTGAGGTGGTCCCTAAAAAAATGGTTTTGTAAATTTTGTTGTAAAAATGAGAAATCACTGGTCAACTTTTAACCCTTATAACTTAACAAAAAAAAATTTTGTTTCCAAAGTTGTGCTGATGTAAAGTAGACATGTGGGAAATGTTATTTATTAACTATTTTCTGTGATATATTTCTCTGTTTTAAGGAAAAAAAAATTCAAAGTTTGAAAATTGAAAACAGCGATCAGCGCGAGCAGGGGAGAATGATGAGCGTTATGTTCAACTGATAACAGCGACAGCAGGCTGCAGTTGAGGGGGATTATTCATCACCCGCCGCTAATGCTATAAATAAATGCAACAAAAAGTCTGACATGGATCCCCCTTTGTTTTTGATAACCATCCAGGCAAAACTGACAGCTGGGGACGCCAGTCACAGATACGTGTGATGCACAGTGTCTGAGAGTTTACTAATAAGCTGCAAGCCAGACACTGTGCCCATCACACGGATCTGTGACTGGCGTCCTATACAAGATCCATCGGTGTGCATGTTTAATACTACAGTCACCCCTCCATGAACTGGTAGATATGTGAGCAGCTGCTTCCATCAGTACTTTGCAACTGTGCTGCCCATGCCCATGCTCATGGGGTCTGCTGCATCCTGTTAGTGCATGTGTTACCTGACTTGGTGTTGGTAAGGCTGCTTCTTTTTCGGTGATGTTTTTTTTTTTAATTTGTCTTTTTCTATGAGCCACTTAAATAAATACCAAACTTGTGCATATGTCTGTAAAAACAAAACTGGATAACAATTGAAGAAAAACTTTTGTGAAATTGCACAGCCCTTGCATGGTAAAATAAATGGTGTCATTTAAAACTACACCAGAGCAAAAAAAAAAAAAAAAAAAAGTCTCCATACAGGTGTGTGAATGGAAAAATGAAAGAGTTATGGTTCTTGGAATAAGGGGAGGAAATAAAAGCACAGTAACAGTGTGTCGATCGGGAAAGGGTTTCGCGGACTGTTCCTAATGGCTTGCTCAGTGAGCACACAAGGATTAGGCATCAAGCACATCCAGATTAAGCAATGTTTTATTTGTATAAAAAAGGAACAGTGGAAAAATAAATGTTTGTTAGAAAATATGCTGAACCACATACAAAATTAGAAGCATGGAGCAAGTAAGACCTTGCATCTCGGCCACATTTCCTGGCAGGAGAATCCTACAATTACCTGGTCTTGTCAGGATATTTCAGCAAATACATTTTGCTGGAAAAAAGTAAAAAGGAAAGCACTTATTATTCAACCATTAGCTCCGATCAGCATTAGAAGCATAGTCCACACTGAGGATGGAATGTACATTTGGGGAAGCCCAGAGGATCACATCCACTGAAGCTTCAGTACGGCACTGCACACAATCAATGGTCCAAACCAGTCAGGCTCTTCCAGCAGTTAGGGTAGGAATTAATTTGGACAGTGAGGTGCACATCCCCTCAAAACACAGGAGACAGTCTGCTGTGTCATCACAAGGATAGCGCTGGTTTATGGTTAGGGTTTCAAGATTTGCAGCTTCATCCATTACCTGTCAATGAAAAAAATATATATTTTGTAACAAAAAAAATAAAAAATTGCATATATATATATATATATATATATATATATATATATATATATATACACACACAAAATGTATATATATATATATATATATATAAATAAATCACTGACCCATGTGCCTCCCACAAGTGCTTACCTTCTTATACTTCTAGACTCAAATATTTTTTCTTCATCACTGTCCATTGATCCCAATTCCATGGTGTCATCATAGTCTGAGAGAAGCCCATACTTCTTCTTTTGTGGCTTCTTTTCAGGCTGAAAAACAATAGATATTATTACAAGACAATTAATAAAAGAGGGCCATTTTCCAATTAGGAAACTGCAATGTAACACAACACATGATCTTTGATCCACTAGTATCTTAAAGGAATGTCACCAGGTGTTTGCTATGTAACATGAGACCAGTATAATGTAGGGGCTGAGACCTTGATTCCAGTGATTTGTCACTTACTGAGCTTCTTGATGCAGTTTTGATACCATACTTTTCTTTGCAGCAGATCAAGCAGTTCTCTGAATGCTGAGCTCTGTGTAATCCCGCCCACATCACTGACCGCTTTCTGTGTACTCTGTGCATAGGCAGAAAACTGCCAGTCAGCTGCATGATTAAACAGAGCAGGATGACTACAAGGCACAATACAACTGGTCCTCTTGTGATAATTTTCAGCTGATAAAACACTATTTATTGAAATGACAATATTCAGCCCAGTAAGTGATGCTTCACTGTAATAATGATTGCTGCCCCTACATCATGCTGCTCTTAAATTAGGTGGCAAATACCTACTGACAGATTCCCTTTAACCCCTTCACGACAGGAGCAAGTTGGAAGCGGGTGATGGCTGTGTGTCGCTGCCAGGACCTGCCTCTAACAATTTTGTGGGTAGAGGGGAGCAGAGCTCCACCTGCGATTGTTAACCTGTTAAATGCTGCTGTCAAACAGACAGCGGCACTGAGCATGTGCCGGCATAGGGACGCATCATTCGCATTTTGGTGAGCCCGTGTGGTGGTCGCACCTTGCTAGTCATTATGGAGCTCCCATATAACTATCTGTGGCCAGGCTTTAAAAGGTAAGTACTGCGGAACATGTTGGCACTATAGAAATAAAAAAACATTATTTAAAAGGAGATTGTGATTTTACTACACACAGCAATGCAGTCTTATTGTTGTATATAGCTCAAGAGATCAGACGATTGAAGCTTCATGTCCCCTAAGGCGACTTAGTTAAAAAGTATTAAAAAAAAAAAAAGATCTATGAAAATGCTCAACATATAAAAAATAACCTGGTTGGCAAAAAAAAAAAAAAAATAAGCCAAAATTATGTTTTTTTTTCTGTCACTGCAATAGCGCAAACAAAGAATGCTTTAACAAGTAATCAAAACGTCATATCTATCCCAAAGCGATATCAATATAAATGCTGTCTTCCAGCAAAAAATATGCCATCATCCAGCGCCACCAACTGAGAAATGAAATGGTTAAGGGTCTTAGAAAATGGCAACACAAAAAAAAACAAAAAAAAAAAACACTTTTTTGCAAACTACTGAGATTTTTTTTACTACTAAAATAAAAAAGGAGACCTATTTGGTATTGCTGTAATCGTACTGATTAGGAAAATCATATTGCAAAGACATTTTTTCCACAACATGTACATCGTACAAAAAAATTCTCAAGAAACAATGTCAGAATCGCGTTTTTTTTTTTTTCACAATTTCTCGCCACCTGGAAATTTTTCCCCATTTTCAGTACACCGTGTGGTTAAATTAATGGTGTCATTCAAAAGCACAACTCGGCCCGCAAAACACAAGCCCTCACATGTCTGTGGACAGAAAAATAAAGTTATGGCTCTGGAAATTGGCTGCGTCGTGAAGGGGTTAAGCAGCCGGTTATTGCTTGGCGAGTGTAGAACCTGTCAGACTGCGTTTTGGCGGCACTGGCAAACCGTTGCATTTTTGCTCACATTTCATGAGTGTTGGGCAGTTTTGGTCACAAACGGGCTCCATGTTTAGGAGGGCTATTCTGGAATGCTCCATTTTCTATGCCAAGACTTGGACTATCTACACTAGGTCAGGCTAATCGTACCCTGTAGACTGGTTTGCCATGTTGCTATGCTTGTCAGACATTTCTTTAGTTCAGAAAATACAAAGAGGAAAACCTATAGTTAAAATGACACTTTGTATTTAAAATAAAAAAAAAAAAAAAATAAAAAATCTGCATTTGCTAAATGCTCTTAATTTGTGTAACAAACCTGAAGTCTTCACAAAACGTAGTAGTTTGTTTTTGAGGTACTCAAATATTACACAGAGAACCAGTCATCGCGGTATGTGGCCCGGTTTATGGACCAAGCGGTGCCATTTGGCCAACAGTGCCCTCCCCAAGACTGGCCCTCCTTACTCCACCACTCATGAGAGCTGCACATTTAAATACATGGGGAAAAGTCAGTGGTAAGTCTGCTGTATTTTGCTAGGTTCTACTAAGCAAATGGCACAGTTTTCTTTATAACCTCCTTAAACCTTGCGTACACTGTTGTGTACAAAGGTTTCTGGGTTCTGAGACTTCTGGGTCTGAGGAGGATAAAGTCGTTTGAGCCAAGTGTCAAGGGGTTGTCTGACCCCAAAATCCAATTATTTGTTTTAATTAAAGCTAATGTGTGCTGTAATGAAATTTGACATACCCATAAAAATTTGTTTATTGTTTCTACCTCTCATTGCTCACAAATTTCACTTCATTGCCTGCATCCAGTTTCCAGGTTGGACAGCTTCCTGTGCTTTTGCTGTAAGCTCACAGCCAGGGCTAGCCTCACCCTAACTACTTTTCCAGCACACCCCTCTGTGTCCACTACTATACACTTATTGTTAGAAATCTGACCATTAGCATTCATTCCTGGAGTGGAGAATGGACAGATTAGAGATTCAGGTCCTCTCATCTGTACAAGTGCCACTCACCGTCAGCTATGCTTCACATCACATCTTATAGTGCAGAGAAAGCTGTTACATGTCCCCATACATAACCCCTGACATCAATACTATGAAATGAACAGCATTACTGCAGCATGTGCGTCAATTTATGTGTAGAGTAGAGTTGAGCGAAACAGGTCGGTCAGATTCAAAAGTTGCCGACTTTCGCCAAAGTCGGGTTTCGCCGAGCAAAACCGACCATAGTGTGCAGTCGGCCATGCGGTCGTCGACCCGAGCGCCAAAGTCGGTTTTCCCATAATGCTTGCAGGCGCCTTTTCTCAGCCAATGAGCAAGGACGTACACTGTGGGCAACGAGATGACATGGGCAGCGTCCACCACCATCTTAGAGAAGGGCATTGCAGTGATTGGCTTGCTTTGGGGGGCGTCAGTGTCTATAAAAGACCGCCATTTTACTTCTGCCAATCTTAACAGTAGGGAGAGGTTGCTGACGCTGTTTATCAGTAGGGAGAGAGTTAGGGCTGGAAAGAGAAATTCTTCTGTGCTTGTGCTGATAGCAATTGTGCTGTACAGTTAGTGTGCAGTGACAGGGGAGGATTTTCTTGTGTGCAGCAGCGCTGGTTATTAGGCTGCCTGCCAGTGACAGGGGAGGATTTTCTTGTGTGCAGCAGTGCTGATTATTAGGCTGCCTGATAGCTGTATTGCTGTGTGTACACTGCTGTGCAGACTGCTTTTACACAGCACTAATACTTTGATTCTTTTTTTCTGCAGTTACCGAGCGTTCATTTTTTCCCACAGCGTATAGAGCTGTACGCTCCTCACACACTACCGTGTACCGGCTGGTCTCACGGACAAATACATGCTGACTATCTGTGTGTGATTCCGGAAATATATACGGAGATTTACAATTACCCCTAGACTGTATGCTTGTGATACAGTACCCTTTTTCTGCTTTTTATATTCTGGTCTAATCCATACTGAGCCTGTGAGCGTCTGTGTTGCTCCGGAAATATATACGGAGATTTACAATTACCCCTACACTGTATACACCTGGTATCTTCTGATACATTACCCTTTTTCTGCTTTTTATATTCTGGTCTAATCCATACTGAGCCTGTGAGCATCTGTAAATCTCCGTATATATTTCCGGAGTAACACACAGACGCTCACAGGCTCAGTATGGATTAGACCAGAATATAAAAAGCAGAAAAAGGGTAATGTATCAGAAGATACCAGGTGTATACAGTGTAGGGGTAATTGTAAATCTCCGTATATATTTCCGGAGTAACACACCATTACCCTACACTGTATACACCTGGTATCTTCTGATACATTACCCTTTTTTGCTTTTTATATTCTGGTCTAATTCATACTGAGCCTGTGAGCGTCTGTGTTGCTCCGGAAATATATACGGAGATTTACAATTACCCCTACACTGTATACACCTGGTATCTTCTGATACATTACCCTTTTTCTGCTTTTTATATTCTGGTCTAATCCATACCGAGACTGTGAGCGTCTGTGTGTTACTATCGAAATCTATACGGAGATTTACAATTACCCCAACACTGTATACAGCTGTACGCTTGTGATACAGTACCCTTTTTCTGCTTTTTATATTCTGGTCTAATCCATAGTGAGCCTGTGAGCGTCTGTTACTCCGGAAATATATACGGAGATTTAAAATTACCCAAACACTATATACACCTGGTATCTTCTGATACAGTACCCTTTTTCTGCTTTTTATATCCTGGTCTAATCCATACTGAGCCTGTGAGAGTCTGTCTGACTCCGAAAATACCACTGTAAGCCCCCAGTTAGCACACCCCAGCAAGCAATGTTGAGGTGTCATCGCAAGGCCAAAGCAGTCAATGTTTTTGCAATGAAAGACTGAATCTAGGACATCACCACCACCATTACTCTCTCAGTCCGTCATGTCCACCGCTAGTTCCCCCATATGCAGCTTTCAAGTCCAGTCACCCTTACAGACACTCTGAGTAGGACAAGAAAGTACTCATCCTCTCATCCGCGCACACTGGCTTTGAACGCCTACATTGCCAAACTGATCTCATTAGAGATGATGCCCTTCCGTTAGATTGAAAGTGCAGCGTTCCGAGAGCTCATGGCCTACGCTGTCAAACGCTATGACCTACCCAGTCGGCACTTCTTTTCTAGAAAAGCCATCCCTGCCCTCCACCTGCATGTGAAACACCGCATTGTCCATGCACTCAAACAATCAGTGAGTGGAAAGGTGCACCTCACAACAGATGCATGGGCCAGTAGGCATGGCCAGGGCCGTTACGTGTCCATCACAGCGCACTGGGTTAATGTGATGGATGCAGGGTCCACAGGGGACAGCAGTGGTGGGACAGTGCTGCCTAGCCCACGGTATAGGCAAACAGTTGGCTGTAGGCGTTCGACCCTCCTAATCCTCCTCCAGAAGCGAAAGCTCGTCGACAGAGCGCAGTCGCACGATCACTCCATACGTAACTACCTGTGTTGCACACGAGGTGTCCCACTATCGAACAGCTAGTGGTAAGCGTCAGGCTGTTTTAAAGATGATGTCTTTGGGCGACAACAGACACACCGCGGAGGTACTGGCCGACTACTTCCAGCGAGAAACTGAGTCATGGCTGGGCAGTATACAGTCATGGCCAAAAGTTTTGAGAATGACACAAATATTAAATTTTCACATGATCTGCTGCCCTCTGGTTT
>JARQOD010000001.1:364133411-364184783 GCA_033576555.1 Oophaga sylvatica | reverse complement strand
TGGCCACAGAACCTCAAGGCCTAATGCACCAGACAAAGCAATGTTCACCTCTGTTGAAGTCAGTGTGATTAACATGCCTACTGATGAGGATGTGGGAGGGGGTGTCCCTCTCTCCTCTTAGGAGATCAATCAAGCAAGCTGTCATAATGCCTTACAGCAGGGGTCCCCAACCGCTGGTCCGCGGCCCATGACCGGGCCCTTGCAGTTCTGTTGCCGGGCCGCGGAGCCACGGCACAGAACGCTGGACACACATGGAGCCGGCGGCTGTAGCACTGTAGTGACAGCTACTGCCGCCGGCTTCAAGAAGTCATGGATACTCACCTTCCATCGCTGCATCCCTGTCGGCTGCGGCAGCTTCATCCAGCGCTGAGCGGTGACGTAGTACCGCTCATTAAGTTCATGAATATGGATGCGACGCCACTCCCATAGGCGTGGCGTCCATATTCATGACCTGAATGAGCGGTACTACTTGACCGCACTGCACAGGAGGAAGCTGTCGCAGCCGACAGGGATGCAAGGGAACTGCAGCGACAGAGCGAGGAGGGTAAGTATGATGGGGGAGGGATGGGAACGGGGGAGCGGAGCCATGTATACAAGGGTGGGAGGGGGGAGCGGAGCCATGATACAAGATACTGGAGGGAGGAGGATGGGCGGAGTGATCAAGGGTGGGAGCGAGCCTTGTATACCAAGGGTGGGAGCGGAGCCATGATACAAGGGGGGAGCGAGCCATGCATACAAGGGTGGGAGCGGAGCCATGCATACAAGGTTGGGAGCGGAGCCATGCATACAAGGTTGGGAGCGGAGCCATGCATACAAGGGTGGGAGCGGAGATGCCATGCATACAAGGGTGGGAGGGCGGGCCATGCATACAAGGGTGGGAGCGGAGCCATGCATACAAGGGTGGGAGCGGAGCCTTGTATACAAGGGTGGGAGCGGAGCCTTGTATACAAGGGAGTCACTAACATTATAAAAGTTATTATTAAATGATGAGTATGCACTACTACTAAACTACAACCCCGTCCATAGCCCCGTCCCCTTATGACCAAAGCCCCACCCCTGCCATACCTCCATCCCCGCCCTGCCATGGAAGAATGATATTTCTTGAAGCCTGTCCCTGGTGCAAAAAAGGTTGGGGACCACTGCCTTACAGTGTGGCAAGCTGGCATGCTGGAACCAGTTCTCCTGCGAGGTTGTCACGAATTAAACAAACAGGGGGCAGACTGCTGTGGAGGGGGAGCATGCAATGGAGGGTGGGGCTGTCCCAGGAGAGGTAGGGCTCCCAGGTAAGGCCTCATTGCAGGGTTCCTCCACAACCAGGATATCACGGGGCCAGGTTAGTCAGTCTGGACCGGTGACTTGGTTAGAAGCAGAGGGGAAGCAGGCACTACACACGGTTGCAGCAGCCGTGGTCACGCGTAATGGTATCACCGGGGCCTCAGGGGTTCAATAGTTTCCCCCTTTCTGACCAAGTGGCTGCCAGGTCAGATGGAGGCCAGTAGACAGGTCCCTGGGAACTGACAGAAGACGTGGTAGTCTCATCTATTCTGTCCACGTCGGAAACGAACGACCGACTATAAGCTATCAAGGACCAGGCAGCATAGCCTCCTTCCGACTCAGACCTCAACTGGGTGGTCTGGGAGCAAGGACGGCTGTACCGGGTAATGGTCCAACAGGGTTCACCGGAGGCGTGGCCTGGGGACAGACAGTTGGTGGTACCCTATCCGTTCAGGGCAGAGGTGCTGCGGATTGCGCACGAGATTACGATGGCCAGACATCTAGGGATCGAAAAGACAAAAGTCAGGCTAGCCCAGCATTTCTACTGACCTAGGAAAGGGGTGATATGGCTGCCTACTGCCGTTCGTGAAACACCTCTCAGGGGGTGGTGGAGGTGGGGCAGCGTCCAAAATCTACACTGGTAACTCTTCCCATTATTGAACAGCCTTTCAGGAGGGTGGCTGTGGTTCTGGTTGGACCGATTGCCACTCCCAGCAGTTGTGGAAATGCTTCGTACTGACGTAGTAGACTATGCCACCCAAGACCCAGAAGCAGTAGCCTCGTCATCCATTCGGGCCGACAATGAGTTTTAACTCCAACGCATGCACATAAATAAATGCCCCAAAAAGTCTAGCTTTCCTATAAACCAAAATAAGAGAAGAGCCATGTTAAGTGCTTTCTAAGGTTCCCTAATATTACACTTATGATTAGAAAAACAAAAAGTGAGAGATATGCAACAAGAGAAGAGGTCCGTAAATATTTTTCAGAAAATACTATAGGATTTAAAAGGATTATTTAAAATGACAGAAGAAAAGTCTGCAGTCACTCCATGTAACTGCTGAATTGTGACAGCTCTGCACACATTGTGATGGTTCTACTGTATTTCCCTAGGGGCGGATGACTGGTCACATGCCGACTAGACTCCTACACATCTCTCAATTCTCTTCTATTGAGAGAAGCTATGCTAGTCTAGTTGTGACCACAGTTATGCAAATCACATACATGCAGTTACACATCCACCCACCAGCAGGAGAAAAAAAAAAAAAAAAGTGGAATTGTGACAGTGTGCCCTCACGATTCACCAGTCTCTGAGTGACTACAGAATTTTCAGCCCAGACAACCCCTTTAAACATCGTTTTTACAATGGGAAGTAAAAACTGACATAAGGTGTAGAAGCAACAAGCATTTCTTACCTACAAGTCCGGATTACAAAGTAGAGCACGGCCAACACACTAATTCCTATCAGCACATAGAAGGCTCGCTGCATCATTTCAATGTTTCCCCAGAAGGATAACTGGACAGCTTTTGTGATTTGAGTAGGTTTTGTGATTGAAGAATTTGTGGTAACTGTTGAACTGGGGACTGTAGCGCTACCATTTCCTTCATCACTCCACACCACAGGCACCATAAACATCAGTAAACATGAGATGCACCACACCTGCAAGAGCAAAGGAAGACAGAAGTAGTAAAAACTCTAACTAGCAGTTCTTATCAGGCTAGTAAGTTCATTTTCACATGCTATAACACTGCTGACAACAATTAGGCCAGATTCACATATCCTTGTTTTGCAATCCTAATACGGACAGTCATGGATCCACTGACCCAAACTCAATAGCCTCATAGGCAACCAGTCTGTGAAACACAAGTGTGAAGCCGGCCTTAGGGGGCCATAAATTATCAACTTATTGTCAGCACATTAAGGAGGGCTATTCTCCCCCACACACTAACTGGAAATGGGGGAATAAGCTGCTGCTAAACACGTCTCGATAAGCATACGCAAGAACAAATATTGGTTCTCTCCAAGTGTACATCGTGCAAATAATAGTATTTATATCTAAAAAGTGCATGCGAAAATATACATAGGCTTGCGTGTTTGGATGGGTACACCAGTGCAGATTGCTGATCCTGCTGATCGCAGGGTAAGTATATCATACGCATGCGTGGTAGTGCAGGAAGAGTCGGAGAACCCCGTGCTAGAAGCCTCCTAATAAACCTCTGAGAGGAGGGGAAACGCAAGGTGGCAAGACGGCATATGCAATCAACATTAAAGATAAGTGACAATATGCTGCATAAGATAATGTATCTGGGCATGTAGCCGCTTATGCCCAATTATAGCTTTCACACTATATTGGATAGAAGGCATGACCCATTATTGGTTCGGATTTTAGAAAATAGTTGGGACAGTCTGCCATTGTGATTTACTTTCCATGGTCATATAGAGGAGCAGAGAGGATTTGCATTTGACCCCTTTTTTTAGACTTAACACTTGTATTATTGATGTCCCTGGAAAGGATAGGGTGATTGAGGGTGAGTCTACATCGAGTGTGGGTGCCATTTAGCTAATCCTAGGGTGCCAACCTACGAGGTAAAGCAGGGCAGGGTAATAGCAAAAAAAAATAGGAAGGGTATGAAGGAAATGTATACTTACAAGGTAAACACTAATATCAGTAACATAACTAGTTAAGGCTGCATCTACATACTGTCTCTACCCAAAGATGATGACATCTGCCTTCCCTTATTGGAGGAACTGGGAAAATCTGAGAGGTGTCAAACATGGCATCTCTTAGTTTCAAAAAGCCAGCAGATGGTTTGTATCTAGGAAAGAATATTCCCTATTGTCTGTATAGAGAGGGGGGGGGGGGGCGACATTGGATATTTGAAATTCCACAAAGTAGCCATTCGACCATTCACGAGCAGTAACTCTTAAATGGGCCAATCCAGGTCATCCTGGAAATATGAGTAAATTCAGGACTATAAAAAGCTGTGTGACAAAAGGAGTACTTCACATGTGAGGGCAGCCTAGGAGGCTGATGCCATCCAAAATTCACTTCTCCTTCCCTCAAGGAAAGCAGAAGGTAACTGTAGATGGAAACGTTTACATATTTTTTGCTATTTCTCCCTTTTCATTTTATAACTGTTTGCATATTTGTGTGTCACTATTTTTATATCTTTTGTCGTAAGCACTGTATATTTTTATATTAAAGCTTAAAATCTTTAATAAATTTGATAGCCTTGTATGCTCTAATTGAATCCATAGCTTTCAGAGACCTTGTGTGACCGTTTGATTGCCTGACTAACATTTTTGGGACTCATCAACGCATTAACCCCTTAAAAACCAGAGGTATCTTCGGTTTTGAATTTTCATTTTTTGCTCCCCTTCTTCCGAGAGCAATAACTTTTTTTATTTTTTGGTCAATATGGCCATGATTTGGGCTTGTTTTTGCGGGACGAGTTGTATTTTTGAACAACATCATTGGTTTTAACATATCGTGTACTGGAAAACAGGAAAAAAATTCCAAGTGCGGTGAAATTGCAAGAAAAGTGCAATCCCACAGTTTTTTTTTTTTTTCTAGCATGTTCACTAAATGCGATTACGATTCTCCAGGTCATTAAGAGTTCATAGACACCAAACATGTATAGGTTCTTTTTTATTTAAGTGGTGAAAAATTCCAAAGTTCTAAAAAAAAAAAAAAAAAATTGCACCATTTTCGAATACCTGTAGCATCTTTTTCGGGTTGGGTGAGGGCTTATTTTTTGCGTGCCGAGCTGATGTTTTTAATGATACTATTTTGGTGCAGAGACGATCTTTTAATCGCCCGTTATTGCATTTTGGAGTTTTGACTTTTTCTCATTACGCCGTTTAGCGATCGGGTTTATTCTTTTTTTATATTGATAGATTAGGCAATTCTGAACGCTGCGATACCAAATATGTGTATTTTTGATTTTTTTATTGCTTTATTTTGAATGGGGCGAAAGGGGGGTGATTTGAACTTTTTTTATTTTAATATTTTTTTTAAAAATTTTTTTTTTACTTTTTGCATGCTTTAATAGTCTCCAAGGGAGACTACAGTCATGGCCAAAAGTTTTGAGAATGACACAAGTATTATATTTTCACATGATCTGCTGCCCTCTGATTTTTATGTGTTTGACAGAATGAGTTAATGCAGCAAGTCAATATTTGCAGTGTTGACCCTTCTTCTTCAGGACCTCTGCAATTCTCCTGGCATGCTCTCAATCAACTTCTGGACCAAATCCTGACTGATGTCCATTCTTGCACAATCAATGCTTTCATTTTGTCAGAATTTTTAGGTTTTTGTTTGTCCACCGTCTCTTGATGATTGACATAAGTTCTCAATGGGATTAAGATCTGGGGAGTTTCCAGGCCATGGACCCAAAATCTCTATGTTTTGTTCCCTGTGCCATTTAGTTATCACCTTTGCTTTATGGCAAGGTGCTCCATCATGCTGAAAAAGGCATTGTTGATCGCCAAACTGCTCTTGGAGGGTTGGGAGAAGTTGCTCTTGGAGGACATTCTGGTACCATTCTTTATTCATGGCTGTGTTTTGGGCAAGACTGAGAGCGATTCCCTTGGCTGAGAAGCAACCCCACACATGAATGGTTTCAGGATGCTTAACAGTTGGCATGAGACAAGACTGGTGGTAGCACTCACCTTGTCTTCTCCGAATGAGGCGTTTTCCTGATGTCCCAAACAATCGAAAAGGGGATTCATCAGAGAAATAAACTTTACCCAGTCCTCAGCAGTCCACAGCCTGTACCTTTTGCAGAATATCAGTCTGTCCATGATGTTTTTTCTGGAGAGAAGTGGCTTCTTTGCTGCCCTCCTTGAGACCAGGCCTTGCTCCAAGAGTCTCCGCCTCACAGTGCGTGCAGATGCACTCACACCTACCTGCTGCCATTCCTGAGCAAGCTCTGCACTGCTGGTAGCCCGATCCCGCAGCTGAAACACTTTTAAGAGACGGTCCTGGCGCTTGCTGGTCTTTCTTGGGCGCCCTGAAGCCTTTTTGGCAACAATGGAACCTCTCTCCTTGAAGTTCTTGATGATGCGATAGATTGTTGACTGAGGTGCAATCTTTCTAGCTGCGATACTCTTCCCTGTTAGGCCATTTTTGTGCATTGCAATGATGACTGCACGTGTTTCTTTAGAGATAACCATGGTTAACAGAAGAGAAACAATGATGCCAAGCACCAGCCTCCTTTTAAAGTGTCCAGTGGTGTCATTCTTACTTAATCAAGACAGATTGATCTCCAGCCATGTCCTCATCAACACCCACACCTGTGTTAATGGAGCAATCACTGAAAAGAGGTTAGCTGGTCCTTTTAAGGCAGGGCTGCAATGATGTTGAAATGTGTTTTGGGGGATAAAGTTCATTTTCTAGCCAAATATTGACTTTGCAAGTAATTGCTGTTAAGCTGATCACTCTTTATAACATTCTGGAGTATATGCAAATTGCCATTAGAAAAAGTGAAGCAGTAGACTTTGTAAAAATTAATATTTGTGTCATTCTCAAAACTTTTGGCCATGACTGTAGAAGCTGCCATAATCTGCAATGATCAGATGGACTGTGTTGGGTGTGATTTATGCTGTCCTAGAACAGAGGTTGAGTGTTGGATTGCTTGAGAGGAGATAAATTAACCTTGCAGACACACTCCACGTCACATGCCGAGAGAGTGTGCACAGAGGGTGTCCCTCCTTTTAGGATATCTACATTTATTATATCCAAGTTTAAATAATTCATGGTTGCAGTGGTTGGTCATTTTTAAATCATTTAATAAAGATTTAGTTTTAAGGGTAAAATTTACGTGCGATATGTATACATACCCCGATAAGATGTACTTTTTTTTTGTAAAACCATCCCACAAGGCAAAACTGCTCCAGCTTCTTCAAGTTAGATGGTTCTCTCTGGTGATCAGCAATCTTCAAGTCTGACCACAGATTCTCACTTGGATTAAGGTCTGGGCTTTGACTGGCCACTCCAGAACATTTATATGTTTAACCTTAAACCACTAGAGTTGCTTGGTTGAGCATTGTCTTGTTGGAACATGAACCTCCGTCCCAATCTCAAATCACTGACTGCAACAGGAATTGCTCAAGAATACCCCTGTATTTTGCACTATGCATCTTCCTCTCGACTCGGACAATTTTCCCTGTCCCTGCTGCTGAAAAACATCCTCACAGCATGATGTTGCCCCATGTTTCACTGTGGGGATGATGTTTTTGGGGTGATCAGCTGTGCTGGTTTGGTCCAGACATAGCGTTTACCTTGGTGGCCAAAAAGTTAAATTTTTGTTCTCCTCTTACCACAGCACCTTTCTTCATACATTTTGGCCAGTCTTTTTGCAAACTCAAAACTAACCTTACAATTTGTGTAAGTAAATGCTATTTTTCGGCCCACTCTTCCATAAAGGCCACCTTTATGGAGTGTACGGCTTATAGTGGTCGTATGGACAGATACTCCATCCTATGCTTGGGAACTCTGAAGCTCCTTCAGGGTCACCTTTGGTCTCTGTGCTGCTTTTAAGATTAATGTCCTCCTTGCCCAGGCTGAGAGTTTTGGTGGGTGGCCATCACTTGGCAGGTTTGTTGTTTTACCATGGTCTTTCCATTTGAAGATAATGAATTTAATGGTGCTCCGGGGATCATCAGAGGTTGGAATGTTTTTTTTTTTGTTTTTTTTTTTTAAACCCAACCCTGACTTGTACCTGAATAACCGCCTGACTTGTTTTGAGATCTCCTTGGTCTTCATGGTGTTTGGTTAGTGGTGCCGTCTCCGTGGCCTTTCCGATAAGGTACAGTGCCTACAAGTAGTATTCAACCCCCTGCAGATTTAGCTGGTTTAATAAGATGCAAATAAGTTAGAGCCTTCAAACTGCAAACGAGAGTAGGATTTATTAACAGAAGCATAAATCTTACAAAACAAAAAGTTATGTTGCTCAGTTGAATTTTAATAAATTTTAAACATAAAAGTGTGGGTCAATTATTATACAACCCCTATGTTTAATATTTCGTGGAATAACCATTGTTTGCAATTACAGCTAATAATCGTCTTTTATAAGACCTGATCAGGCCGGCACAGGTCTGTGGAGTTATCTTGGCCCACTCCTCCATGCAGATCTTCTCCAAGTTATCTAGGTTCTTTGGGTGTCTCATGTGGACTTTAATCTTGAGCTCCTTCCACAAGTTTTCAATTGGGTTAAGGTCAGGAGACTGACTAGGCCACTCCAACACCTTGACTTTTTCCCTCTTGAACCAGGCCTTGGTTTTCTTGGCTGTGTGCTTTGGGTCGTTGTCTTGTTAGAAGATGAAATTACGACCCATCTTAAGATCCTTGATGGAGGAGCGGAGGTTCTTGGCCAAAATCTCCAGGTAGGCCGTGCTATCCATCTCCCATGGATGCGGACCAGATGGCCAGGCCCCTTGGCTGAGAAACAGCCCCACAGCATGATGCTGCCACCACCATGCTTGACTGTAGGGATGGTATTCTTGGGGTCGTATGCAGTGCCATCCAGTCTCCAAACGTCACGTGTGTGGTTGGCACCAAAGATCTCGATCTTGGTCTCATCAGACCATAGAACCTTGAACCAGTCTGTCTCAGAGTCCTCCAAGTGATCATGAGCAAACTGTAGACGAGCCTTGACATGACGCTTTGAAAGTAAAAGGTACCTTACGGGCTCGTCTGGAACGGAGACCATTGCGGTGGAGTACGTTACTTATGGTATTGACTGAAACCAATGTCCCCACTGCCATGAGATCTTCCCGGAGCTCCTTCCTTGTTGTCCTTGGGTTAGCCTTGACTCTTCGGACAAGCCTGGCCTCGGCATGGGAGGAAACTTTCAAAGGCTGTCCAGGCCGTGGAAGGCTAACAGTAGTTCCATAAGCCTTCCACTTACGGATGATGTTCCCAACAGTGGAGACAGGTAGGGCCAACTCCTTGGAAAGGGTTTTGTACCCCTTGCCAGCCTTGTGACCCTCCACGATCTTGTCTCTGATGGCCTTGGAATGCTCCTTTGTCTTTCCCATGTTGACCATGTATGAGTGCTGTTCACAAGTTTGGGGAGGGTCTTAAATAGTCAGAAAAGGCTGGCAAAAGAGATAATTAATCCACACATGTGAAGCTCATTATTCTTGGTGCCTGAACTACTTCTTAATACTTTAGGGGGACCAAACAGAATTCTTGTGGTTTGAGGGGTTGAATAATAAATGACACTCTGAATTAACTTTTAACGTTTTTTATAAAAAAAAAAAAAATTTAAAACAAAAATTTTTGCAGCAGTGCATTTCCCACTTCCAGGCTGATCTACAGTACAAATGTCACAATGCCAAGTTAATTCCGCATGTGTCAACCAGCTAAATCTGCAGGGGGTTGAATACTACTTGTAGGCACTGTAAGTATATACTGACAGCCCATGTGACACTTAGTTTGCACACAGGTGGACTTTTATTTACTAAGCATGTGACGCATTGAAGATAATTGCTTGCACCCAAAATTTTTTTAAGGGGCTTAATAGCAAAAAAGGGGAGGGAGGAAATACATATGCACATGTCAAATTTTAGTTATTTGATCCCATAAATTTAATTTATGCCTATATTTCTCTCACATAACGTTACCAACTTAGACTATTTAGTGCTGATTCATCACACAAATCGGATTACAAAAATATTTAAAAAACAGGTTGTAAAGTAACAAAATAGGTAAAAAGCTAAGGGTGTGAATATTTTTGCAAGCCACTGTATGCTTTAATAAATTCTCAAAAAAAAAAAAAAAGCACACATACCAAACAACTGTCTAGACCCAATGTAAAACTAGTGACCAGTATAGTGCCTACGTGCTGCTATGAGGCACTATCAGGCTATGTGCACACGTTGCGTAAATGCGCCGTAATTTTGCGGAGCATTTGCACTACTCCCCGCCGTGGGTAAAACACATACGTAATTCGTATGCGTTTTGCAAGCTTTTTAGCTTGCAGAATGCTCGCGCTTTTTCCAAGTGATTTGAAGCGTCGCTTGGAAAAGTGATTGACAGGTTGGTCACACTTGTCACGCATAGTGCTTCACAAGTGTGACCAACTGTTTACTAATAAGGAATGTAAAAAAAAAAAAAAAAATATGGATATACTCACCCTCTGGCGGCCCCCGGAGTCCTCAGCGGTGATCCCGGTCCCCAGCGGCGCTGCCGGCAAGTTCCGTTCCCAGGCGTGCTTAGCGAGAATGACCTATGCGACGTCGCGGTCACTCGCTGGGGACTGGAATCACCGCTGAGGACTCCGGGGGCCGACAGAGGGTGAGTATATCCATATTATTTATTTTAATTCTATTTTTTACAGGAATATGGTACCAAGGGCCTGGAGGACAGTCTCCTCTCCTCCAGACCCTGGGTACCAACCGCACATGAAGCGCTAACTTTATGCATGGTGGGCATAGCCACAAGCGGAAAGTGAGCGTTTCAATGCAATCCTTTACACAAAAATAATGAACATGCTGCTTATTTTTACGTGATGCGATTACGCTCTGTAAAAATACACAGCATGGGCACAGCAATTGCGTAATCCCATAGGTTAAATTTTCTTAGTGTTTTTATAAGCGTTTACGCCATGGAAAACAGCGGCAAAAACGCTTAAAACCCGCAACGCGTGCACATAGCCTAAGACGGTGGAGCAAGAGCAGCAGGCAATGGCTCTGTACTAATATCGGCACTCCATTACCAATGTGAGGACAACCATCAGTGCCAACTTCAACCTCCTGTCATCACCGCTTTTGATTCCTAGTAACAGTTCCTTATATCTAGCAGGTGATTAATTACATTGTATTAAAGAGAACATGACAGGTCTTCCCCTGTCACCAGCATTCATCTTTATAACCTCCCTCCCTAACAAGCCATTTATTAAGTTTCACACATTAGAAATACTTTTTACCCTTTGACCTTCAATGGGGTGTTTGTTTCCCCAGATTAGTCACCCCACTCAGCATGTTAACATGCCCCTCTGGGTGTGATAACATGATTTGCAATTGCAAGAGTGAGGTCCTGGGAAAGAGGAAGAGTGAGCAAGGAGGCACAACACTGGGATAGTTAGCATACCGGTGGAAGGATGACCCTTGTTTGCAGACCTTCTATAATAACATGGAGAAGATACTCCTCTCCCAGAAAAAAAAATTTCCTCCAAATGATATTGTGAATAAAGAAGTTTCAGGAAGCGCCCTGAAACTTCTTTATTTGCAACTGCAAGAGACAGAGTCATCACCAGTATCAAACAAAAAAAGCCACTGGTTTGGCAGTGTGGAGGTCAGATCTGAAATATCATGTCCAGGACCTGGTCGGCCTTTATCTGCGCTCGCCCTTCTGGCACCATGGGAATGCTTCAGGTACATTTTGCATCTAATATAGTCTTGCTTTTAATACATTTAGGAAGCCATAATGGCACAGCGAATATAAAAACCGTAGAGTACTGCCCCATATGAGAATGCTGTGACGCGGCAGGGTGGCTCAAAGAATTAACCAATTGTTTGCTAAATGTCTCATTTTAAAGTACAGTTAGAAATCAATATATGCATATGCACTTTATGTATTGCGTGCCGAGTCTGACCATACGTAGCGCTGGCTTCTTGGCTTTTTTGTTTGATACAGAGTCATCACCAGCTCCCGCAAAACTTGCGCATGCGAGTGACTTTCTTTCATACAAGTCATTGTGCCTCTCACGCCGGGAGTAAATTTGAAGGGTTAACCTAAGTGGGAAAGCTCAGCTCTGCTCACTGCTGTTAGACGCTAGCTCCTGAAACTGCATCAAAGACAAGGACCGGACATATGAAGTAACAATGTCATCTTAGGAAGTGGCTAAAAGGGTTGTGACTGCAGACTTATGAATCCCCAGTGCACACACTATATGCACTGTGGGGATTCGCCAGTTCGTGACCAGAGGGTATGTATGCGGTATGCATGCTCCAGGCCAGGGCCCATCCAGTGGGTGTGAACTTGTTCTCCATACACTTGCATTGAGCGAGGCTGCGCCCCGACAAGACACGTGGCCATCCAGTGGGTGTGACCTCGCTCTCCATACACTTACACTGAGCGAGGCCGCACCCCGACGAGACACGCGGCCATCCAGTGGGTATGACCTCGCTCTCCATACGCTTGCATTGAGCGAGGCCGCGCCCCGACAAGACACACGGCCATCCAGTGGGTATGACCTCGCTCTCCATACACTTGTATTAGGCGAGGTCGCGCCCCGACAAGACACATGGCCGACCAGTGAGTGTGACCTTGCTCTCCATACACTTACACTGAGCGAGGCCACGCCCCGACGAGACACACGGCCATCCAGTGGGTATGACCTCGCTCTCCATACGCTTGCATTGAGCGAGGCCGCGCCCCGACAAGACACACGGCCATCCAGTGGGTATGACCTCGCTCTCCATACACTTGTATTAGGCGAGGTCGCGCCCCGACAAGACACATGGCCGACCAGTGAGTGTGACCTTGCTCTCCATACACTTACACTGAGCGAGGCCACGCCCCGACGAGACACACGGCCATCCAGTGGGTATGACCTCACTCTCCATACGCTTGCATTGAGCGAGGCCGCGCCCCGACGAGACACGCGGCCATCCAGTGGGTGTGACCTCGCTCTCCATACACTTGCATTAAGCGAGGTCGCGCCCCGACGAGACACGCGGCCATCCAGGGGTATGACCTCGCTCTCCATACGCTTGCATTGAGCGAGGCCGCGCCCCAACGAGACACACGCCATCCAATGGGTGTGACCTCGCTCTCCAAACACTTGCATTAAGCGAGGTCGCCCCGACGAGACATACGGCCATCCAGTGGGTATGACCTCGCTCTCCAAACACTTGCATTAAGCGAGGTCGCGCCCCGACGAGACACGCGGCCATCCAGTGGGTATGACCTCGCTCTCCATACGCTTGCATTGAGCGAGGCCGCGCCCCAACGAGACACACGGCCATCCAGTGGGTGTGACCTCGCTCTCCAAACACTTGCATTAAGCGAGGTCGCGCCCCGACGAGACATACGGCCATCCAGTGGGTGTGACCTCGCTCTCCATACACTTGCATTGAGCAAGGCTGCGCCCCGACGAGACACATGGCCGACCAGTGGGTGTGACCTCGCTCTCCATGCACTTGCATTGAGCGAGGCTGCGCCCCGTCGAGACAAATGGCCGACCAGTGAGTGTGACCTCGCTCTCCATGCACTTTAATTGAACGAGGCCACGCTTACTGGCCAGGAGTGTGTGTAAATCACTCATACTCTCAAGTCCCAGGTTAGATACTGGTGAATCTCTGCAGCCCACAGAGCCAGCACTGGGGGGATTCATAAGTCTGCAGTCACTCTGTGACTGCAGACTTATTGATTTGGACCTGACAACATTTATAAGGAGCAAGCTCACAAGACAACAGGCATGATTTAGGTTAAAAAATGATGAAGTGAATACGAGGATAAACAAATGTTTGACCGTTTTTGTCAGGGTGCTGGGTGTTCAACCCCTTTTTATAGGGCCACATGAGGAACAGCTTCAAAGACAAATAATTTGATTGTCAAGATTAGACTTCGGAAGCATGGCTAAGCAACCTACTGTTATATTTTGGTATCTTACTATTATATATACAAGAAACTTGGTTATTTCTGTGATTGTATGGCAATTTTTAATTCTAGAATGTCACGTTTTATTTTACATGCACTTCCAGGTACAAATATTAAAGCTACCGTATATCCTTGTGGCAGCAGTTTGTCTCCTTTGGAAACAAAATGGAGCATCATGAAGTCCAATTTAGTGTCATAAGGTGCAAAGAAAGGCAAAGAAAGACTCAACAATCCTGTCAAATGCGTTACACAAGTTTTCTCTTTGCGGCAGTTAGCTCTATTATATTTGGATGTGCAATCCATGCCTTCTTCTACAGTTATGTTCCATTACTGAATTTTAATCATGTCTGCCAGGCTCTAATAAAGCGTCAGTCGCTTTGCAAAAATGCTGTTTTTTCTGTCAAGCGTGGAGGTGCTTCTGATGTTACTTCGCTGTATATTTAGGTCAATTAACTAAGCACACTATCATCTATACCACTTATTTTACTAATGGGGGATTAGGCAAAGGAAACCATACTCCAGACAGCCGCCCTACCTGATTCGACTAAATAATAAATACGATTATGGAGCTTGTATTCAGTGAATGAAGGGAGAATGTGGCAGCTGTATTCTGTAATTAGAACAAGAAAACATGCAAGGATTTACCGTACTGACCTCCATAATTCTGAGGATTTTTCCTACGGTGATTCTTCCAAGTTCTCTTGACTATCTACTATAAAAAAAAAAAAATTATGTTAAAATTACAAAAAGGTGCTAACACTTTACAATGCAGAACAGGTTAAACGTCAGTAATTCAGTAGAAAGTGGTTCACTATGTGGACGCTCCTAAAGTCTACAGTAATCAGTGCTGCCCTGCATAAACAGCAATCCAACACTGAAGCCAGGCCGCTTTCAGGGCTCCTAGATATTAATAGGTCTGTATCAGATGCCACAAACCCCAATGCACTAGTGATATGGCTAGAGTACCGGGGTACAATCAAGGATGGCTCAGTTACAGTGGTGTGAAAAAGTCTTTGCCCACTTCCTGATTTCCTATCATTCCTTAAATGTTTCAGATCACCAAACAAATTTCAATATTAGAAAACACAAAATGCAGTTTTTAAATAAAAGGTCTTTATTATTAAGAAAAAAAGAAACTAAACCCACAGGACCCCGTTTGAAAAGTGATTGCCTCTCCCCCCACCTTAAACAATAAGTTTACTGTGGTTTATCACATCTTTGGGAAGCTGAGCTTAATTTCCCTTACAACACCTGTTCTCAATCAAGAAATCACTTAAATAGGACCTGCTTGACAAAGTAAAGTAGACCAAAAGCTCCTCAAAAGCTACATTTATCATGCAGCGAGTCAAAGAAATTCTGGAACAAATGAGAAACAAAGCAATTGAGATATATCAGTCTGGAAAAGGTGATATAGCAATTTCTAAAGTTTTGGGACTCCAGCGAGCAATTATCCACAAATTGCGAAAACATGGAACAGTGGTGAACCTTCCCAGGAGTGGCTGGCTGACCAAAATTACCCCAAGAGAGCAATGACGACCCATCCAAGAGGTCACAAAATACACCACAACAACATTCAAAGAACTGCAGGCTTCACTTGCTCCATTAACCCCTGACTGCCATCAGACGTACTATCCCGTCCATGGTACCTGGGCCCGTATGACCATGGACGGGATAGTACGTCCCGTGCGATCGGACGCGCTCCCGGGGGGAGCGAAGCCGATCGCGGCCGGGTGTCAGCTGATTATCACAGCTGACACCCAGCACTATGTGTCAGGAGCGGTCACGGACCGCTCCCGGCACATTAACCCCTGGCACACCGCGATCAAACATGATCGCGCTGTACCAGAGGGCACACGGGAGGATCGCGCAGGCAGGGGGCTCCCTGCGCGCTCCCCTGAGACCCTCAGAGCAACGCGATGTGTCGGCTGTTCCGAGGGTCCGTCCTCCCTCCAGGTCCCCGGATCCAAGATGGCGCCGGGGTCCTGCAGGGAGGCGGCTTCCTCAGTGCCTGCTGAGAGCAGGCACTGAGAAGTCTGTAGCACTGCCAGAGCGATCGCTGGTGTGACAGAGTGCTGTGCACACTGTCACACCAGCGATCTGCTAAAATACTGTGATGTCCCACCCTGGGACAAAGTAAAAAAGTTAAAAAAATGAAAATAAAAAGTGTAAAAAAAAAAAAAATATTCCCCAATTCATTTCTTCCTGTAAATAAAAAAAACAAAACAATAAAAGTACACATATTTGGTATTGCCGCGTCCGTAATGACCCCCCTATAAAACTATCCCACTAGTTAACCCCTTTAGTGAACCCCTTAAAAAAAAAAAAAAATAAGCAAAAAAATCAATGCTTTATCATCATACCGCCGAACAAAAAGTGGAATAACACGCGATCAAAAAGACCGATATAAATAAACATGGTACCGCTGAAAACGTCATCTTGTCCCGCAAAAAACGAGCCGTCATACAGCATCATCAGCGAAAAAATAAAAAAGTTATAGCTCGAGAATAAAGCGATGCAAAATAATAATTTTTTAGATAAAATTGCTTTTATTCTATAAAAGCCCCAAAACATAAAAAAATTATATAAATGAGGTATCACCGTAATCGTACTGACCCGAAGAATAAAACTGCTTTATCAATTTTACCACACGCGAAACGGTATAAACGCCTCCCCCAAAAGAAGATTTTTGTTCATTCTAACCTCCCAAAAATCGAAATAAAAAGCGATCAAAAAACGTCACATGCTCAAAAATGGTACTAATAAAAACGTCACCTCGTCCCGCAAAAAATAAGACCTCACATGACTCTGTGGGCCAAAATATGCAAAAATTATAGCTCTCAAAATGTGGTGATGCAAAAAACTACTTTTTGCAATAAAGAGTCTTTTAGCGTGACAGCTGCCAATCACAAAAACCCGCTATAAATAGTAAATCAAACCCCCCTTTATCACCCCTTAGTTAGGGAAAAATAATAAAATTAAAATTTTTATTTATTTCCATTTTTCCATTAGGGTTAGGGTTGCGGCTAACGTTAGGGTTAGGGTTGGGATTAGGGTTATGGGTGTGTTAGGGTTAGGTTTGTGGTTAGGGTTGGGATTAGGGTTAGGGGTGTGTTGGGGTTAGGGTTGGAGTTAGAATTGGGGGGTTTCTGCTGTTTAGGCACATCAGGGGCTCTCCAAATGTGACATGGCGTCTGATCTCAATTCCAGTCAATTCTGCGTTGAAAAAGTCAAACGGTGCTCCTTCACTTCTGAGCTCTGCCATGCGCCCAAACAGTAGTTTACCCCCACATATGGGGTATCAGCGTACTCTGTACCCCAAGAGTTATTGTGCAATTTGTCCTATTTCTTCTGTTACCCTTGGGAAAATAAAAAACTGGGGGCGAAAATATCATTTTTGTAAAAAAAAAAAAATGATTTTTTTTGTTTTTACGGCTGTATGTTATAAACTTCTGTGAAGCACTTGGGGCTTCATAGCGCTCACCACACATCTAGATAAGTTCCTTGTGGGGTCTATTTTCCAAAATGGGGTCACTTGTGGGGGGTTTCCACTGTTTAGGCGCATCAGGGGCTCTCCAAATGCGACATGACGCCCCCAGACCATTCCATCAAAGTCTGTAACCCAAAACGTCACTACTTCCCTTCCGAGCCCTGACGTGCGCCCATACAGTAGTTTTCTCCCACATATTGGGTATCAGCGTACTCAGGACAAATTGGACAACAACTTTTGGGGTCCAATTTCTCCTGTTACCTTGTGAAAATAAAATATTGGGGCAAAAAAATCATTTTTGTAAAAAAAAGAAAGATTTTTTATTTTACGGCTGTACGTTATAAACTTCTGTGAAGCACTTGGGGGTTCAAAGTGCTCACCACACATCTAGATAAGTTCCTTGAGGGGTCTAGTTTCCAAAATGGTGTCATTTGTGGGGGGTTTCCACTGTTTAGGCAGATCAGGAGCTCTCCAAACACGACATGGCATCCAGCCAATTCTGCGTTGAAAAAGTCAAACGGCGCTCCTTCCCTTCCAAACTCTGCCATGCACCCAAACAGTGGTTTACCCCCACATATGGGGTATCAGCGTACTCAGGACAAATTGCACAATAACTTTTGGAGTCTTGTTACCCTTGGGAAAATAAAAATTGGGGTGAAAAGATCAATTTTGTGGAAAAAATATGATTTTTTAATTTTACGGCTCTACGTTATAAACTTGTGTGAAACACTTGGGGGTTCAAATTGCTCACCAAAGATCTACATAAGTTCCTTAGGGGGTCTAGTTTCCCAAGTGGGGTCACTTGTGGGGGGTTTCCACTGTTTAGGCACATCAGGGACTCTCCAAATGCAACATGGCATCCAATCTCAATTACAGCCAATTTTGGTTGGAAAAAGTCAAATGGTGCTCCTTCCCTTCCGAGCTCTGCCGTGCGCCCAAACAGTGATTCCCCCCACATATGGGGTATCAGCGTACTCAGGACAAATTGGAGAACAACTTTTGAGGTCCAATTTCTCCTGTTACCTATGGGAAAATAAAAAATTAGTGACTAAGAGATAATTTTTGTGGGAAAAAAATAGGATTTTTTATTTTCATGCCCGGGCATTATAAACTTGTGTGAAGCACTTGGGGGTTCAAAGTGCTCACCAAAGATCTAGATAAGTTCCTTAGGGGGTCTACTTTCCAAAATGGGGTCACTTGTGGGGGGTTTCCACTGTTTAGGCTCATTTGGGGCACTACAAGTGGAACATGACCCCCCATATCTTGACTTCAGCAAAGCATTTGACAAAGTATCTCACACAATCCTTATTGAAAAAATGACTAAGTATGGAATGGACAAGGCAACTGTTAGGTGGATTCATAACTGGCTTAGTGATCGGACCCAAAGAGTGGTTGTAAATGGCTTCACATCCAGTTGGAAGAATGTCTCAAGTGGGGTACCACAAGGCTCTGTTTTGGGCCCTGTATTGTTCAACATCTTTATCAATGATTTAGATGAAGGAATTGAGGGTAAACTGATCAAATTTGCTGATGACACAAAGCTAGGAGGGGTAGCTAATACTAGAGAAGAGAGAGAGAGGATTCAAAAGAATATACATAAACTGGAGCAGTGGGCAGCAACTAACAGAATGGATTTTAACAGGGAAAAATGCAAAGTACTACATCTGGGCAATAAAAATGAAAAAAGCATATACAAAATGGGAGGAATAGGGCTAAGTAACAGCACATGTGAAAAAGACTTGGGTATACTAATTGATCACAGACTTAACATGAGTCAACAGTGTGATGCAGCAGCAAAAAAGGCAAATGCAATTCTAGGATGTATCAACAGAAGCATACAGTCTAGATCACGTGAGGTCATTATTGCCCTCTACTCCTCTTTGGTCAGACCTCATCTGGAATACTGTGTCCAGTTTTGGGCACCACATTTTAAAAAAGACATCAACAAACTGGAGCAAGTTCAGAGAAGAGCCACCAGAATGGTGACCGGTCTGCAAACCATGTCCTATGAGGAACGGTTGCAGGATTTGGGAATGTTTAGCTTGCAAAAAAGAAGACTGAGAGGAGACTTAATAGCTGTCTACAAATATCTCAAGGGCTGTCACATTGTAGAAGGATCATCTTTATTCTCATTTGCGCAAGGAAAGACTAGAAGCAATGGGATGAAACTGAATGGGAGGAGACACAGATTAGATATTAGAAAAAACTTTTTGACAGTTAGGGTGATCAATGAGTGGAATAGGCTGCCACAAGAGGTGGTGAGTTCTCCTTCAATGGAAGTCTTCAAACAGAGGCTGGATAGACATCTGTCTGGGATGATTTAGAGAATCCTGCTTTGAGCAGGGGGTTGGACCAGATGACCCAGGAGGTCCCTTCCAACTCTACCATTCTATGATTCTATGATCAATGTTTGCATTCCAAAACGTTACTGCTTCCTTTCCAAGCCCTGCCATGCGCCCAAACAGTTCCCCCCCCCCCCACATATGGGGTATCAGCGTACTCAGGACAAATTGGACAACTTTTGGGGTCCAATTTCCTTGGGAAAAATCAAAAATTTGGGACTAAAAAATCATTTTTGTGGAAATTTTTTTTTTTTCCACACCCAGGCATTATAAACTTTTGTGAAACACTTTGGGGTTCAAAGTGCTCACAACAGATCTAGATAAGTTCCTTAGGGGGTCTAGTTTCCAAAATGGTGTCACTTGTGGGGGTTTCCACTGTTTAGGCGCATCAGGGGCTCTCCAAACACGACATGGCGTCCAATCTCAACTCCAGCCAATTTTAGTTTGAAAAAGTCAAACGGCGCTCCTTCCCTTACGAGCTCTGCCGTGTGCCCAAACAGTGGTTTTCCCCCACATATGGGGTATTGGCGTACTCAGGAGAAATTGCACAACAACTTTATCTGTCCATTTTCTCCTTTTATCCTTGTGAAAATAAAAAAAAGTTTGTAAAAGATCATTTTTGTGGCTAAAAAGTTAAATATTCATTTTTTCGTTCCACGTTGCTTCAGCTCCTGTGAAGCACCTGAAGGGTTAATAAAATTCTTGAATGTGGTTTTAAGTACCTTGATGGGTGCAGTTTTTAGAATGGTGTCACTTTTGGGTATTTTCTGCCATATAGACCCCTCAAAGTGACTTCAAATGTGAGGTGGTCCCTAAAAAAATGGCTTTGTAAATTTTGTTGTAAAATGAGAAATCACTGGTCAACTTTTAACCCTTATAATTTCCTAACAAAAAAAATTTTGGTTCCAAAATTGTGCTGATGTAAAGTAGACATGTGGGAAATGTTATTTCTTAACTATTTTGTATGACATATTTCTCTGTTTTAAGGGAAAAAAAATTCAAAGTTTGAAAATTGCAAAATTTTCAAAATTTTCGCCATATTTGCATTTTTTTCAAAAATAAACGCAAGGTATATGGAAGAAATTTTACCACTAACGTGAAGTACAATATGTCACGAGAAAATCTCAGAATCGCGAAGATCCGTTGAAGCGTTCCAGAGTTATAACCTCATAAAGAGACAGTGGTCAGAATTGTGAAAATTGGCCCGGTCATTAACGTGCAAACCACACTTGTGGGTGAAGGGGTTAAGGTCAGTGTTCAAGACTCCACTAAAAGAAAGACTGGGCAAAAATTGCCTGGATGACAGAGTTACAAGACGAAAACCACTGCTGAGAAATAAGAACATAAAGGCTCATCTCAGTTTTGCCTGAAAACATCTTGATGATCTCCATGACTTTTGGAAAAATACTCTGTGGACTGACGAGACAAAAGTTGAACTTTTTGGAAGTTGTATGTCCCATTACATCTGGCGTAAAAGTAACACAGCATTTCAGAAAAAGAACATAATACCAACAGTAGAATATGGCGGTGGTAGTGTGATGGTCTGGGGCCGTTTTGCTGCTTCAGGACCTGGAAGACTTGTTGTGGTAAATGGAACCATGAATTTTGCTGTCCATAAAAAAAAAATCCTGAAGTAGATTATCCGGCCATCAGTTTGTGACTGCAAGCTGAAGAGCACTTGGGTTATGCATCAAGATAATGATCCAAAACAAACCATCAAGTTCATCTCTAAATGGCTTAAAGAAAAATAAAAATTAAGACTTTGGAGCGGCCTGGCCAAAGTCCTGACCTTAATCCGATTGAGATGTTGTGGCATGACCTTAAATAGGCAGTTCATGCTCGGAAACCCTTCAATGTGGCTGAATTACAACAATTCTGCAATGATGTGTGGGCCAAAGTTCCTCACTTGTTTGCAGTTGTTGCTGCCAAGGGTGGCCCAACCAGCTATTAGGTTTAGGGGGCACTTTTTCCACACAGGGCCCTGTTGGTTTGGAATTCTTTTTGGTTTATGTGGATGACGTGTCCCTGCGTCATCCACGTAAGTCTCCTTGGCATCATGCTCCTGCACAGTCATAATTCTCTGCCCTATTGAGGGCAGAGCAAAGTACTGCAGTGCGCAAGCACAGGGAAAGGTCAGAGCCCCAGTAGTACGCCTGCACAGGACTGCAATGTTAAGGAGACTTCTGTGGATGACGCAGGGACATGTCATCCATATGAACTAAAGAGGACAGCATTGCAAGAATGGAGGCGCTGGACCAAGAGATACGCCCCTCAGACTGGACATCCCCGCAGGTTAGAGTAATATAAGTTATTTTTCTTCTCTTACAGGTCAGGTTGGGGGCTTATATACAGCATTACAGAATGCTGTATATCAGCCCTGAAAGGTGGTGGCCGTATCTCATATCAGCCAAACCTGGCAACAGTTTCCCTTTAATAATAAAGATCTTCATTTGACCCCTAAGAGGGAACCTGTCAGTAGGATTGTGCATAGTAACCTACAGACACTGTCAGGTCGGCGCCGTTATACTGAATAAAATGATACCTTGGTTGATGAAATCCATCTTGTTGTTGTTTCTTAATCTTTATTTTCAGTTATGCTTTAATGAGATTCTCGTACCCTAAGGCGGGGTTGATGTATGTGATGCTTTGATTATGAATACCTAATGCAGACTGCTGACAGGTCACTGATCCGCCCCCTTAGTTTGCATAATGAATATACTAATGTATGCATTTGAAAAAAAAAAGCATGTCACTTAATCAAAATGGCGGCGCCTGTGCACTCTCTCTTTCAGTTAGTGCCTATTAACTTTCTGTGTTTCAAAGGAAAAAAAAAAAAATCACCATCACTATGGTGTCGTCGGGGGCGCCTGCACATTAGCATCCATCACGTTACGATAGATGCTACTGCGCAAGTGCCACCACGGACTCTTTGTTGCTGCAGCCAAAAAAATGTGCACTACAATAAAATGGCGCTGGCGCAGTAGAATCTCTCGGTACGAGATAGATGCTAGTGCGCAAGCGCCCCGCTGGCTCCTTGTTGCTGCAGTCAAAAAAAAATTAAAAAATTTACACTACAATAAAATGGCACAGTAGCATGTATCAAGTACCGAGAGTTTACACTGCGCAAGCGCTACCGCCATTTTGTTGTAGTGTACAATTTTTTTGGCTGTAGCAACAAGGAGTCGGCGGCGGCGCTTGCGCTGAAGCATTTATCGGAACACGCGCAGGCGCACCTGACAGTGCCATATTGATGGTGATTTTTTTTTCTTTGAAACACAGGAAGATAACAGGCACTAACCGATAAGAGAAAGTGTGCAGGCGCCGCCATTTTGATTAAGTGACATGCTTTTTTTTCAAATACAAACATTAGTATATTCATTATGTAAACTAGGGGGAAGGTCACAGAGATCAGTGACCTGTCAGCAGTCTGCATTATGAATAGCTCAGCGCACTAGATACAGAAACCCGCCTTAGGGCACGTGAATCTTATTAACACAAAACTGAAAATAAAGATTAAACACCAACCACAAGACGGATTTCATCAACCAAGGTATCATTTTATTCAGTATAATAGCGCCGACCTGACACTGTGTGTAGGTTACCATGGACAATCCTGCTGACATCTTACCTTTAATGACCGCCGATAAACCTTTTAACGGCTGCAGTTAAGGGTACTTATTTCTCTTCTGACAAATAAGGGTATTGCGCTCCCCCAGAGTCGGAAAATCTCTGGGAGGGTAGCCGAGACCCCAGAGAACATGATTTGGATCAGTTTTTATCGTTCCCAGTGTTGTGATCGCCGTTATTCACAGAATAAAGGCGACCACAAAAAATAGAAAAAAAAAAAAGTCAGATTTCCCATTTATTTCTCTCTCCTCTGATATGATCTAGCATACCAGAGGACAGAAATGGAGTTCCCCCCTCCCCCCCCCAGGTACCTCCGGTGTCCTGAACCCTCCTGCATCCCCTCATGATGTCCCCTGGCCGGCGGCGCACGAGCAGTGCATCTGTCGGCATTCAGCAACAATAGATTTTTCCTATTGGTTCATTTTGATTACTGTGATAAACACCTTCACAGTAATCAAAATAAATAGTAAATCAAACCCCCGCTTTAACAACTCCTAAATTAGGTAAAAAAAAATAAAAAAGGGGCTAGGGCTGCGGTTTTGGGATTGGAGTTGGAATTGGGGGATTTCCACTGTTTAGGTACATCAGGGGGGTCTCCAAACGCGACATGGCGCCACCATTGATTCCAGCCAATTTTTCATTCAAAAAGTCAAATGGTGCTCCCCCCTTCTGAGAGCTGCCATGAGCACAAACAGTGGCTTTCCCCTACATACAGGGTATCGGTATACTTAGGAGAAATTGCACAACAAATTGTGTGTTCCATTTTCTCCTGATTCCCTTGTGAAAATAAAGTTTGGGTCTAAAGTAAATTTTTTGTGAAAAAAGTAAAACATTCATTTTTTCCTTCCACATTGCTTTAGTTCTCGTGAAGCACCTAAAGGGTTAATAAACTTCTTGAGTGTGTTTTCCAGCACCTTGAGGGGTGCAGTTTTTTTTAGAATTCTGTCACTTTTGGGTATTTTCTGTCATAGACCCCCAAACTCACTACAAATGTGAAGTGGTCCCTAAAAATGGGTATTATACCTACCGATAATTCGGTTTCCAGGAGTCCATCCTGACAGCACTATGGAGGACGTCCTCCTCTTCCTTACAGGGACAGGAAGCACATGAGAGGTTAAAAGGTCCCACTCCTCCCCCAATACCTCAGTGATTTGACAAGTACCATACCATAAATCAATGCCAGTGATAACACATTAATTTACTTAAACATATTACATCATATGAATTAGCAAGCATATATAACAAGATAGACAAGGTAGGGAACTAACCGTGCTGTCAGGATGGACTCCTGGAAACCGAATTATCGGTAGGTATAATACCCATTTTCCAGGACGTCCCCCTGACAGCACTATGGAGAGTACCAAAGAAACCCTCCTAGGGTGGGACTACGGCCTGTAATACTTTTCTACCGTATGCAGTCTGTTGTCCTGCTAGCACATCTAGTTTGTAGTGCTTGCAAAAGGTATTTATCCGAGCCCAAGAGGCTGCCTTACAAATTTGTTCTAATGATGCTCCTGCTCTCTCAGCCCATGAGGCTGACAATGCTCTGGTAGAATGGGCTCTTATCTTTATAGGACAAACTACACCCTCAGATGTGTAAGTTTTTGAGATTATAGTGGTAATCCATCTTGCAATGGATGCTTTGGAAGCTTTTTTACCCCTATTTTTACCTCCAAACAAAATAAACAAATTAGGGTCTTTCCTCCAGAGCTTAGTGGCCTCCAAGTAATCAATCACTGCCTGTCTAACATCAACGGAGTGTAAAGCTTGTTCTTTTATGTTTAATGGTTTTTCGCAAAAAGACGGAAGTATGATTTCTTGATTGCGATTTTGCCAGGAAGCTACCTTGGGCAAGAAAGCAGGATCAAGTTTTAATATTATGTGATCCTCTCTGATCTGCAGATATGGGTCTTTAATGGAAAGTGCTTGGATTTCCCCTACTCTTTTGGCTGTGGTGATTGCTACCAAAAACGCTGTTTTCATTGATAAGAGTGACACCGGCAACTCCCTGTTTGGTGTGAAAGGATTTTTACAAAGAGCCGCCAAAACTAGATTTAAGTCCAGGGGGAGACAACTGTCTTATAGTGGGCCGTAATCTCTGGATTGCTTTGACAAATCTAACTACCCAAGGATGAGAGGCCAATGGATAGTCCATGTAAGTACTTAATGCCGAGATTTGAACTTTAAGTGTACTAGGTCTAAGACCCATATTAAATCCTGCCTGGAGGAAATCCAGAACTCGAGGAACATCGGGGACCCCAGCTACAGCCTCAGACCTGCCACCTTCCAGACAGAACTTCTTCCAGATCTTATAATATATTGCCGAAGTTACCGGTTTCCTGCTGGCCTGAATCGTTGTTATGACTTGATCTGATAGACCACGAGCTTTTAAAATGTCCCGTTCAGGATCCAGGCTGACAGGTGCCATCTTTCTGGGTCCTGGTGTAGAACTGGTCCCTGGTGAATTATATCCTTCCACTGGGAAGCTCGATTGGTTTTTCTGTGGTCATGCCGCCTAGAAGTGGAAACCAGCTCCTCCTTGGCCAGAACGGAACTATTAGTACGACTCTCACTCCGTCTTCTCTTATCTTCCTTAGAACCGCTGGTATCAGTGCTATTGGTGGGAATGCATAATTTAGAGGTTCGTTCCACCTCTGACTCAAGGCATCTACGCCTTCTGTATTGTCCACTGGGTTCAGTGAATAAAACCTTGGTAGCTTCGAATTTTTCCTTGTAGCAAAAAGATCTATCTGAGGCGTTCCCCATCGTTGGCATAGTAAGTGGAAGACCTCCTGGTTCAGCTCCCACTCGGTCAGGTAGATCTTCTGTCTGCTTAGGTAGTCTGCTACTAGGTTCTGCGAACCTTCCAGGTGTACTGCGGATAAGGAGAGGACCGTCTGTTCTGCCCATATGAATATCTTTTCTGCTAGATCCTGCAGAGTTCTGTATCGAGAGCCTCCCTGATGTTTTATGAAGGCTACTGCTGTCATATTGTCTGACAGGATTTTGACATGTTGGTCTTTTAAACGGTTTTGGTTTCTTCTTAACGACTCCCAAATCGCATACAGCTCTCGATAGTTTGAAGACATTCGTCTGATTTTTTCCGGCCATTTTCCCTGAAGAATCTTCCCTTCCAAATGGGCTCCCCATCCCCAAGCGCTTGCGTCTGTAGTTATTATAATGACTGGAGATGGAATCCAAAGAACTCCTCTTCTGAGATTTCTGCTTTGCATCCACCAACTTAAAGATCTCTTCACTTTTGCAGAAAGATGAATCTTCTTGTCTAGGGATGCCTGATGACGATCCCACAAAGATAGAACTTCTTTTTGTAGGGGTCTTGAATGAGCCTGTGCCCATCTGACGCATGGAATGCATGATGTCATCACTCCGAGAACCTGCATAGCTCTTCTTATGGTAACTCTGTTCTTCACCATCTCTGCAACCTTCTTTTTTAACGATTGTTGCTTGACTTCTGGTAAGAAGGCTGTCCTGGATCTGGAATCCAGTAATACCCCTAGAAATACTTTTCTTGTACTGGGTGTTAAATGAGATTTTTCTCGATTCACCACCCAACCGAGACATTCCAGCACCGACACTGTTCGTTCTGTGTGATGATTTAGGACTTCTGCTGTTCGAGCCACTAACAAAAAGTCGTCCAAGTACGGTATTACAGTAATTCCTTGGTTTCTCAGATAAACTACAACTTCTGATATTAGTTTCGTAAAAACTCTGGGAGCAGAAGCCAGCCCGAACGGAAGGACTTGGAACTGGAAGTGGCAGGTACAGTCCGGTAGGCTTACGGCAAATCTCAGAAGTTCCTGCGAGGACGGATGAATCGGGACCTGATAGTACGCACTTTTTAAGTCTAGGGTACACATTACGGAGTTTTTGTCTATTAGTGGAATTGCCGATCTTATAGACTCCATTCTGAATCTTTTGTACCGAACAAACTTGTTCAATGGTTTTAGATTCAGAATTGTCCGCGACTCGCCTGATGGTTTCATTATTGGAAAGAGATAGGAATAATGTCCCATTTTTTCCTCTGATCCGGGAACTGGCACTATAACCTGGGAAGAGATTAGATCTTGAAACATCCCTGAATTTGCCTGGACCGCAGTGGGAGATATGTATCTTTGGGGCGGAAGGATGTCAGTTCTATTTTGTAGCCTTCTCTTATGGTTTGTAAGCCCCACTCGTTCTTGGTAACCTGCTTCCAGTTCTCTGCAGAGAACAGGAGTCTGCCCCCTATGTGCCTGGCGTCATTGTTTTCTAGATCTTGATGAAGATCCGAACAATGAACTCTTATTTCCTCTGTTTTGGGTGTAGGAACCTTTATATGATCCCCTACTAGCTCTTCCTGTGTCTTTGTAAAAAGGTTGTCTACGGAAAGCTGGTTTCTTCCGAAAGGACTGAAACTTTTTGGGTTTTTCCTCTGGGAACCCTTTTTTGCTATCTGACGCCTCTAGGATATCATCTAGCGCCTGGCCAAATACCTTTGAACCTGCAAAGGGTAAGGAACATAGTTTATTTTTAGAGGCATTATCCCTGACCAGGATTTTAACCAGATAGCTCTACGGACTGCATTAGACAAAGAGCTATTTCTGGCAGAAAACCTAACCGACTCAGCTGAGGTATCTGACAGAAAAGCCGTCGCTGATTTGATAAGAGGAAGCGACTCTAATATTTCAGATCTAGGGGTCTTGTTGGTTAATTGTTCCTCCAGCTGACCCATCCAAAAAACCATAGACCTTGCTACTGAAGTAGCCGCAATATTAGTCCTTGTTAAAGCCGCCGAAGATTCCCAAGCGCGTTTAAGAAGGATGTCCGCCTTTCGGTCCATGGGATCTTTAAGACTTGAAGAGTCCTCAAAAGGAATCGAAGTCTTTTTCGCCACCTTTGCAATTGGCATATCCACTTTTGGAATCTCCTCCCAAAATTTTGAGTCCTCAGGATCAAATGGAAGACGACTCTTAAAGTCACGTGACATTACCAATCTCCGCTCTGCGTCCTTCCACTCACTCAGAATCATGATTTTAATATGATCACTTATAGGAAAGACTTTCTGAATCTGAGCTGTGAGACCTCCAAACATCAAATCCTGTCTGGACTGAGGCCATGGAACATCTTCCATATGCATTGTACTTCTCACAGCCTGGACAAGATCTTCCGTATCTTCCACCGGGAATAGGTACCTCCTGGCCTTTTCCTGGTTCTCTGGCTGTACTTCACCTTCTTCCTGCTCCGAATACTGAGTATCTGAATTTTCCTCTCATTCCGGTTTCGGGTCCTCTTCCAACTCTCACCTAGGTCTCTTACGACATGGACCCTGACTAGTGGGCTGCTGTTGTGAACTAGCAGATAAGGATGCTTGCACTTCTTCCCTAATCAGGAGCTTCAGGTCAGATAATAATGAAGATCTTTCTTGCTCCAAGACCGCTGCTGTACAAGAACAACAGATCGGTTTCTTATACGCATCAAGAAGCCTCTTGTGACATGTAGAACAGCGATTAGATTTCACCAAGACTTTGCCTGATTTTTTCGCTGCCTGCCGAGGCATTGATGAAGTTTCCTTGTCCTAAGTAATACAACAATATGTATACTAAGGACTGAGTCTGGATAATGAATCTTACATAGTGAGGGTGCAGTTTTTTGCGCTATGCGCACTCACCCCCGCATCCTCCTCTCTGGATTTCTCAGACTCCATATCCTGCCGCAGAAAGATTCACCTTGCTGCCTTAGGACTGCTATGGTGGCTACAACTCGTTCCCTGTGATTAAATCACAGAATGGCGCCCAGCAGTTCAAACACCACCACACATGCGCTCTTAATATAGCGCTCTTTTTAGTGACGTCATTAGCGCCGCCTTTCCTGCGTTACATCCTGGAACGCACAACGATTGCGACCTCAAACACGACGCTTTACCTTTTGCGTTCCGTTCCAGAACGCATAAATCTTAGCGGTGCACCTGCGATTCCAAATGCGACGCTCTTCGGCCTTGCGATCCATTCCAGAAAGCACGCTGATTCTTTGCGCCTGCGTCACCGGAAGTGACGTTCCGCTCTCAGACGAGGCCTGTACGGCGTTCCTCCCTGGACCAGGAGGAAGACGCCTGAGCTGAGAGCCTCCCACCGGGAGGAGCGGCTCTTACCCGGGAGCTCGTCCGCCCCCGGTCTTTGGAGCAGAGGGACTCCCAAGGAGGGAGTTTCGGCCCTGGACCTCTTGACAGGGGGAAGGATTGGACGAACCGCACGGTCCCCCTGGGCCCGGTAAGCTGCGCAGCAATATCTCGTGTGTCCCTCCATGCAGGGACAGGAAAAACACTGAGGTATTGGGGGAGGAGTGGGACCTTTTAACCTCTCGTGTGCTTCCTGTCCCTGTAAGGAGGAGGAGGACGTCCTCCATAGTGCTGTCAGGGGGACGTCCTGGAAAAAAATGTTTTTAAATTTTGTTGGAAAAACTGAGAAATCGCTGGTCAAATTTTAACCCTTAAAACGTCCTAACTAAAAAAAAAATTACGTTTCCAAAAATGTGCTGATGTAAAGTGGACATGTGGTATTTTGTGTGCCACAACTCTGATTTAAGGGCACAAAAATTACAAGTTTGAAAATGGCAAAATTTTTAAAGTTTTTGCCAAATTTCGATTTTTTTTTTCATAAACACAGGTCATATCAAAGAAATTTTACCACTGACACGAAGTACAATATGTCACAAAAAAACAATCTCAGAATCAGTGGGATCCGTAGAAGTGTTCCAGAGCTATAACCTCAAAGCAACAGCAATTGTAAAAAATTGGTTTGGTCATTAAGGGGTTAATGTCATTGTTGTATTTCTTTTTTTCCTGATATGAGAGGGAAGGTGTAAAGAAAAATAGGAAATATACGGTAAGTATTTTTCATATTTTATTTTTTTTTCACAAAGAACATTTTAAATTGTGTTCCACTTTCCACTGAAATTATTTTTAATTTTGTTGAACTTTCCCTGGAACTGTGGCAGATATATGAGCCCTAGTTACAGTGCAAATCAGCCTCCTGCTTGCACAGCAGAGCTAACTGGGTCTCCTAAGATAAACGAGTACCGGTTCCATTCCGTCACCCAAGAATCACATGACCCTGAGGAACTTCCTATTGCTGTATACATAGCGCTTATATAGCTGTGTATCCAACGAGCAGGAAGGCAGAGATTGTAACAAACCATCTCTGCCTTCTCGGGTTTGACAGCCAGCTCTCTGCGGCTGCTGCATAATCACATGCAAACAGCCTAGCCTACATTAACTTTTTTTTTTTACCTCATATGCATTTTTATTAAGTATTTTCCACTGAAGTATTTGCCTCTGTTTGGCATGTCATTTTAAATAAAAATGGTGTTTTGGAAACTTCCTGTTTGCAGAGTTACTTAGCTTTGATAAAACTTTTTTTGATAAGTCATGTAAGGAATAAATGCATTTTTACTGCTGTGAAAAAGCATAAAAAAAACAAACCTCTGCAGCAGAAATCCAAGTGTCAGCCTCAAATTTCAGACCCATACAGTGGGGGAAATAAGTATTTGACACACTGCTAATTTTGTAAGTTTTTCCACCTAAAAAGAATGGAGAGGTCTGTAATTTTTATCGTAGGTACACGTCACATGTGAGACAATCAAAAAATAAAGACCAGAAAATCACATTGTATGATTTTTACATCATTAAGTTGCATTTTATTTTAATGGTGGGGGAAACATCATACTTTGTGGGGCTTTTCTGCAAATGGGACAGGACGACTGCAGCGCATTGAAGGGAGGATGGATGGGGTCATGTATTGTGAGATTTTGTCTAACAACCTCCTTCCCTGTGCGAGAGCATTGAAGATGGGTCATGGCTGGGTCTTCCAGCATGACGATGACCCAAAACACACAGCCAGCGTAACTAAGGAGTGGCTCTGTAAGAAGCATTTCAATGTCCTGGAGTGGCCTAGCCAGTCTCCAGACCTGAACCCAATAGAAAATCTTTGGAGGAAGCTGAAACTCAGTGTTACCCAGCGACAGTCCTAAAACCTGAAAGATCTGGATATCTGTATGGAGGAGTCGACCAAAATCCCAGCAACAGTGTGTGCAAACTTGGTCAAGAACTACAGGAAATGTCTGACCTCTAATTGCAATAAAAGGTTTCAGTACCAAATCTTTTATTTTGTATCAAATTATTTCATGCAATAAAATGCAAATTACCGTAATTATGTAAAAATCAGAATGTAATTTTCTGGTTTTTATTTTTAGATTCTGTCTTTTACAGGTGAAGTGTACCTACAATAAAAATTACAGACCTCTCCATACTTTGTAGGTGGGAAAACTTGCAAAATCAGCAGTGTATCAAATACTTATTTTCCCCACTGTATCCACTAGTAAATGTGTCAGATTTGCCTAGTGTGAAGCTGTTTTTTTTGTTTTGTTTTTTTTTCTTAAATACAGACCTGTTTAAAAAATAAAGAAAAATCTAAATCATTTTATTCTATCCAGCTGGTATACAAAAAAACTTCCATGATCATGACTAGTACTGGACTTAGGGCTCATATTCATCTGTGACAAAAATGGACAAGTGCAATCCGATAAAAAAAAAAACTGTAGCATGCTGCGATTTGTGCTCGTATCTCGGTCGAGACTTGCCAATGCAAGTCAGTGAGTGCGATTAAAGAAAAAACGCACGGCACACGGACTATGAGTGTGCCATCCAATTTACACAGAACCAAGTCCTTGAAAACCTGACATTTCATCAGCCGCGTACAGTAAAATTACAGCGTAACCAGAAAATATAGGACAGAATAGATATGTATGTCAGTGACATATATAATTATGACAGTCTTTGTGTAGTTACTGCACATTAATTAATAAATTAATCATTTTCTGAAAAAAAAAAAAAAATGGTGTGGGGTCCCTTGACATTTTATTAACCAGCAGAGGTAAAGCAGACAGCTGGGGGCGGATGTTTATAGTCTGGGACGGGGGTAATATCCATGGAGCTTCCCAGGCTATTATCAGCTCTCAACTGTATACTTAGCCTTTACTGGCTATTAAAATGGGGCAAACTGTTTAAATGACAGAGAATTTCTATATGTAAAAGTTTATGTTAAAAATCACATTGCATACGTATCGCATGTCAAATCGGATGTCATTCGGATAAAAATTGCATAACACTTGCAATACTTTTCAGGAACAATATCAGACTTTTTTTTTACGGTGATGGTATGAGCCCTTAAAACAGTCACAAGAAAGTTACAGAAAATACAACAACTACTACCAAGTCTGAACATTCCATAGCCGCTTACATTAGGGATCATTTAAAAAGGTCGTCTCCTGAACATGAGTATCAACCCATTAACGAGGGTATCAATCCTCAAAACGGCGACCGCTAAGGGGCCTTATTCCCGCCACAAAGAGTCCAAAAATTTCCAGGGTCTCAGCTACTGGGGATAATATAGACCCTTGAGAACATGATCAGGGTCAGATTTCCCAGTACCCGATCACGTGATCGATGTTATTCAAGGAATAATGGCAATCACGTTAAAAAAATGTGCTTCTGCTATTATCCCCTTCACCTGCAGTCCATTTTTATTCCCAATTTTTTTTTCTCCCTTTAGTCCCAGAGCCATAACTCTTATTTTTAAAGTTCAGACCTTTATGAACGAGGTGATACCACATGTGTATTTTTTTTTTAAATATCTGTATTTTCAATGGGGGTGGGTTTTATAATTTGAACTTTTATTTTTTTTTGTTTTTTTTAACTGATCTTGCTAGCCCCCTCAGGGGGCTTGAAGATGCGATCGTCCGACCGCTTGTGCTATATGCGGTAATGCCATAGCACTGCTGTTTATAACAAAAATTATAGTCTCCTTTGAAGAAAGTCCACAGGCAGGGTTTCAAAGTTCTCTAATGACAAGCACGGGGGGAGGGGTGGCTTTAATCAGCCGACCCCTCGCTGTCGCGACAACCCATTGGCGACCCACAATCACATCACGGGTGCGCCGATGGGCGGAATTACTGAAATGCACGTCAGCGTGCATTAAATGCTGCTGTCAGATTGACAGTGGCTTTTAAAGTTGTTAACCGCAATTGTTAGCGGCAGGTCCTGGCTGTAATACCCAGCCATCGCCTGCAAGGCATGGGGCTATATGTATGGTGCATGTCATGAAGGGGTTAAAATAATCTTAATTTCTCTCTCTTGTGACATGATATACATGTCAGAGGAGAGAGAAATTATGCTTAGATGAGCGACTTTGCGTTTGGGAGGGTCGAGTCGGGTTTCGGACAACCCGACTTTACCAAAAGTAGAGTCGAACGAAATCGGCCAACTATCGGGAAAAGTCGAAGTTTCGACCGAAACCCGACCCGACCCCAATGCAAGCCAATCACTGCAATGCCCTTCTCTAAGATGGTGGTGGACGCTGCCCATGTCATCTCGTTGCCCACAGTGTACGTCCTTGCTCATTGGCTGAAAAAAAGGCGCCTGCAAGCATTATGGGAAAACCGACTTTGGCGCTGGTTTTGCCGACTTCACGATACCGTCGGGTTTCGATCGGCGTAACCTGATTTTGGCAAAAGTCAGCGACTTATGAATCTGACCGACCTGTTTCGCTCAACTCTAATTAGGTTCCCAAGCCCCCCCTACCGCCATCCAACAGCCCTTCACTTCTGAACCCTGAAAAAAAATGATGGGCACAAACGCAGTGTGCCCGCCGGCACCCAACAGTAGGTATTTTCCTATTAGTTCCTTTTGGTCATTAAGATGGACCCTATCACAGTGATCAAAAGCCAATAATTGATATATTATCCCCTTAGATTATTTTTTTTTACTTAATTTTTTAATTGTTTCATTCTTTATTGTTAGGGCCTTTTCACACGATGTAAGCTCGAGTAGAGAGCACTCAACACTATTGACGACATTCAATAGGACAACCAAATATCAAATTCTGTGTAGTAACTTTGGGTACAAAAACTATACCCCTCAAGGATTTGAGGGTATAGTTCCAAAATTGAGAACGTGTAGGGACATGTCACCTGCAATCTATTTCAGCCATTTGTGTTCCAAAATTCCAATATAATTATGTGCTTAATAGTAAAACACTGGACAAAACTGTCACTGAAATGACCAGGACAAGTTTTACAATTCTGACCACTGTCCCTTTATGAGGTAATAACTCTGGAACGCTTCAACGTACACCGGTGATTGAGATTGTTCTCGTGACATTTTGTACTGCATAATAGTGGTAACATTTAATATGACTTGCGTTTGAGAAAAACTCACAATTTTCAATCATTATCCTCGGACCAGTTAGTCATATTTCCCGTACGTCTACTTTACATCGGCATCATTTTTGAGAAGTCATTTAATGTTGTTGTTAGGATCTTACAGGAGTTAGAAGTTTAGTAGAAATCTTAAAGGGAATCTGTCACCCCATTTTAGCCATATCAGCTAAAGATATGACTGAATAGTGCGTCCCATAAGCAAGCTATCTGTATGTAGCTTATATCCTGACACCCCGTTTTGATAGCAAAATACCTTTGTAAAGTTGGGATTATTTCTGTAAATCAGTGTGATCCGAGGCGGCGTTTTCTCTCTCTCCCCCCCCCCTGCTCCTCGGCATCTCTTGCGTATGGCCGTCTGTGAATTGCACAGACGGCGTATGTTCCCGTGATAGCGCTTTTCAAATTCCCCCCGCGCAGTGTGCTTTCCCCAACAGTGGGCAAAGCATAAAATCATGACAGCACATGCGCAACTATTGTCATTCACTTTCCTTGCCCGGAAGTCGTCCAAGGCAAGCAGTCATTTCCGGGCAAGGAAAGAGTAGCGGTGTAGATGTTGAGAAAAGCAGTTTAAAAGTTTTATGTTAAAGGATTTCTTCCAGGCTCCGGGGCATGCAGTGCCTGGAAGAAATCCCTGCCTCCTGACTTCATTATAATGGTCCCCTCTCATCAGCATCACACTGACCTGTGACGTGCAGTTGTGGCGCCATAGCCCCGCACATGTGTCTGCACTCATGAATTGTGGGTGCCGTATGGGCAGTGTCTTCATCTTGCTTCTGCGCAGTTAGTAGCAGTAACTCGCCGACACCTGCGCATTAGCAGGATGAAGACACTGCCCATAGAAGAGCGGATAAAGTTCACATGAGCATGTGAGCGCAGGATTACGGTGACAACTGCACGTCACAAGTCAGTGTGATGCTGATGGGAGGGGGGTGCTATTATAATGAAGTCAGGAGGCAGGGATTTCTTGCAGCCCCCACCCTCAGCGACCCCCGACCCTCACTCACCTTGCAGCCCCCACCCTCAGCGACCCCCGACCCTCACTCACCTTGCAGCCCCCACCCTCAGCGACCCCCACTCACCTTGCAGCCCACACCCACAGCGACCCCCGACCCTCACTCACCTTGCAGCCCCCACCCTCAGCGACCCCCGACCCTCACTCACCTTGCAGCCCCCACCCTCAGCGACCCCCACTCACCTTGCAGCCCACACCCACAGCGACCCCCGACCCTCACTCACCTTGCAGCCCCCACCCTCAGCGACCCCCGACCCTCACTCACCTTGCAGCCCCCACCCTCAGCGACCCCACTCACCTTGCAGCCCACACCCACAGCGACCCCCGACCCTCACTCACCTTGCAGCCCCCACCCTCAGCAACCCCCGACCCTCACTCACCTTGCAGCCCTCAGCGACCCCCGACCCTCACTCACCGTGCAGCCCCCACCCTCAGCGACCCCCCGACCCTCACTCACCTTGCAGCCCCACCCTCAATCACCTTGCAGCCCCCACCCTCAGCGACCCCCCGACCCTCACTCACCTTGCAGCCCCCACCCTCAATCACCTTGCAGCCCCCACCCTCAGCGACCCCCCGGCCCTCACTCACCTTGCAGCCCCCACCCTCAGCCCAGTGATCGGCTGCAGCGGTCACACGCACTGTAGTATGGGGTCCGGAGCAGGTGTCACAGAGCACAAGCAGCTTATGGCAGGGAATCAGTACACATTACCCAGCAGCCCCGTGCACTAGGATTGGGGGCTGCGCACCAGGCGGAATCCTGTATAACGATGGGGGCCCTCAGCCTGGCGTCCTGCAGCAGGGCCACACCATGCCGTGCAGTGCCCACTAGGAAGCCCCGTGCCCGGCAGCGCAGGCGTGCGTCTCCCATAGGCGGCATCACCGCTACTCACCAGCTCGCCGGGGGGATGAATCCAGCACCAGAGGTCGCCACTTCCTGCTTCGGCTCCTCCCAACGGCCACACTTACGGGACACGTCACTAGCAAACACGCGGTCATCCACGTTGTGTCATGTGACGGAACAGCTCCAGCATGAGGAGAGCATGCGCAGTAGGAGCTCTACGCCCCACTAGAAGTGCTGCCAATCTGCAGGGGTTGGTAGTCTCCATGTGACGTCATGCAGGGGGTTGTGTCAGTGTGTGACGTCATGCAGGGGGGTGTCAGTAACAAGCCCCTTTTTTAGGGCGTGTGATTTCTGTAGCCTCCACTCTCAGCACCTAGATATCTACAAATGGACATAGAAAGGAGGGTTTACACAAGCTCCAATTGCCTAAAGATGCACCGCTTCTATCTTGAGCTGGGTTTAGATAGTTTTCAAAAAGTGGGTGTCTGACAGCACTGAATGACTGATCAAACCAAGCACAACAGATGGCACCCTCTTATCTGTGTGTTCTCACGAAATCTGTGCCTGTAATGTGTTTTATACTGTCGCTCTGCGCCTCTTCTCAGTGACGTCACCGCTCTGCCGACTGTCCGGGCCACGCTGCGCTCTGCGTCACCTGGAAGTGGCTTTTGTAATGTAAGTCGGGCGTCACAACGAGGCCCCGCATCCTCACAATGTAAGAGACTTCCCGCTCATGCGTAGAGCAAAGTGATCTGGATGGTCTGAAGTGCGGAGACGTCACTGAGAAGAGGCGCAGAACGGTGCTGGGGCCCAGAGAGGGCGACAGTGAGTGTCAGGAGCGTACATAGAAATCACAGAACCCCACAGCAGAAGTTATAATTGCCCCCCCCCAAAAAAAAACGTTAATTGTCAGGGTCACAGAAGAGCATATCTCACAACTTTCCAGCCTTTTGTGATGGATCTCACAGGGGATGGGGGGCATCAACTTCGCTCACCTCGGGGGAGGGGATAGAAAGACCTGCAAGGATCGGCTCTCTGGTGCCACAACTTGCCCCAGGTCAGTCAGGGAACTGCACATGGGTCAAATAGTCGGCAGAAAGGCTTCCCCTGTAGGTACGAGTTAGTGAGGCGCTCCCAGTGAGGGAGGATATATATCACCAGGCTGGGGCTATATGTATATAAACCTCTCGGCCGTCACTGCCAGAGTCCCTCACTAAAACAATACGGTATTCTGCCACCAGTTCCTCATTTGATATAAGCCCCGTCCGACAACAGTCTTACATCGGGTCAGAAACCAACCCGGGTAGCGTATAATATGACCAACCGAGCGTGCGGACGTGGGGATTCGTGAATCGAGATATCGAGACTTGTTATACGACGGTGTATATCCATGTGTCTGGTCAGACAAAAAAGTTCAGTTTGGCTGTAACTTGCAGGGGATATCACACCTTTGTGTTAAGAGCTTCAAAGAGCTTTTTCCTGGCTCTTTTATTTAAAGCAAAACATTTTATGGCCTAGGGGGATGTAAGGGTGGGGGCACATTCCAGGAGTGAACGAAGATGTCCTATAATCCAAAATGGATTCTCGCTCGTCCCTCACACCTTTATATCATAATTTTCCTCCTGCTGAAGTCCTAGATTCATCTTTCATTGCCTCTATAAAGTATGATGCCAACAAAAGTGCCCCCCAAACACAGTATGATACCTCCATGGTGAATTCCTCCACATTAGCCTCTAAATGCACAGTATACTGATCCTACTCTACCACACCTCCATGGCAAAGTATGATGATCCCCCAACTGTGACCCCCACACAGCCCTCCATGTAGTTTAATGGGCCTACATGGTAAAATAGCCCCACACTGTATAATGGCCCGCACTAGCCCTCCAAATGGTATAATGGCCCTCACACAGCCCTCCATGCAGTATAATGGGTCTACATAGTATAATAGCCCCACACCTCACCACACTGCATAATTATTATTATTATTATTTATTTCTATAGCACCATTAATTCCATGGTGCTGTACATGAGAAGGGGTTACATACAAATTACAGGTATCACTTACAGTAAACAAACTAACAATCACAGACTGATACAGAGGGGAGAGGACCCTGCCCTTTCGGGCTTACATTCTACAGGATTGTGAGGCAGGACACAGTAGGTCGGGGGGTTGCAGCAGTTCCGGTGTTGGTTGAGGCAATATCTCCGGTAGTGGTGAGGAGGTAGCAGGGTCATTGCAGGCTGTAGGCTTTCCTGAAGAGATGGGTTTTCAGGTTCCGTCTGAAGGATCCGAATGTGTTTGATAGTCGGACGTGTTGGGGCAAAGAATTCCAGAGGATGGGGGATATTCGGGAGAAGTCTTGGAGGCGGTTGGGTGAGGAGCGAATAAGTGTGGAGGAGAGAAGGATGTCTTGGGAGGATCGGAGATTACGTGAGGGAAGATATCGGGAGATTAGTTCAGAGATATAAGGAGGAGACAGATTATAGATGGCCTTGTAGGTCAGTATTAGTAATTTGAACTGGATACGCTGAGGGAATGGGAGCCAGTGAAGAGATTTGCAGAGGGGAGAAGCGGAGGAGTAGCGAGGAGAGAGGTGAATTAGTCGTGCAGCAGAGTTAAGGATGGACTGGAGAGGTGTGAGGGTGTTAGCAGGGAGGCCAGAGAAAAGGGTGTTGCAGTAGTCGAGGCGGGAGATGATGAGGGCGTGCACAATCATTTTAGTAGATTGAGGGTTGAGGAAAGGACGGATTCTTGAAATATTTTTGAGCTGAAGGCGACAGGAGGTAGAAAGAGCTTGGATGTGCGGTTTGAAGGACAGGGCAGAGTCAAGGGTTATTCCGAGGCAGCGGACTTCTGGTACGGGGGAAAGCGTGATGTCGTTAATTGTGATAGATAGGTCAGGTAAGGAAGATCTGTGGGATGGGGGAAAGATTATGAGTTCAGATTTGTCCACATTGAGTTTGAGGAAGCGGGAGGAGAAGAAGGAGGATATGGCTGATAGACACTCCAGGATTCTGGATAGCAGAGAGGTGATGTCTGGGCCAGAGAGGTAGATCTGAGTGTCATCAGCGTAAAGGTGGTACTGGAATCCGTGGGACTTTATGAGTTGCCCCAGGCCAAGTGTGTAGATTGAGAAGAGTAGGGGTCCTAGAACTGAGCCTTGGGGGACTCCAACAGAGAGAGGGTGGGACGAGGAGGTAGTGTGGGAGTGGGAGACGCTGAATGTGCGGTTGGAAAGGTATGAGGAGATCCAGGATAGGGCGAGGTCTTTGACGCCAAAGGAGGAAAGAATCTGTAGTAGAAGGCAGTGGTCAACTGTGTCAAAAGCAGAGGACAGGTCAAGAAGCAGGAGTATAGAGTACTGTCCGTTTGCTTTGGCTGTAAGTAGGTCATTAGTAATTTTGGTCAGGGCTGTCTCAGTGGAGTGATGGGGGCGGAAACCAGATTGTAGAGTGTCAAAGAGCAAGTTAGAAGAGAAGTGGTAGGAAAGCTCAGCGTGGACATGCAGCTCCAGGAGTTTGGAAGCGAATAGGAGCAGCGATATTGGGCGATAGCTGGACATAGCGGTTGGGTCGAGGGTTGGCTTTTTAAGGATAGGCGTGATTGTGGCATGCTTGAAAGCAGAAGGGAAGGTACCGGAAGTTAGTGATAGGTTGAAGAGGTGGGTTAGGGATGGAATAATAGTGGTGGTGAGGTTGGGGAGGAGGTGGGTTGGGATGGGGTCAAGTGCACAGGTTGTGAGGTGCGATTTGGAGAGAAGACAATTAAGCTCCCCTTCAGTTATATTGGAGAGGGAGGTTATGGGGTTAGGGCATTGGTCTGGTATACAAAGTGGTTGAGGTGGTTGAACAATGAAGACTTGCCTTGTTTGGTCGATCTTATTTTTGAAGTGTGTGGCAAAGTCCTCAGCAGAGATGAGGGAGGTAGGAGGGGGCAGTGGTGGGCGGAGGAGGGAGTTAAAAGTTTTGAATAACTGTTTGGGGTTGTAGGATAGGGAAGATACGAGGGTTGTGAAGTAGGCCTGTTTAGCAGAGGTGAGGGCAGATTTGAAAGAGAGTGTTGCTTGTTTGAATGCAGTGAAGTCGTCTTGCGAATTTGTTTTTTTCCAACGCCGCTCTGTAATCCTGGACACTTGCCGGAGCTTTTTAGTGGTGTTATTGTGCCAAGGTTGTCTGTTGGTACGTCGCACTCTGCCATGAACGAGAGGGGCGACCGTGTCAATAGCCGATGTGAGAGTGGCATTGTAGAAAGCAGTGGCACTGTCTGTATCGTGGAGTGAGGATATTGATGCCAGTGAAAGAATAGAGTCAGAGAGTGTGTGGATGTCTAGGTGTGCAAGGTGTCTGCGGGGGTGCACGTGTTGCTGGACATGGGTGACAGGAGAGGAGGACAGGGATGAGAAAGTGAGTAGATGGTGGTCGGATAGAGGGAGAGGGGAGGTGGTGAAGTTAGATAGAGAGCAGAGGCGGGTGAAGACCAAGTCTAATGTATGACCATCCGTGTGGGTGGCTGAGGAGGACCCCTGAGTAAGTCCAAAGGATGAAGTAAGGGACAGAAGTTTGGAGGCTGCTGACTGAAGGGTATCAGTGGGGATGTTGAAGTCACCCATGATGATGGTGGGGATGTCAGTGGAGAGAAAGTGAAGAAGCCAGGTAGTGAATTGGTCGATGAAGGCAGTGGTCGGGCCTGGAGGTCGGTATATGACGGCCACTTGGAGGTTGGAGGGAGAGTAGATGCGGACAGAGTGGACTTCAAAGGAAGGGACGATTAGGGAGGGAAGAGGTGGGATTGGGTTAAAGTTGCAGTTAGAGGAAAGGAGAACACCCACTCCTCCACCATGTCTGTTTCCAGGGCGAGGAGTGTGGGTGAATTGGAGGCCACCGTAACACAGCGCAGCAGGGGAGGCGGTGTCAGAGGGTGTCAGCCATGTTTCTATGAGGGCGAGGAAAGCGAGATTGCGAGAGAGAAAGAGGTCATGAATCACATGAAGCTTATTGCAGATGGAGCGGGCATTCCAGAGTGCTCCAGAGAGAGGGAGCAGGGGGTGGGTGTCAATGGCACAGGTTTTACGTTGGAAAGATTGCGGTAGTTCCTATTAGATAGGGAGCGGTAGGAAGGAGTACTAATGGTGGGTATGAACTGTGGAGGTCTGGGATTGGGAGATATGTCACCAGCAGTGAGGAGGAGCAGAGAAAGGGAGAGCAGGTGGGAGAAGGAGAGAGGGAAGCTTGTTTTGTGTTTTATTAGGACAGATTTGAGGTTGAGGAGCAGGTCAGCAGAGGAGGACAGGTGGGGAGGAAGGAGGGAAGGGGAGATGATTATTTGATTAGAGGTGCTGGGGTTTGGGGATAGCGAAGGAGAGAGAGGATTAACAGAGCAAACACTGTGAAGGCATATGTAAACATGGTGAAAGAGTGAGATGGGTAAATAGAAAAGCCAGGTACAAGAAATTAGAAGTGCTTACTCAGCAGACATACCCAAAAAAGACATAGTGTGGGGTCCTGACTCCTGCCGTGACTAACTGCCGTTGAAATAACTGCAGCTTCACTGTACTTTTGCTGCAGTGGTACTTCTGCTGCGTGTGCGTGCCTGACCCCACACGCGTGCCCCCCTTAGACTGCTACTGAATATATAGGACTGAGTAGAGGATCAGGTGGGAGGAGTTGTGGGAGCTGCTTTGGGATAAATTAGCATCTCTACTGGCCCCAGCATGGCTATACAGCAGTAAGTATTGAATACAATGCAACAAATTAATTTAGCAAACATTCAGCAGGCACATTTAAAAGGGAAAGGTTGCACAGTAGTAAAAGTCAGATCCCAGCAAGCAGAGGTTGTAGAGATTGTACCATTTAAAAGGGAAAAGTTGCACAGTAGTAAAAGTCAGATCCCAGCAAGCAGAGGTTGTAGAGATTGTACCATTTAAAAGGGAAAAGTTGCACAGTAGTAAAAGTCAGATCCCAGCAAGCAGAGGTTGTAGAGATTGTACCATTTAAAAGGGAAAAGTTGCACAGTAGTAAAAGTCAGATCCCAGCAAGCAGAGGTTGTAGAGATTGTACCATTTAAAAGGGAAAAGTTGCACAGTAGTAAAAGTCAGATCCCAGCAAGCAGAGGTTGTAGAGATTGTACCATTTAAAAGGGAAAAGTTGCACAGTAGTAAAAGTCAGATCCCAGCAAGCAGAGGTTGTAGAGATTGTACCATTTAAAAGGGAAAAGTTGCACAGTAGTAAAAGTCAGATCCCAGCAAGCAGAGGTTGTAGAGATTGTACCATTTAAAAGGGAAAAGTTGCACAGTAGTAAAAGTCAGATCCCAGCAAGCAGAGGTTGTAGAGATTGTACCATTTAAAAGGGAAAAGTTGCACAGTATAAAAGTCAGATCCAGCAAGCAGAGGTGTAGAGATTGTACCATTTAAAAGGGAAAAGTTGCACAGTAATGACCCCATATAACCAAACAGTATAATGGCCTCATACAGCCCTCCACACAGTATGATGGACTCCACACAAATCTTCATACTGTATAATTGCTTTCCACGCCCCCTGAGGAAGGAAAATTTACTAAAACGTACGTCGGTGATCGAGTCTCTGGACACATGCCACGCACGATGATGGGTAATGATTAATTGGTTATTTTCATCAGCTGTCTTTCACTGAGTCACTAACAGGATGCATTTACTACATTAAGTGTTATTTGTATTTTTGCACTATATTTTTCGGGTGCAGCCAAGCCCAAACACGTCTGGCCTCACATGAGGGATGTTCACCCTGGTACGTATTAAGAGTGTGCTGGCCAGCCCATCTATTCGAATAGTAGGGGCGTGACTAATAGGCTGTGAACCAGACACTATGCAGTATCCATGTGTGAACGGCACCCTATGCGGGCCTTTATTGTGCAATTGTACACTCGGCAGTCACCCCCTCCTTGAATGGGTATGTGGAGAGTGGCTGTTGATCTGGTATTTTGCACCTATGTTGCGAACATCTTGCTTTATGGGCTGGCTGCATCCTGTAGTGCATTTGTTCCAAGATCTGGGCAGGTAAGCGGTGCTGCCTTTTTGTTTGCTGTATAAATTGCGTTTTACAGTAGCAGCAAGGTCTATGAGATTTCAAAATCTCATGCACACAGCTTGGTTTTTTTTGTCCTCTGTATTTTGTACAAAACCTTAGGTTTTGCAAAATGCCGCATGTCACTTCTTGCAGCAGTTTTTCAGCGTTTTAGGGGTAAGTTCACACGTGGCGTTTTTTTGATTTCTGTTTTTTGGTGCATTTTTGTTGCGCTTTTTTATGCGTTGTTGGGGCTAACTTGTGTCTCTTTGTGCATGCTGATAAAATTGAGTGCCCCAGAGAAAAAAAAAAACGACTTCCTGTAGAACCATACCTCTAGACATACCTCCCAACCATCCCGGACTGAGCGGGACAGTCCCAATTCTGACTCTCCCACCCACTGTCCCGGCCGGGACTCCATATTTCCCGCAGTGAGATAAGCCGCCACGCCCCCCCATGCACCCCATCCTCGCTCAGCTCCGTACACTTCGTACACACAGGGCTCCGTGCTTGAGCCGTGTGTGTACGGGGTGTACGGAGTGGAGCCGCGTGTGTATGGAGCGGAGCCGCGTGTGTATGAGGTGTACGGAGCGGAGCCATGTGTGTACGAGGTGTACGGAGCGAAATAGCATGTGTACGAGTGTATGATGCAAAGCCGGATGTGTACAAGGTTTACGGAGTGGAGCCATGTTTGTACAAGGTGTACAGAGTGTGGCTGCGTGTGTACGAGGTTTACGGAGTCGAGCCATGTGTGTACTAAGTGGAGCCATGTGTGCGCGAGGTGCACAGAGTGGAGCCGCATGTGTACATGGTTTACGGAGTGAAGCCTTGTGCGTACTGAGTGGAGCAGTGTGTGCGTGAGGTGTACGGAGCGGAGCCGTGTGTACGAGGTGTGCGGAGCGGAGCCATGTGTGTACGAGGTGTACGGAGCGGAACCGTTTGTGTACGAAGTGTATGGAGCAGAGCCATGTGTGTATGAGGTCTATGGAGCAGAGCCGTGTGTGTACGAGGTGGATGTAGCAGTGCTGTGTGTGCACGAGGCGTACGAAACGGAGCACTGTGTGTATGAAGTGTACGGAGCTGAGCCGCTCAGCTCCGTACACTTTGTACACACAGGGCTCCATGCTTGAGCCGTGTGTGTACGCGATGTATGGAGTGGAGCGACAGTGTGTACGAGGTGTACGGAGCGGAACCGCATGTGTACAAGGTGTATGGTGCAAAGCCGCATGTGTACAAGGTTTACGGAGTGGAGCCATGTGTGTACAAGGTGTACAGAGCATGGCTGCGTGTGTACGAGGTTTACGGAGTGGAGCCATGTGTGTAATGAGTGGATCCGTGTGTGCGCGAGGTGTACAGAGTGGAGCCGCATGTGTACAAGTTTTACGGAGTGAAGCCGTGTGCGTACTGAGTGGAGCCGTGTGTGCGCGAGGTGTATGGAGCGGAGCCGTGTGTGCATGAGTTGTACGGAGCGGAAGCGTGTGTGTACGAGGCATACGGAGCGGAACCGTGTGTGTATGAGGTCTGCAGAGTCGTGCATGTACAAGGTGTATGGTGGGGAGCATTCATACCTCCCAACTGTCCCGGATCCAGCGGGACAGTCCCGATTTTGAGAGAAAGTCTGCCCCACTGCCCCGACCAGGAGCTTACTTTTCCCGTGGACACAGGAGTACACGCGGAGCCCCGAGGAGCACTTTAAAATTCGCACGTGACGTTCCACCGGAAGTGACGTGCTAGAAGCTGACAGGAAATAAGGCAATTTCGGGAGGAGATTGTGAAGGAATCATGGAAGCACTTCAGGGAATGCTTCAGATCCATCACCGTGTCCTCCTCCAACAGCGGGATCGCCTTGGACTCAGGGATGTCGGCCATGTGAGCAGATCATGATATGTCCTGCATCAGGAGCTCAGGTGGGCACTACAATGGGAGCCGGGTTGCTATAGTATCTTTATAGAATCTTTCTTTCTCTCTCTCTCTATTTCTTTCTCTCTGCTCTTTCTCTCTCTAATCCTTTTTTTCTTTCTCTCTGTTCTTTCTTTCTCTCTCTGTTCTTTTTCTTTCTCTCTGTTCTTTCTTTCCCCTCTTTCTTTATATCTCTGTTCTTTCTTTCTCTCTCTGTTCTTTCTTTCCCATCTTTCTTTCTCTCTGTTCTTTCTTTCCCATCTTTCTTTCTTTCTCTGTTTTTTCTCTCTCTCTCTCTCTTGTTCTTTCCCATCTTTCTTTCTCTCTATCTCTCTATTCTTTCTTTCTTTCCCTCTTTCTTTCTCTCTCTGTTCTTTCTTTCTTTACCCTCTTTCTTTTTTCTCTCTTTGTTCTTTTGTTCTGTCCCCTCTTCTTTCTCTCTGTTTCTTTCTCTCTCTCTGTTCTTTCTTTCTCTGTTCTTTCCCATCTTTCTTTCTCTCCCCTCTTTCTCTCTCTCTCTGTTCTTTCTTTCCCTTCTTTCTTTCTTTCTCTCTCTGTTTTCTTTCCCATCTTTCTTTCTTTCTTTCTCTGTTCTTTCTTTCCCCTCTTTCTCTTTTTTCTCTCTCTGTTTATTCTTTCTGTCCCCTCTTTCTTTCTCTCTGTTTCTTTCTCTCTATCTCTGTTCTTTTTCTTTCCCCTTTCTTTCTTTCTCTGTTCTTTCTTTCCCCTCTTTCTCCTCTCTCTGTTTATTCTTTCTGTCCCCTCTTTCTTTCTTTCTCTGTTTCTTTCTCTCTATCTCTGTTCTTTTTCTTTCCCCTCTCTTTCTTTCTTTCTTTCTTTCTTTTTCTTTCTTTCTTCCTTTCTTTCCCCTTTCTCTCTCCCTCTCTGTTCTTTCTTTCCCCTCTTTTTTTTTCTCTCTGTTCTTTTTTCTGTCCCCTCTTTCTTTCTCTCTGTTCTTTCTTTCTCTCTGTTCTTTCTTTCTCTCTGTTCTTTCTTTACCCTTTCTTTCTTCTTCCTTTCTCTCTCTGTTTTCTTTTTTCTCTCTCTGTTCTTTCTTTCTTTTCCTCAGTACCAGTCAGTGTGCCCACAGTACCAGCCACTGCGCCATAATGCCAGCCACTGATCCCATAATGCCAGCCACTGTGCCCTCAGTACCAGTCAGTCTGATCAGCTGTGCTAAATGGGTATGGTTGAGGTGTGGACATGGGTGTGATTAGTTGTGAAATGGGTGTGGCTGGGGGGCATGGTCTAAAATTTGCCGCGGCGCCCCTCTTTCCCATCTTTAAATGTTGGTAGGTATGCCTCTAGATCCTTTGAAAAGCCGGCAATTCATATGCCGCTACAGTAAAATCACACTGACAGGTAAGAATAGAATAGAAATATACACATATATACAGGGTGGTCCAAAAGTAGGTGGAAAGAAAATAACATTTATTTTGATTTATATATAAAATTATATTTACTAACACAAGCATAACATTGACAATTAAATTTTATTCTGAACAATAATACAAAAGCCCTTAAATTTTATCAACGCAGGTGCTCAAACTGTTTTCCATCACAATTTGCATAGCTTTGAAGTCTGCATCTTACGCTTCAACCTACACTTAGGTATGAAGAAAGGATCATCCCCGCGCTGCCGCAAAAAGAATTCAAAAAATTGTAGATCCTTTCTTCCTACCTAAGTGAATGTTTCAATCAGGTCTTGCAGTGACCTGTGGATCTGCAGCAGCTGCCATGTATATGTCCTTCCTTCACTCTCACCAGGTGAGTAGTTCTCTTGGTGGGCAACTCTGTGTAACATTTGATAAGACCCTATTTGATCTTTTGTGTCTCCCTCTTTTCTCTGACTTCTTACGCTTCAACAAACATTTTTGCACAAGTCTCTTTGGGTATTAATTTCTTGAAATGCATCTCTTATGTAATTTTTCATATCACTGACACTTTTTGGTTTTCAACTATAAACTTTGTCCTTGAGTACTCCCCAAAAGAAAAAATCCATTGGGGTCAAGTCTGGTGAACGTGCCGGCCAATCAAGTGGGCCTCTTCGGCCAATCCATTTACTAGGAAATGTTTCATCGAGATACTCACGGACTACTCTTGAATAATGTGGAGGGGCCCCATCTTGTTGGAAATAAAGGTCATTTGAATTAGGCTTTTGCTGTAACTGGTGTAGGGATTCGCTCTGGTAGGCCGAGGCCGGGCACGCAGTAATGAGGCAACACACAGGCATTACGTCCAAAAATAACGGTTTACTGTCTCTTTAAGACCAGGTAACAACAACATGACAAAACATAAATGCATTCCATCTTGGAAAATCACTGGTCCCAGACTCACCCTTGCATGGGACGGGCTTGACTAAGCGGCTGCAAGCCAGCAGGGACCGCCAGGTGCCTTCCCGGGTGATCTGGACTCGCTTCCAGTGCTCACTGACACATTGTAACAGAAAGTCACTTCCAGGCTAACTCCTCAATAGAACCGCCTGGTTCTCAGTGTGGGACCGTCACAGGCTCCGCACACACATGTGTCCTGTCCGGGTGCTATTCAGGACCCCAGTCCAAAACCCCGGCCACCAAGTTCCAAGTCTCACCACGTGCTTCCAGGAATCCGATCCAACACCGACAGACCTTCCAGGAACCTTCCAGGCAGCCCTGTGCAGGACACACTCTCCACTTGTCTCATCCAGACTCCCTTGAGACACTTCCCAGCCTCAGACAGAATCCCTTGAGACAGACTACAGAGACACTTCCCAGTCTCCCACGATCTCAACTCCATGTGCCCAGCACTGCCTTTCATACCTGTAGCCACTCCCCAAGCCAAGGTATGAAGCACATGGTCTGGTCACGTGTTCATGACCTCATCACAGGTCCTTCACCACATACAATCACCAGTATGTACCATTCATTCTCCCACCACCAGTGGGCGGTGTATGTGTGGTTAGCATGTCCCACCCAGCTCACAAGCTAACCCTGTAGGTTCACCCTTAACAAGAATCAGAACTCTTATGGGACTATAAGTCCCAGAACAACTTTACTGACCTACAGCAAAGAATAGCTCTGTGACACATACTTTCCGTTTAGCCCCATACCAGGGACTGGTTTCCCATCTCATGCCTCCAGGCATAATTTGAGCAACTTATACAGCGCCCCCTAGGTGCCACATTAGTCATTATACCACACTGGGGAACAACTTGATTCATTAGAATTTCGAGATACTTATCTCATGTGACTGCTCCATCAAAAAAAATGGTCCAAAAACACCAAAACTTGAAATACCACCCCAAACATTGACACCAGGCTCATTTAGTTGTTACTCTAATGTTAAATGCATGTTCTCATTATACCAGTAAATACAATTATGTCTGTTAATATGGCCAGATAATGTGAAAGAAGCTTCATCACTCCACATAATGTTATCTAAAATTATTGGATTTTCTTCAATTTCATTAAGCATAATCTCACTAAATTGCAGCCGCCTGTATGGATCTGTGGAGCCCAGCTGTGACTGAATCCACATCTTCCAGAAGGGTGCACTGACAGAAGATCCCACTAGAGGTCATTATACACATACACACACGCAGCTCATCCTAAAAGACCAGCAGAGGGAGCTGTGATAGGCATATAAAAACAAGTTTAGTTTCAGTTTGCCTCGGAAAGAGAAGAAGAGAAGAAGAGCAGAGCAGCCTGCTGCAGCTCAGTTCCGTTCAGAGCTCAGCTCTGTGCAGAGTGTGTTTAAGTGGAGTCTAGTAAGAGTGACACAGGGAAGTCACTCCAGCCTAGTCAGAGCTGAATTTAGAAGTGGGCTCTGAGGAAAGCGTGCCGACGCTTAAAGAGCGGCGAAGAGGCAACCCACCAACTGCCAGTGTGTGTGATCGTGTGAGATCCAGGTAGCCGAAGGCGAGTGGAAGTTAATGAGACAGAGGAGCCTTAATAGCTCATCTCAGCAAGAAATACCGGACAACGGGGTTCGAGCCTATAGGGATCTCCACGACCCATTAGGAGAACACCGGAGTTCCTGGAGGACTACAAGTCCCAGGAGTACCACAGAGCTGATACGTAGCAGGATCAGGAGGACGGAGTCCGGCTCGGCCAGCCATCAAGGACCCTGTCCTTTCAGAGAGAAGGTCCAACCACAAGATCAGCCAGTTACAAGACGGAGACTAAGCTAGGCCCAGCTACATGCAGGCCAAGACTTCATTACATAAAGGCAGAGGACAGGAGGCCACACACCTACCGAGTGGAGGAATCTGGATGTGTACCCTTCACCCTACAGTGCTCCGGGGAAGTGCCTGAACATCTGCAGTAAAGGTACCAAAGTGACTTATGTGTGTGTCTCCCTTATGCCCTGGAGGATCACTCAGCCTTACTTGTGGAAGGCTTAACACCTAGCTGCACCATATTAACCCTCCAGTGGATCTGCATAGCAGCGCTGGTCCTCCTGACCAGATACCACAAGTGGCGTCACGAATCCCCTTTTTCATCATTCAAGTCACCTGTAAATATCCCCCACTACAGTGAGCGCCCAGGGAACTCACCGAGCTGTGCTACTTGTGACATTCCCCATAGACTTCAACGGGCTCGGTGCCGAGTACCCCATAAGCCCTGGTACTGTATGTGCGACTCATTTTTGGCGTCACGAACAGGATTGCGTGCCCTGCAGCAACGGAGTAACTTGTGCCCGTTGCCGCCGGGTACTGTGTGCCTACAGACTGTGTTTTGTATGTGGTGAAGATTTCCCGCCATTTGCCCGCCATTGCCCGCCATTTACAGCGCCACGGCGCGAAAACTAGTGGGCGTACCTGCAAAAGCACGCTGAGTCCTGGACACGCCCCCAACGCTGACGCGGCGGCAGGTCCTGTGAAGAGCTACAGTGAACGCTCTGACGTCAGAGCGCCAGCGACGCAGGTCCTTCTACACACCCCTGTGCCTTGCGGAGCTGCAGCCTTCAGAGAAGGTAGGCTACAATTAACTAGGGGGGCGCAGACATGTCACAGCAGCCAGCCGACAACGCGGCCCAGGCCGACGGCCTTAATGACTTACCCCTTGGCGCTGCCGCACAGGCTGTGAATGCTGGCCCCTCACCTGGTCCTGTGGCCCCAATAGTACCGCTAACGCTGCCATACATGCCTGGAGCGAAGTGGCTCCCTCAATACAGCGGCAAGCCAGATACCCTGTCAGGGTTCAAGCGAAAAATATGCAGCATAATGGACATGTACCCTATGACAGAAAAGCAGAGAGCTGCAGTGGTAGTGGGACAGTTAACTGGTGCTGCCGAGAGAGAAGTAGAGACTTGGACAGCTGCAGACCAGGAGTCAGTGCTTGCGATTTTCTTAAAGCTACAGTCTATCTTTGAGGACCGCACTGAAACAGATCTCTGGATGATGTTTTACCAATGCTCCCAGAAACCAGATGACAGCATTAGGGACTATGCCTGCCGACTACAAGGGGCCCTGCGAGCACTCAAACAAGTTAACCCCATGAGTGTCTCCAACGAAAATAAAATGTTAAAAGAACAATTTGTACGGGGATTAAAGTCCCAAGCTGAAAGCCGGACTGTGCATTGGTGGTCCTTGGATCATCCTGATGCTACCTTTGATGCTCTTAAGGACATGGCTATAAAAGGACTGCGTCCCCTGGAAACACCCGGGATGGCAACCCAGTGTCACCTGAGTGAAGCCACCCTACAGCCAGCAGCATCCACCTTTTCCCCATTGGTTGCGGAAGCCAAAACGCAGGTGGCGCCCCCTACTGAGCTGGACTGTCTGCGTTCAGAAGTGTGCCAGCTGACCAAACACCTGGCCACTGTAATGAGTGCCCTGCAACTGTCGAAGGAGGAAGAAGGAAAGATCCTGCTAGCTGACTGCCCAGAGGATGTTCCTTGGATGCGCCGGAGAAGAGGGAGGACGTCGCCCCACAGGAGGAGGACAACGCCACCCCCAGGAAGGACCCGCGACCAGCATCATCCCCGCC
>JARQOD010000001.1:364076921-364133311 GCA_033576555.1 Oophaga sylvatica | reverse complement strand
CTGTCTTCTAAAATAAGAAAATGTCCCTATTTGTCATAGAATAGGCTTCTTATCAGCAGTATAACATTCAATGCCTCAATTATAAGATATGGATATCATCATTTACTCTAGACTGTGGAGCTACTAACCACGGAATTTCCACTAGACTGTGGACTGACTAACAACAACATTTACACTAGACTATTGACCGACTGACCACAGCATTTCCTCTAGACTGTGGACGGACTAACAACAACATTTACACTAAACTGTGAACCAATTGAACACAGAATTTACACTAGACTGTGGACTGATTGACCTCAGTATTTATACCAGACTTTGGACCGACTGACCAAAGCATTTACAATAGAATGTGAACCGACTGACCACTTCATTTACACTAGACTATGGACTGACCAAAGGATTTATACTAGACTGTGGACCGATTGACAACATGATTTACACTAGAATGTGGACTGATTGACCACAGTATTTATACTAGACTATGGACCGCCTGACCAAAGAATTTATAATAGACTCTGGACTGACTGACCACATCATTTACACTGTGGACTGACTGGACACATTTACAATAGACCTTGGACTTGACGGACCAAAACTTTCACACTAGCCTGTGGATGAATGATCAAAGCATTTACATTAGTCTGAAGACTGACTAACCACAGCATTTACACTATGTTTGGACTGCCTGGCCACATTTCCAGAACACTTTGGGCTGACTGAGCACAGCATTTGCACTTAAGGACTTACTGACCATGTCATTTATTTCGATTTGGACTTCTTGACCACATTTCCAGTATAGTTTGCACTGGCTGACTATAAAATTTACACCAGTCTAAGAACTGACTGACCACAGCATTTATGCTAGGTGTGGAATTTCTGACATTTCTAGAAGACCAGAAGACTATAGACTGAATGAACACATTTACACTAGAATTTGGACTGACTGACCACTTTTACAATGGACTGTGGACTGGCCTGCAAAAACTTTTACACTAGTTTTATAGACTGAATGACCATAGCATTTAAACTAGTGTGGACTGCCTTACCACATTTCCAGTAAAGTTTTGACTGCCATACTTTAACATTTACACTAGTTTAAAGACTGGCTGACGACAGCATTTATGCTAGGTGTGGACTGTCGGACCACATTTCATGTAAACTGTAGTCTAACTATAACATTTACAGAAGACTGTAGAATGACTGAATATAACATATACAGTACAGTAAACTATCGAATGACTGACTACAGCTTTCACACTAAACTGGCCACAGTCCTTATACCTGAGAAAATAATTTTAGCCCTAATGTGTTATATTTTTCTTTCTGTATAGCATGTAGCAGGAACATATCACACCTTTGACCCTTTGACTATTTTACAGGTGACTGACGCCCAATGAGATGGTGGAACATGACATTTTTACTTGTGGATTTCAAAAAAGAATAAGAAAAATCTCATAACAGGTAATTAATATTTATATTAATTACTGATAATCGTCGGTTTTAGGCATAAGTTCTAGGCCTGCCGAAGTGTAATAACACCTTCCCGGTACATGAGAATATACTATTTGTGTTTTTCACATGTATATCTTCTATACCCAAATCCTAGTATAACATAACCATATCTCAGGTACAGAGGTAAGGAACATTTCTTCTCCTTATCCTCTGTCTTCTAAAATAAGAAATGCTTCTATTTGTCATAGACTAGGCTTCTTATCAGCAGTATAACATTCAATGCCTCGATTATAAGATACGGATATCATCATTTACTCTATACTGTGGAGCAACTGACCACGGAATTTCCACTAGACTGTGGACTGGCTAACATTTACACTATTGACCGACTGACCACAGCATTTCCTCTAGACTGTGGACGGACTAACAACAACATTTACACTAGACTGTGAACCAACTGAACACAGAATTTACACTAGACTGTGGACTGATTGACCACAGTATTTATTACCAGACTTTGGACCGACTGACCAAAGCATTTACAATAGACTGTGAACCGATTGACCACTTCATTTACACTAGACTATGGACTGACTGACCACAGGATTTATACTAGACTGTGGACCGACTGACAACATGATTTACACTAGTATGTGGACTGACTGATCACAGCATTAAAATCAGACTGTGGATGATTGACCACAGTATTTATTCCAGACTGTGGACCGACTGACATGAGTTACACTAGATTGTGGACTGACTGACCACAGTATTTATACTTGACTATGGACCGTCTGACCAAAGAATTTATAATAGACTCTGGACTGACTGACCACATCATTTACACTACACTGTGGACTGACTGGACACATTTACAGTAGACCTTGGCCTTGACAGACCAAAACTTTCACACTAGCCTGTGGATGAATGATCAAAGCATTTACATTAGTCTGAAGACTGACTAACCACAGCATTACACTATGTTTGGACTGCCTGGTCACATTTCCAGAAGACTTTGGCTGACTGAGCACAACATTTGCACTTGTTTAAGGACTTACAGGACCATGTCATTTACTTTCGATTTGGACTGCTTGACCACATTTCCAGTAAAGTTTGCACTGGCTGACTATAAAATTTTCACTAGTCTAAGGACTGACTGACCACAGCATTTATGCTAGGTGTGGAATTTCTGACATTTCTAGTAGACCAGAAGACTATAGACTGAATGACCACAACATTACACTAGAATGTGGACTGACTGACCACTTTTACAATGGATTGTGGACTGGCCAGCAAAAACTTTTACAGTAGTTTATGGACTGACTGACCATAGCAATTTAAACTAGGTGTGAACTGCCTGACCACATTTGCAGTAAAAATTTGACTGCCTGACTATAACATTTACACAAGTCTAAGACTGAATGACCAAGGCATTTATGCTAGGTGTGGAATTTTTTACATTTCCAGTATACCAGAAGACTATTGACTGAATGACCACATTTACGTCAGAATGTGGACTGACTGACCTCTTTTACAATTGACTGTGGAGTGGTGAACACAAACTTTTACACTAGTTTATGGACTGAATGACCATAGCATTTAAACTAGGTGTGGACTGCCTTACCACATTTCCAGTAAAGTTTTGACTGCCATATTATAACATTTACACTAGTTTAAAGACTGGCTGACTATAGCATTTATGCTAGGTGTAGACTGTCTGACCACATTTCATGTAAGCTGTAGTCTAACTATAACATTTACAGAAGTCTGTAGAATGACTGAAATAGCATATACAGTAAACTGTCAAATGACTGACTACAGCTTTCACACTAAACTGGCCATAGTCCTTATACCTGAGATAAGTAATTTTAGCCCTAGTGTGTTCTATTTTTCTTTGTGTATAGCATGTAGCAGGAACATATCATCAAACCTGCATTTCCCCTTCTGAGCATCCCCAGGGTAATATCTCTCATTGGAGATCAGGGGTCACATGCTCAGGTACTGCAGCAGCTCCTATTGGTCCGCCAGGAAGGTCCTGAAAACTACATGTGTTCTGAACAGTTTCTCATTGGTCCTTTTCTGGCAGACCCTGTAGTTGCTTCTATAAAAGGGTTGTATGGCCATGCGCTAGTATCAATTGTATTATGTGCTTTGCGCCAGTGTGATCATGCACGTATGTGGTTAGGGCTCGGCTGAAATAAGCCCCTAGAATACCGGCACCTCCGGTGAGATTTGTGTGTACGTGGTTAGGGCTTGGCTGAAATAAGCCCCTAGAATACTGCTTCTCCGGTGAGGAGATTGCTTGATTGCATTGCTGTCTGTATGATCACGGACTGCTATCCGCACAACAGTTATCTGTGTATCCCTTTGGAGTTAACAGGACACAGTACCTATCTCTGCGTCTTTACCTCAGCGACTCTGTGGTGTAACAGAGTTCGCTTATACCGCCATATTGTGCCACAGTATTTATATTTGCAACTCTGTGAAGTAACAGAGTTTGTCTATACCGCCATCTTATTAGCAGCAGGCTCTGCCTGCACGGTGGACCCCAGGCTGTGAACGCACCCACTATTTATATTTATCTGGTGCGTTCCGCAGACCCTAACAGTCAGAATGTGGACTGACTGACCTCTTTTACAATGGACTGTGGAGTGGTGGACTAAAACTTTTACACTAGATTATGGACTGAATGACCATAGCATTTAAATTAGGTGTGGACTGCCTTACCACAGTTCCAGTAAAGTTTTGACTGCCATACTATAACATTTACACTAGTTTAAAGACTGGCTGACGACAGCATTTATGCTAGGTGTGGACTGTCGGACCACATTTCATGTAAACTGTAGTTTAACTATAACATTTACAGAAGACTGTAGAATGACTAAACATAACATATACAGTAAACTATCGAATGACTGACTACAGCTTTCACACTAAACTGGCCCTATAACCTGAGATAAGTAATTTTAGCCCTAATGTGTTATATTTTTCTTTGTGTATAACAGGAACATATTATCACACCTTTGACTATTTACAGGTGACTGACGCCCAGTGAGATGGTGGAACGTGACATTTTTACTTGTGGATTTCAAGAAAAGAATAAGAAAAATTTCATAACAGGTTGGCGTATTGTCCAATGGATAGAGTACCCTGATGGAGGTTGAAGAGGGCCTCGGTGATGGAAGCCAGGCGACCCGGCTCGTTGAACACCTTGCGGAAGGTGTCCAAAAAGGTGGAGAGCTGAGAGACAAGTGGGTTATCATGCTCCCAGATTGGGTTCACCCATGCTAACGCCTCTCCCTCTAAGTGAGAAACAATAAAGGCCACCTTAGCTCGATTGGTGGGATATTGCAGTGGCAAAAGCTCAAAATGCAGTCGGCATTGATTCAAAAACCCCCGACACAACTTAGGATCACCACTATATCGTGGTGGTTTGCCTAAGCAGGGCTGTGGATTCGAGACCGAAGCTTGGGCAGGTACGGAGGCAACAGATTGTAGGGAAAGGAGTCATTTATCTACCGACGCCATATAGCTGAGGATGTGGGCCTGAGTGTCACGTTGCTGAATGAGCTCTTGTTGGAGACTGGCCAACTGAGAGGCGTTACCTTGGTCAGGGGTCTGTAAGGCAGATTGTGTCTGGTTTTCCGGCAAAAAGAGCAACTCTTTTTGAGTTGCGGCCGAGGTACCAGCGGGATCCATGGCCTGATTATACTGTGACGACTCCTAGAGTGGACCCTCTGGGTCATGATACCAACCCACCGTGGTTGAGCTGACCTAGTGAGAACCACCCCCTATGCAGGAAGCGTCAGGGGCAGACCCAGGGAATAAAGTACCACAATTGCTGGAACCAGGAGGCTGGCTCACAGAAGACAGGATTACGCAGTGTTTGGAAGTGAGCAAAGCGAGGCCACGGGAACACAGAGTACAGGATAGTGCAAGGCGTGTGCACGGTGAAACGCAGAGTACAAGACAGTGCAAGGCGTGTATACGAGAGTACGCGACAGGAGTGCGTATAGCATGTGCCGAGAGGCACGCTTAGTTAAGAGGCAAAACAGGGCGCGTGCGGGGAAGCACGCCTGGTACAAAGCAAGGCAGAGCACGTGCTAGGAAGCACACCGAGGTCCAAGGCAAGGCAAAGCATGCACTGGGTTGCACGCCTGGGTATAAAGCAAGGCAGAGCACGCGCTGGGTATAAGGCAAGGCAGTGCGTGCTAGGAGGTACGTTAAAGCACAAGACAGGGAACCTGAGTACAGGGAGCAGCCAAGCAGGTCTAGCTAGGAAGCACAATAATCAGGTGCCGCCTACAGGAAGAGGCAGCCAGATATACAGTCATGGCCAAAAGTTTTGAGAATGACACAAATATTAATTTTTACAAAGTCTACTGTTTCACTTTTTCTAATGGCAATTTGCATATACTCCAGAATGTTATAAAGAGTGATCAGCTTAACAGCAATTACTTGCAAAGTCAATATTTGGCTAGAAAATGAACTTTATCCCCCAAAATACATTTCAACATCATTGTAGCCCTGCATTAAAAGGACCAGCTAACCTCTTTTCAGTGATTGCTCCATTAACACAGGTGTGGGTGTTGATGAGGACATGGCTCGAGATCAATCTGTCATGATTAAGTAAGAATGAGACCACTGGACACTTTAAAAGGAGGCTGGTGCTTGGCATCATTGTTTCTCTTCTGTTAACCATGGTTATCTCTAAAGAAACACGTGCAGTCATCATTGCAATGCACAAAAATGGCCTAACAGGGAAGAGTATCGCAGCTAGAAAGATTGCACCTCAGTCAACAATCTATCGCATCATCAAGAACTTCAAGGAGAGAGGTTCCATTGTTGCCAAAAAGGCTTCAGGGCGCCCAAGAAAGACCAGCAAGCGCCAGGACCGTCTCTTAAAAGTGTTTCAGCTGCGGGATCGGGCTACCAGCAGTGCAGAGCTTGCTCAGGAATGGCAGCAGGCAGGTGTGAGTGCATCTGCACGCACTGTGAGGCGGAGACTCTTGGGGCAAGGCCTGGTCTCAAGGAGGGCAGCAAAGAAGCCACTTCTCTCCAGAAAAAACATCATGGACAGACTGATATTCTGCAAAAGGTACAGGCAGTGGACTGCTGAGGACTGGGGTAAAGTTATTTTCTCTGATGAATCCCCTTTTCGATTGTTTGGGACATCAGGAAAACGCCTCATTCGGAGAAGGCAAGGTGAGCGCTACCACCAGTCTTGTCTGATGCTAACTGTTAAGCATCCTGAAACCATTCATGTGTGGGGTTGCTTCTCAGCCAAGGGAATCGGCTCTTACAGTCTTGCCTAAAAACACAGCCATGAATAAAGAATGGTACCAGAATGTCCTCCAAGATCAACTTCTCCCAACCCTCCAAGAGCAGTTTGGCGATCAACAATGCCTTTTCCAGCATGATGGAGCACCTTGCCATAAAGCAAAGGTGATAACTAAATGGCTCAGGGAACAAAACAGAGATTTTGGGTCCATGGCCTGAAAACTCCCGAGATCTTAATCCCATTGAGAACTTGTGGTCAATCATCAAGAGACGGGTGGACAAACAAAAACCTAAAAATTCTGACAAAATGAAAGCATTGATTGTGCAAGAATGGACTGCTATCAGTCAGGATTTGGTCCAGAAGTTGATTGAGAGCATGCCAGGGAGAATTGCAGAGGTCCTGAAGAAGAAGGGTCAACACTGCAAATATTGACTTGCTGCATTAACTCATTCTGTCAATATAAGCTTTTGTTACTCATATGTTTGCAATTATATTTCTGTCTGTGATAAAAACATCTGTCAAACACACATAAAAACAAGAGGGCAGCAGTTCATGTGAAAATATAATATTTGTGTCATTCTCAAAACTTTTGGCCATGACTGTAGGGCAAGTGAGCTGGAACTTCCGGGTCAGGTCCTCCAAGACCATAGAGACATCAGAGATGGAGCGGCCGTAGTCAGGCTCAGGAACGCATGCGTGCTGGACTAGGATCTGGAGTCGAGTGAACAACCACAGGGTCAAGTGCGGGAGGTGCCCGTACACACTCGACGTGATGTCGGGCACTGAGCCCCGGCGCCAGAGGAATGCAGTGAGAGCGACATGACAAAGGCTCTATTTTGTCCAACTGGCCCGCTTTGTGCACCTGAGGTGGAACCTATGGAGATTGGTGCCGCCATCTCTAGGATTAAGGAGAGGAGACGCCGGAGGGAACTTGGACTTTGTCTCTATTGTGGCCAAGCTGGACTTTTTAAAGGATTGTTTGGCACGACCTTCAGCAAACAAGCTGTCGGGAAATGCATAAGTCTGGGTAATTGTCAAGGAGGTAACTCAGACTTACAGGTACCCTTTTACTTTTCTTATGTGTTGTTGAATGCTGAACTTCTTTTTCAAGATCAGTGTCTGTTCACATTTGCCTTTATTGACTGCGGATCTGCTGCTAATTTCATAGATGAGGGACTGGTTCTGAAGTTAGGATTAGGGACAGTTAAGCTAGAAAGCCCTATTCAAATTGTGGCCATTGACAGAACACCGTTGCTCAAAAATCTGGTTCGGTTAGTTACGGTGGAGTTCACACTCAAGGTGAAGTCTCTTCATATGGAAAATATCTCCTGTTATGTTTTGGACAATTTACCTGCTGGAATTGTGTTGGGTATTCCTTTGCTGCGTACACATAATCCAATTATGGACTGGAATCTGAGAAATATTGTCAAATAGGGTCCTTATTGTATTGAAAGATGTCTTAAACCTGTGCATGTTTGTTCCATTAGTCTGGAGGGTCTTCCGGAATACCTGAAAGACTTCTGAGATGTTTTTTCGGCAAAAGAGTCTGAGATATTACCTCCTCACCACCCCTATGACTGTGCAATTAATCTCATTCCTAATGCCAAATTACCCAAGGCTCGCTTGTATAACTTGTCTGGCCCTGAGCGGTCAGCCATGAAAGAGTATATTAGCGAGAGTTTACGAAAAGGTCATATTCGCCCTTCCTCATCTCCAGTAGCTGCCAGATTCTTTTTTGTTAAAAAGAAAGATGGAGGTCTTCGTCCCTGCCTCGATTTCACAGAATTAAACAAAATAACGGTTAAAAATACTTATCCACTTTCACTCATTCCCGATCTATATAATCAACTTTCTGGGGCCAAATGGTTTTCCAAACTGGATCTTAGAGGGGCATATAATCTTATACGGATTTGTGAGGGTGATGAGTGGAAGACAGCATTTTTAATGTCTGAAGGTCTCTTTGAAAATTTTGTCATGCCTTTTGGTCTAACAAATGCACCTGCAGTTTTTCAAAATTTTATTAATGATATATTTTCTGATTATATTGGGAGATTTATTGAGGTTTATTTGGATGACATTCTGATTTTCTCACCTGACCTGGATTCACATAATAAATATGTCCGTTTGGTTTTGCAAAGGTTGAGGGATAATTGGTTGTTCACCTAAGTTGAAAAATGTACCTTTTCTGTTCAAGAAATAACATTTTTGGGTTTCAAAAACCCTAGGAATTAAATTTTTAAAAACAAGAGGTTAGACTTACTGGCCTATAATTTCCATGTTCACTTTTAGAACCATTTTTGAATATTGGTACATTTGTTATGCGCCAGTCCTGTGGAACAGACCCCATCACTATAGAGTCCCTAAATATAAGAAAAAATGGTTTGTCTATTACATTGCTGTGTGTGTGTGTAGGTGGTGTAGAGGGCAATGATGGGAGAGGTGGTGGAGAGGGCAATGATGGGGGTGGTGGGGGAGAAGGCAATGGTGGTGGAAAGAACGATGATGGTGGTGGTGCAAAGGGCAATGAAGGGGTTGTGGGGAGAGGGCATTGATGGAGGTGGTGGAATAGGCAATAATGGGGGTGGTTGCGAAGAAAGCGATGGAGGTGATGGAAAGGGCAATGATGGGGGTGGTGAGGGAGAGGGCAATGATGGTGGTGGAAAGGACAATGATGGGGTGGTGGGGGAGTAAGCATTCATAGAGGTGATTGAAAGGGCAATGATGGGAGTGGTGGGGAGAAAGCAATGATAGAGGTGGTGGAAAGGGCAATGATGGGTGAGAAGTCAAAGATGGGCATGGTGGGGGAGAAGGCAATGATGGTGGTCGGGGAGAAGTCAATGATGGAGGTGGTGGAAAGGACAATGATGGGGGTGGGGGAGAAGGCAGTGATGATGGTGGAAAGGACAATGGTGGTGGTGGAAAGGGCAATAATGGGGTGGTGGGGAGAAGGAAATGGTGGTGGTGGAAAGGACAATGATGGTGGTGGTGGGTGAGAAGGAAATGATGGAGGTGGTGGTATGGTGGAAAGAGCAATGATGGGGTGGTGGGGAGAAGGCAATGATAGAGGTGGTGTAAAGGGCGATGGGGTGGTGGGGGGAGAAAGCAATGATGGGGTGGTGGGGGAGTAAGCATTCATAAACGTGATAGAAAGGGCAATTATGGGGTGGTGGGGAAGACAGCAATGGTGGTGGTGGAAAGGACAATGATGGTGGTGGTGGGGGAGAAGGAAATGATGGTAGTGGTGGAAAGGACGATGGTGGTGGTGGAAATGGCAATGGGGTGGTGGGAAAGTCAATGATGGAGGTGGTGGAAAGGGCAATGATGGGGAAAGCAATGATGGAGGTGGTAGTAGGGGCAATGATGGGGAAAGGCAATAATGGAGGTGGTGGAAAGGGCAATGATGGGGGTGGTAGTGAAGGCATTGATGGAGGTGGTAGAAAGGGCAATGATGGGTGTGGTGGGGAGAAGGCAATGATGGAGGTGGTGGAAAGGGCAATAATGGGGTGGTGGGGAGAAGGCAATGATGGGGTGGTGGAAAGGGCAATGATGGGGTGGTTGTGAGGCAATGATGGAGGTGGAGAGCAATGATGGAGGTGATGAGAGGGTAATGATGGGGTGGTGAAGGCAATGATAGGGGTGGTGGAGAGGCAATGAAGGTGGGGGAAAGGACAATGATGGAATTTTGGGGGAGGATGAGGGATGTTGGGGATTGGGATGGGCAGAATGGGGACTTATAATGGACTTACAAACAGGGGGAGGAGGATGTTAGATATGAATGTAAACTGAATTGGGTGGTGGAACACGGTGCTAAGCCCCTGATAGCATCATCCTCCATCTCACAAATTCATTGTAATGCTATCGGGGACTTAAAATTTATTGTGGAGTGGGAGAGGAGGTGCCTAGAACACTTTATAACTGAAAGGCGGGAGACTATGTCAGGGACTTGTAATTAATTGGGAGGTGGTGGAGGAGGCTCAGTACCTGATAAGGTCTTCTCCAATCCCCAAGTTCATTATGATGCTGTCAAGTACTTACAATGAATGATGGGGCCCCAGGACAGGGACTAAGCCTATGTGCACACGTTCACAATTTGCAGAATTAAATTCTGCTGCATATCCTGTGTTGGCAGGAAGAAAGCTGTGTAAAATATTTTTTTTTCCCCATTTTTGCCATGCTTTTGTTATGTATTTTTCCGTATTAGTACGAGGGAAATAATTGACATTATGCAGATTGTAATCTGCTGCAAATCTGCAAGGAAAAAATAAGCAGCGTGTGCATGATACTTCAGAGCTAATTCACTTTTCCTGTACTGTAAAACCTTGCATATGAGTGCACGTAGCCTTACAGTTAATTGGGGAGAGTCACAGACTGACTGATTTATATTATTGGGAGTCAGAGATTATAGTTAATGGGGGCACAGTGCTGCTTATCACTTTATACTTTTAATGGTGTGTGGCTAATAGTATATTAATTGTGGGGTACATATCTGTATTTGGGGGGGGAGATACATGCATGTATACAATGTATGTGACCTTGTTATTTTCAGGGTTGCGAAGATCATTGTGGCAAGACGAGTCATGTATGGGAGATGTCAACATAAAGGTCTGACCAGATGGAGAACAAACAAGAGAATGCGGCTCTAATCAGACGTCAGAGGTAAAGTTCCTGGATGCAAATATTATTCTGTATCTGCACTGTGTGACGTGTTTTTTTTTCCGTAAAATCCCTTATTCTACATTCTCACATTTGTGTGAAATGTCCGTGTGCTTCCAGGTTTTTTTTTTATCGATAGCACACAGATTCGTAGTTTTCTAGGTCCATTCACACGTACATGAAAGACGGATTTTGGTAAGAACTTACCTGTAAAATCCTTTTCAGCGAAGGAAGGAAAGGAGACACACTAGTTCATAACTAGTGGGTAGGCGGAGCCCAGATAGGATTGACACCTCAGATTAAAAAGAGTGTTGACCGGCCCCTCCAGCTCGGGCTCCTCCTACTCAGCTCTTCAGTCGTACCCAAGCTTAAGGAAGAACAATATCACCAGCGAAGCAACATAACCCCTTCTGAAGGACTTCAGAGAAAAAATATAAGAGTACAGGTTATGCATGCATTTGGCAAAAAATCACACAGTTCCAGGTACTACTCACTGAACCTGACTACTGCGATAAGCTGGCAATGCTGGAACAGAGCCGTAGCGCGTCGACCTCAGTCCAGATAATCGCTATCAGAGAAGGGTCACGCTGCATCTGTAAATACAACAACACACTTCTGCCATGGGAGGGAGCTGTGTCTCCTTTCCTTCCTTCGCTGAAAAGGATTTTACAGGTAAGTTCTTACCAAAATCCATCTTTCAGCAGCAGGTGGAAGGAAAGGAGACACACTAGTTCATAACTAGTGGGACGTCCCAAAGCAGTCCAAAAATTAGGGTGGGAAAAAACCAAAATAGGCAGAAACCCAACAACCTAGATAAATGCGCCACAGGCGCCAAATACAAGTTAACTAGAACTTTAAACTACCGCTGTCTGCAGGACCCTACGTCCTAAGGCCGCATCAGCGAAAGCACTAACGTCCACCTTATAAAACTTTGTTAAATGTGTGGACAGAGCGCCAGGTCGCCGCTCGGCAGAGCTGAGCTGCCGAAGCCCCTTGATGAAAGGCCCACGATGAAGCTACAGCCCTCGTGGAGTGAGCTCGAATCTGAGGCTGTGGTTCCACGGTCCGGAACCACAGCGCTTTGGACGGAGCGGAAATTCCGCTCCGTCTAAGCCCCGCCCCCTTTATGACGCGCGATCTTTCCGGAGGTGTTCAGGACACCTCCGGAACACCTCCGTAAAGAACGCAGGGCTACATAGCCCTGTGTTAAATTCTGTTGCGGCGACGCAACGTCGCCGCAATACGCGAGGACATGCTGCGGTCTAAAAAGACGCGCCGCATGTCCGTTTACGCAGGTCTGCCACCTGCGTATTGTTACGCATAGTGGAGACGGGATTTCTTGAAATCCCCTCCACTATGCTGTAACATCTGGACGCTGCGTGTTTGGCGCTGCGCCAGCGCACAGCGCCAAACACGCAGCGTTTCCTGACCGTGGAAACTCACCCTGAATCAGGCAAGGTTCGCCTTTAAGTCGGTAAGCCTCCAAAATGGCCGACCGAATCCAACGAGCTATAGAGTCCTTGGAAGCTCGTTGACCACGCCTGCGACCTGCTGGAATTACAAACAGAGAATCTGACTTCCGAAAACCTTGAGTAATAGACAAATAGAACTTCAAGGCACGCACCAAATCCAATGTGTGCAAGGCCCGTTCCTTTGCATTCCTCGGGCCCGGGCAAAGCGAGGGCAACACAATATCCTGGTTAACATGAAATTGCGACACCACCTTAGGTAGAAAGTCGCCCCGTGTGCGAAGCACTACTCGATCAGAGTAAAACTCCAGGAAAAGAGGCGAGCAGGAAAGAGCCGCCAACTCAGAAACTCTTCTCAAGGAGGTTACTGCCACTAAGAAAGCAACCTTCCAAGAAAGTAAAGAAAGGCTAGCAGAACTCATAGGCTCAAAAGGCACATGCTGAAGAGCCTCCAACACAAGGTTGAGCCGCCATGGAGACACAGGCGCCTTCCGCGGTGGAAACTGACGGGTTACTCCGCAAAAAAAGGAACGCACGTCCCTACGGGAGGCGATAGCCCTCCGAAACAGTAAGGATAGAGCAGAAACCTGACCTTTCAGGGTGCTCACTGCCAAACCTTTGTCCAGCCCGTACTGCAGAAAAGCCAACAAATTGGGAATGGAAAAAATCCTCGGGTTCCTTGAAGAACCCGAACACCACGAAAAGAAGGCTTCCCAAGTCTTGTGATAAATCCTAGTAGTAGCCAGACTTCTGGCAGCTCGCAGAGTGGCAATGACTTTGGCTGAAAAACCTCTAAGGGTCAATATTTCGGTCTCAAGAGCCACGCCGTCAAACGCAGAGACTTCAAGTCCGTATGACGAACGGGACCCTGGGTCAACAGGTCCGGGCGAAGAGGAAGTGGGAATGGCGGCGCCGCCAAAAGCGACACCAGTGTCGAGAACCACGTCCTCCTTGGCCAATCTGGGGCTATCAACATGGCCGGAATTCTCTCCAGTCTGATCCGACGCAGCACCAGAGGGAGTAAAGATATCGGCGGAAACACATAGACTAGCTCGAAATGGTCCCACGGAGCCACCAGAGCGTCTACCGCCACAGCCTTCGGGTCCTTGTACCTGGACATGAAGGTCGGTAGTTTGGCATTGAACCTGGATGCCATCAAGTCCACTTGGGGAGTTCCCCAATGGGAGCACAGCAGTGCAAAAATTTCCGGATGAAGGCTCCATTCTCCGAGATCCATCTTCTCGCGACTGAGGAAGTCTGCCGTGGTATTCTGGACTCCTGGAATGTGAATCGCAGAGATGGCTGGAACCCTGGTCTCGGCCCATATCAGGATCCGAGATACCTCCACCATGAGTCTGGAACTCCTTGTCCCGCCTTGGTGGTTGATATACGCGACCGCTGTCGCGTTGTCTGTCTGCATTCGGACTGGTAGACCGCTCAAAGGGACCGTCCAGTGTTAGAGGCAAAGGCAGAGATCGTTCCAGACACCTCCCCAGTCCGTCAGGCTGGCATCGGTGGATATGACCGACCACCTCGGAGGAAGGAATGACTTCCCCAGGGATAACGCTCCTGGACGTAACCACCATCCCAGAGATTCTCGCACCCTGCGAGAGATGATGACACTGCAATCCAGCGAAGCCTGCAATCAATCCCAATGACTCAGAATGAGCCTTTGGAATGAATACTGGGCAAACGGAAGTGCCTCCATGAACGCCACCATTAAACCCAGAAGGCGCATACACTTCCGAAGAGACATTACTGTCGAAGACTTCATAATCTGTACATGTCGAGGGAGACATGCCCGCTCGTCTGGAGGTAGAGACACCACTGCCCGTACCGTATCGAAATGCATTCCTAAAAATAGGATAGACTGCGACGGTTCCAGAGACGACTTCTCCCAATTGACCAGTCACCCGAAGTCCTCTAGGAGCTGAAGGAATAGATTGCGAGCCGTCACTGCCTCCTCCTTTGAGGACGCCACAATTGAAAGGTCGTCCAGGTAGGGAAGAATCGTATGTCTACGAAGAATTGCCATGAGAGGCGCCAGAATCGTTGTAAAAACTCTGGGCGTTAAGGCCAAGCCGAAAGGCCGAGCCACAAACTGGTGATGGTCCTGACCTATGGCAAAACGAAGGAAGCGCTGGTGAGCCCTTCCGACGGGAACATGCAAAAAAGCGTCGCGAATGTCGATTGACCAAAAAGACGTTCTGCGACAGGGCTGCCACAACTGAGCGAAGCGACTCCATGCAGAATGTTCGGGTGTGGACAAGCCGATTCAATCTTCCAGAATAGGGCGAAATTTGTCCTCCTTTTTGGGGACCACAAAGAGGTTGGAATAAAAATCCTCTTCCCCGGTCCTCTGCGGAACCGTATCACCACACCCTTCTGCAGAAGAGAATCGACCACTCGCAGTAGAGCGGCAAATAGTTCGGCTCTGACGGAATGCGAGATTGGCAAAAAAACTGTCCGGGGGTCGAGAAAGAAACTCTATGAAGTAGCCTGCCAACACAACCTGTGTCACCCAGGCGTCCGACACATGGGAAACCCAAGTCGGTTTAAATTAGAGTAAACGACCCCCCACTCGAGAGCGCTCGAGTGAGACCCAGACTTCAGTCCGCCTTAGCGGGTTTATTGTCTGTCTTAACATAAGTTCTGTTTCCAGGGTATGCGGAATTTCTGAGAATTCCCTTTTTTTTTTTTAAAAAAAAAAAAAAAGAGGGAGACGACCCAAACCCCCAGAGGGTCGACCGGATCATCCCCTGAACCGAAAGGACCGCCGACAACTACCGGCACTAGTCCTGCCAGACGCAGAAGCCACAGCTCTGCGCTGCGGTAAAGCTGTTTCTTTGCCTTTGCCAATCAGCTCCGTGAGGTCAGATTCAAATAGCTGACCACTTTCTAAGCTAAAGATAGCAAACCCTGCTTGGAAACCGCGTTCCACTGTCTAAGCCACAGTGCTCTTCTGACTGTGACTGCCGAGGATTACGCCCTGGATAGCAGTGACGCAGTATCCTTCAACTTGAAAAGCCCATCTACCTCGATAGAGGGGATCCATCTTGCCACGCCGTCCTTAGACGGTCCAACCGGCTCAGGAGAACTTTACAAGTATACATCCATTAACCGTAGGCTTCGCAGATGGATATTGTTGCCATCTCCGTTTTTCTGTCCAGCTGCAGAATCGCCTTCCCTTTACCAGGAAGATTGCCAAGCTGGGATAAAGAGACATTCACTTCAGGAGAAGGGGTCCAATTAACAAACAACTCCGTAGAAAACGGATACAGTTTGTAAAGCCGTCGCGTCTATGCGACTCCTGAAAACATCCGGGCCGACTTACCAGGACGTCTAGTTACCTCCTCCGGTAACTGTAACGCCCTCATGGCTCCAATAGAAATCTTAGTACGGCCCATGAGAGAGGCAGAGTGTCCCTGCCGATCCTCCTTGTCCGAATCGGACATCTTCGCTACGCGAGAAGGAAGGCACCGATTTGTGTCGCTTCCTTGAGAGGATCTAGCTGACACCCAATAACCTAGAAGGTCAGACAGGCCATCATAGAAACTAGCGAGGGCCTCCATTTTGACACCACTGGAACCTCCAACCGTTGCGCATGACGCCGTCGAGGTCTGCGTGTCAGATACGCGAGACTGATCCTGTAGCGGATCTGGGAGAACTCTGAGATTGCCAGTATATGGCAGGTTAAACCTGTCAGTAACTAGAACAGTGTGTTTCTTAAAGAAAAAACAAATGCTGAAGGGTTAAAGCTCTTAAAGAGAGAGCTACCCCAGCTGTCTCCCATTAAGAGTTAACCGCCTAAGAAGGGGTTAAAGTCGCAGACTCCCCACAACCTTGATAATAAAAAGGGTGTGCGAGCCCCAAGCGCCTCTTATAAGTCCGCAGCTGCAGGACAGCTATGCCACACTAAACAGAAAAAAACGTTCCACAAGATCGCTAAAAAATTGCGCTGTTTTGTATAACGCAATGACCGCCAAAGTTGTTGAGATCGCTAACCGCTTATGCGATGTCAATGAGATCGCCCAGATTGGCAGCTACTAGTGACATTAAAAAATGATCACACAAACGATCGCATAGTATGCGTCGTTATCGGAATCGTTAGCGGGAACGTATAGTGGCAGTATTAATGTCGCAGACTCCCCACAACCTCTTTATTAATATTGAAAGAGTGTGCGAGTCCCTTATGCGACAACAGCTGCAGGACCGCGCAATCTGTCACTCATTAGTGCCCCAGACGGCGCCCGCGCTGTGGGGGCAGTATTAATGTCGCAGACTCCCCACAACCTCTTTATTAATATTGAAAGAGTGTGCGAGCCCCTTATGCGACAACAGCTGCAGGACCGCGCAATCTGTCACTCATTAGTGCCCCAGACGGCGCCCGCGCTGTGGGGTGAAGGGGTTAAGCTTCTGCCCGGCGGGTAGAAGCGACTCACCCAGCTGGTCACGGTTCTTGCCGGGAGGGGAGAGGAGCGATCCGGGGAGCTTTCAGCCTGCAGTGCTTTTCTGATCAGCAATGGCCGCCGCGCTCTGTCTCCGATGTGCTCCATGTAGAGGAGCCGGAAATGGAGACTGCAGTAAAGCGCGCGCGCTCAGAGCGGCGCGAAATTCAAAAATAAAAAAGCGCGCACTCCTCTCTTTCCCGTCCTGCAGGCATCATCCTGCGGACATAAAAATACCAGTCACCGGCATGTATACTGTACAGCGGCTGCCGCAGCAGTCGCTAAATCACTCACACATCACTTTAATAAAAATGTGGAGTACTCACCAGCTGAAGCGCCACAGGGACCCCCAGGGGTTTCTGGCGCTATGCCCATGCTTCCCCCCAGGGCGGGGAACGCAGTGACCCCTGTGCGCGGTTTGCGTCCCCGCCAGGGAAGCCATCCTCATCCCCAGGGCCGGCATGATTCTGCAGGGACCATCATCAGGGTAATACAGATCCGCCAAGGGAGAGGTGGGGGTCCAGCAGCGCTGAGACCCCTGAGACCTCTAGACCACTTCTGGTGATCCAAGTCTCCTGTCCGATTTAAAATAATAAAATCTTCTGAGGAGCTGCTTCCAGCAGCGACCATCCTCTGGGACCTCAAATTTAAGACTGGAGAGCTGAGTAGGAGGAGCCCGAGCTGGAGGGGCCGGTCAACACTCTTTTTAATCTGAGGTGTCAATCCTATCTGGGCTCCGCCTACCCACTAGTTATGAACTAGTGTGTCTCCTTTCCTACCACCTGCTGCTGAAAATCACGGATATTAATAGAATAGGAAGGGGCCCCCTCCCAGACTAAAAACATCAGCTCTCAGCTGCCCCAGAAAAGGCGCATTTATAAGATGAGCCAAATCTGGCGCTTTGCCTGGCTCTTCCCACATGCCCTGTAGCGTTGGGTAATGGCTGGGGGTTGATCTCACCTTGGTATTGTCAGGTAACATAAAGCCCACAGGTTAGTAATGGAGAGGCGTCTATAAGACACCCCGTTACTAACCCCATAGTAATATAAAAAAAACACCCAGCATAAAGTCCTATATTTGAAATAATGAGACTCCTTTATTGAATCTAAATTAAACCATATTCACCAAACACCTAATCCACTGAAGCCAACGTCTCCTGCAACAAAAATAAAATAAACCACAATATTCCTCACCTGTCCGCTGAGAAGATAATCCATATCCCACGACGACGATCTTGATTACTTTGATGTGACTGCTCTCAAAGACAGCCGACTATACACTGACACAGGAGATAATTGCTCCTGCAGTGTATAGCACTGAGATGCCATGAGAGGTCACCCGAGTTCATCATGAACTCGTGACCTCTCTCACAGCAGCTCAGCGCTTTACACTGCGGGTGCGATTACCTCCTGTCAGTGTATCGCTGACGGTCGGGTAGAGCAGTCACATCTCACGCTGACTGTTCTACACTTGAAATCACCATGGGACACTCGGGATTACGTAGATTACGGGGGACAGGCAAGTATATGGTGTTTTTGTTTTTTCTAGGAGACATGAGAATCGGGGATTGGGCGTTAGGCCGTTGTCACACTTGCGGCCCGGCGGCCGGAAGCGCTAGTTAAATGCCCGCTGTCAGCTTTTAACGGCATAACGAAAAAAAACTTAAAAAAAACAAGAACTACATTTTATTGGTCACTGCGACATTGCAATCATGGGTGATCAAAAGATTGTATCTAAACCAAAATGGCATCAATAAAAAAGTCAGATCAACACGTGTAAAAAATAAGCCCTTACCCAGCCCCAGATGCCAAAAAAACAAGACGCTATGGGTCTCAGAAAATGGCAACTTTTTTTTTTTTTTTACCACTTAAAGGGAACCTGTCAGCAGGATTGTGCACAGTAACCTACACACACTATCAGGTCGGTGCCGTTATACTGATTAAAATAACTTGGGTGATGAAATCCGTCTTGTGGTTGTTGTTTAATCTTATTTTCAGTTTCGAGTTAATGAGATTCTCGTGCTTCGGGATGGCCTGTGAGGGGTCTTCATGTGGTGCTCTGATTAGCTATTCATAATGAAGTCTGCTGACAGGTCACTGATCCCTCACTGACCTGCCCCCTAGTTTACATACTATATATATATATATATATATATATATATATATATATATATATATATATACAGCTCTGGCAAAAATTAAGAGACCACTTTCAAATGTTCAGTTTGTCTGATTTTTTTCTTTATAGGTATATTTTTGAGTAAAATGTAAATTGCTCTTTTATTCTATAAACTTCTGACGTCAACGAATTTCCAAGCAATAAATTTTGTATTTTTTTCTGACAAAAAAATGTTCAAAATTTAAAACGAAAAACAAAAAAGTGCTTTCAGATCTCAAATGATGCAAAGAAAACAAGTTCATACTCATTTAGAAACAACAATACTAATGTTTAAATTCAAGAAGAGTTCTGAAATCAATAGTTTGTGGAATAACCATGATTTTTAAAAACAGCTTTCATGCGTCTTGGCATGCTTTCCACCAGTCTTTCACACTGCTTCTCGCGCAAAAATGTAAGTAGTTCATCTTTGTTTGATGGCTTGTGACTTTTCATTATCCTCTTGATCATATTCCAGAGGTTTTTAATTTTAGCCAGAGCTGTATATATATACATATTTATCCTCTCCTCCAAGATGGCGCTACCTGTGCAGTAGCCTCCTCCAAGTGGCGCCATCTTGGAGGGGTTTTTTTTTTCCTCTGGCAAGATGCGCACTAGCAGCTATCAGAGCGTCGGCTCTTACAAGCTCAGCAAAAAAAATTAAAAAAATTAAAAAAATCGCCGGACTTGATGAATCTTGGCTTTACAGTTGCCATAGTCCTCATCATTCACCAGACAGAGGACAATTGTATAAGACTACACAGAGTTTATCTGTACATTAAAGCGCAGGTGACTTCGCTTTCCCATACTGTGGGTCACTTCAATTAATAAAATGTACTATTTTTTTCTGCAATGGTGGAAGGATGCCACAGCATCTATTCATCAAGAATGTGGCCAGTGTTGCATGTTTACTGAGTGTATACAAACAGCAGCAGCAAAAATGCTGTGTGAACTTAGCCCTAATATAGTACAAAAAAGTCCTAAAAACCTTCAGTCTCCTGTACTTAACTATTAATCAACACTTTGCCTTACTTGGTGACAGCACAGACGCGGGAATCTAGACTACTTTACTAAGTTATTTAGCTACAGAAAGTATTGTTATGGGGAATATCAATACCTTTTATTTTAAAAAAAACAAAAGCGTGAACTGTAGAGGTATGGTCAGCCACGGACTGCGGACTTCATAGTATTTAGAATTTTACATTTAAAAAATTGGCTGTTATACTCAAGGCCATGTACAAACTTTAAAATATCTGGTTTCTGAGTTTGTTGCAAATCAACATATATTGGCACTATCCTAGCGGTGTTGTTCTCAATAACATTTGTCAGGCACCACTCAGATACCCAATTGTACCATGTTTCCTTCAGAGAATGAGGGGAAAGAATAAGGAAAGATATTCCACTGGATTCAATTACCATTGAAGCTGAAGAAATCGCAAGTTCCCCAGCTGCTTTGTCACGGTGCTCCACATAGCCATGGTAGCCATTCTTTTCCAGAATATCTACAATGTTCATGACCAGGTCTGTATCTTCTACGCTGTACCACATGGAGAACTGATAGGCGCACATACCTAATGAAGTGACACCATGCCCAGGTGCTATACATTTCTTGAAGATATTCCACACAAATCATCAGCATACTTCAGATAATTACTCCCATCAATGAAACATACATATTCAATAGCATGCAATGGTTGTATCACATAGCCGCCTCTCTCAGCTCCTCTATAACTTTTCCCAGCGTCTTTCCAGAAGATCTCAAAGACTCGTATTTTTCTTTCAGCTCAACCCGGCTTCTTTCAACTGGTTGTTCAACAGCACATAGGAGCGACTCTGCATGTACTGCCTGTCACCATCGCTGGAGGGGTCCTGGGAGGGAATCAGCGAATCTGACAATAGTACAGAAAGGACCAAGAGTGAAAGGAAGGACAAATGTTACGTATGGTCAGCATTATGAATATTGCATACCATCACTAAGGTCACAAACAAACACGGGGTCAGATGGTACTGCACCACAAACATCTTCTAGAATGTCATCTACACTGGGAGGCTCAGGACGAGACGGAAGAACAATGCGCTTCTTTGCCCTTGATGTCATCCTGACATTGGTTCATAGACAAATCTTTTCTGAAACAAAGAAATTTACGTGTTACTTTTTTTTTCATATGTATAAGTTTTTTCCCATAACTCATGTACAGCAGCACGGGATCAATGGTGCTATATAAATAAATAATAGTAAGGGTATTATACACCTGAAACGCGTAGATCTATACAATGCTTTTTCCATGGATTCTGTAGCCAAACTGTAAAATGGAATTTTAACTTTTTTTCACTGGATTACCATTATTCACCAATAAAGAAAATATACAGTATATACTCGAGTATAAGCGCCCGAGGACCCCCTAATTTTGCCACAAAAAATTGGGAAAACTTATTGACTCGAGTATAAGCCTAGAGTGGGAACTGCAGCAGCTACTGGTAAATTTCAAAAATAAAAATAGATATCAATAAAAGCAAAATTAATTGAGACATCAGTAGGTTAAATGTTTTGAATATCCATATTTAATCAGGAGCCCCATATAATCCTCCATACAGTTCATGATGGCCCCATAAGGTGCTCCATACAAAATACGCCCCATATAATGCTGCACAAAGGTTAATAATGGCCCTATAAGATGCTCCATAGATTATGCCCCATATACTGCTCCATAAAGGTTATGGCCCCATAAGATGATCCAAAGAATGGGCCCCATATGCTGCTCCATAAAGGTTATGGCCCCATAAGATGCCCCATAGAATAGGCCCCCATAAGATGCTCCATAGTACAGGCCCCATATGCTGCTGCTGCGAATAAAAAAAAAAAAAAAAAAAAAAAGACATACTCACCTCTCGTCGCTGCGGGCCAGGTACCGGTGTCCTGAGCAGGCGGGGACACCGGTGCGCTGTGGGGGCCAGGTGCCGTTGTCACCGCTGGCTCAGGCCCCTGGCACCAGCGATATTCACCTGTCCCCGTTCCACCGCCACGCACCGCTGTGTCTTCCGGGTCCTCTGGCTGTGAATGTTCAGGCAGAGGGTACGCACTAACCATGTCATTGCGCGCTCTGACCTGAACATCACAGCCAGAGGACGCGAGGACAGAGCGGTGCGCAGCGGTGGAACGGGGACAGGTGAATATAGCATGGCTCCCCCCTTCCTCCCCGTCATACTCACTACCTCCTGGTGCGTCTCTGCAGCCCCTGCCTCTCCCATTGTCTCCGGCGACGCAGCTCTTCCTTTTTTCAGCATATTTACATTGCAATATTGACTAGTGGGCATTTAAGCAACCTCAGCATCCCTCAATACGGCAATTTGCTAAGACATCCTTTGTTGCCAAAGTCATCATGGCACATATCCCATTTTGAATATCCCCTATATATATATACATTGTCTAGGGAATATAATCAATCCTCAATTATCCCAAATTGTCAAAGGGAGTCTTTCTTCCCATATCCCAAATAGCCCAGGGAATCTTACTTCCCATAAAGTCCTATTAATATTAAAAACCCTTTTAGAATTAATGAATCCAGTGTTCATTTCAATACTATCCGTTTGTCCCAGACAATGTATATCATGATCTCAAAAAATCATAGTAAATAGGCGTAAAGAGAAACCCACATTTGTGCTATATAAAAGGTTGAATACAAATCTCTATAAATGGTTGGACCTCCGTTTGTGTAGCACAATCCCAACCTAATTAAACGAATGCATATTCTCCTGATGCTTTTATTATCCTTTTATCGCATCACCATTGAATTGTCACATATAAGTGGGTTCAAGTGGGTTGACTTTGGCAACATAGGATGTCTATAGCAAATTGCCGTATTGAGGGATGCTGAGGTTGCTTAAATGCCCACTAGTCAATATTGCAATGTAAATATGCTGAAATATGATATTGATTAGCTTGTCTGATAAAGTAGTTATCTCCTTTTCTCCACCAAAATGGCGCTGCATAGGATCAATCAGAGACTGCAGGAAAATGGAGCCGAATAGAATCATCGTCATGGAGCATAGAGCGCTGAGGACGAGAACCGGAAGTGACGACAGGCCATACTGCACACTGAGACGCCGAGAACTAGAGGTGGGAATGTCCCTGTGGGAGGGAATTAAAGATGACGCTGCATCGCCCAATATGCATGGCAAGGACGCTGTACCGCCCAATATACACGACGATAACAGGTGGGATATCCTGACTCAGACTAAGTGGAAAAAAATGACGTCACACGCAAGTTGAAAACGAGGCATCACAGATCTGATGAAGTTATCTCTTTTCCTAACCAAAATGGCGCTGCATAGGACCATTCAGAGGGACTGCAGGAAAATGGCGCCGAATAGAATCATCGTCATGGAGCATAGAGCGCTGAGGACGAGAACCGGAAGTGACGACAGGCCATACTGCACACTGAGACGCCGAGAACTAGAGGTGGGAATGTCCCTGTGGGAGGGAATTAAAGATGACGCTGCATCGCCCAATATGCATGGCAAGGACGCTGTACCGCCCAATATACATGACGATAACAGGTGGGATATCCTGACTCAGACTAAGTGGAAAAAAATGACGTCAGACGCAAGTTGAAAACGAGGCATCACAGAGTATATAAACTCCCCAATAGCTATTCTTACATAGGCGAATCTTTACCCACATGGGCTGCTGGGCATACTGATGCACACTTTTTTCTATGGGATATCTGCCACTGCGATATCCCCTAATACCCATTACATAATATAATGATCCCCTGATGAATCCCTACAATAGGGGAGGAAACGCGTTGGGAAGCATGACAATCTATGGTCCAGGTGGTACATTAGTTTGAGACCATACTTGGGTACTGTCCCTGTAAGGGCAGGAGCTCTGCAGGGGCACGACAGCGAAAACGTTAGATTGGATAATATATCACTTCCCTTTTCTTGGACCCCGAGATCTGAAGTTCATTGTTGCTAGTAGGGCTCCTGCATTATTATTTTTTTCTTCTTCTGGTCCACACCCAGACAGCTATGGGTGGATGAAGTTTAAACCGGACTGTGGAAGATTTCCATCAAATGGGTGAGATTGATCCATTTTCTCTTTTAATAAGCACAAAGCACGAGCACTTTATGTATTGTTTTGATTATATGTCCTGTATTAGACGGTTGATTTTTAACAAGGAATAAAGGTATGTTTTAACTGTATATACTCAGGTTACCCTACTTGCTTAATTATTATAAGGTATATCTGCATTATAAGACGCACCCCCATTTTCCCCCCAAATTTGGGAGAAAAAAAGTGCGTCTTATAATCCGAAAAATAATATATCTTATATTTTGATAGATTATACTTTTTCGAACGTAATGATACTAAATGTGTGTATTTTTTATTTCTTAATTTTTTAAATAGGGGAAAATGAGGGCGATTTGAACTTTGTAATTTTCTTTTTACTGTATGTGTTTAAGGAACTTGAAGTTGCGATTGTCTGATCGCTTGTACTCTACATTTCACTGTATCAGCACTGCTATGTATAGTTAAAAATCACGATCTGCTGTGCACACAAGTCACGTGCTGGCTTTCACAGGAGTACCATGATGACAGGCACAGGGGTCTTCAGCAGACCCCTGGTTGCCATGGCAACACAACAGCTTCTAGTAATCAAGTCACTGGAGCGCTGACGAGGGGATAGTATGACACCCTGATAATGTCGCTATCAAATATTGACAGCAGCATTTAACAGTAAAAGCTGGGATGGTCCTTATTGGTTGCTGACTTTTGATCACTGCGATAGCCCAATAATTAGTCATTAGGACAGCACTTGGGCTGTGACTTTCTACGCACCCTCTTTATCATCCCCTTAGTCAGATCACTTATCTATTTTAAGATTTTTATATTTCTTTCATGGGTTGGGCTTAGGGTTTAACCCCTTTACCCCCAAGGGTGGTTTGCACGTTAATGACCGGGCCAATTTTTACAATTCTGACCACTGTCTCTTTATGAGGTTATAACTGTCATGGGTGCATCGCCACGAGGATCGTCGCGATTGCACATTCGGACCTTCCACACAACTTACCCGGGCAGACCTGGCCCTGAGGGTCCGGAGGCCCCTCGTAGAAGGGGGGGTACTGTCATGGGTGCATCGCCACGAGGATCGTCGCGATTGCACATTCTGACTTCTCGCAGCTGAGTTGCTGTTACTTTGTGTTTGGTAATGAGAGAGTTAATTTTACCTAGCTCTTTGCTAAGACTAGGTCCAGCCTCGCCCGGCTGCTTTTGATTATGTTCTAATTAGCTTCCTTTATATCCCTGCCAGTCTGGGTGTTAGATGCCGGTGAAAGCATTCATACAGACTGCAGATAGGATCGGTTCTGAGAAGACTTAAGCTAAGAGCTCTTTTGTTGTTCATCCCCTCCTTGCTTATAGTTTTATCTCCTAGACCTTTGGTGTTCCCTCTGTTTTTATATGTTGTATGAAAGACAGTATTTACTTTATCCCCTGTCTGTCTCGTTTGTCTATACTGTTTGTTAACCTTTACCTGTCCATTCCCTTTGGTGGTAATCAGGGTCCTTCTAAGGACTAGATTACAGTGGTCAGGGATTAGTAGGAGACAGGGTTTACGCTGGTGGCCTGGACCTCTGTACCATTAACAGTACCTCCAGGTAGAGGGACTAGTCAGGACCCCAGTTTAGGGTCAGCATAGACCCCGGTCCACCTCTAGCCAGAGACAGAGTAAAAAGGATTCAGTATTGACTCACAGGATATTATGTCAGGTAATACTATGCTATATATACATGTTAATGTTACCTACTTATATGTTAGATAGTATGTTGTCCCACTTGATAGATTACTGACATTATATATTTATACATCTGCTAGACAGCGTGACAATAACTCTGGAACGCTTCAACAAATCTTTGCGATTCTGAGATTTTTTTCTCGTGACATATTGTACTTCATGTTAGTGGTAAAATTTCTTCGATAAAACTTGCGTTTATTTTTGAAAAAAAAAACGCAAATATGGCGAAAATTTTTAAAATTTTGCAATTTTCACACTTTGAATTTTTGTTCCCTTAAAACAGAGAAATATGTCACACAAAACAGTTAATAAATAATATTTCCCACATGTCTACTTTACATCAGCACAATTTTGGAAACAAAATTTTTTTTGTTAGGAAGTTATAAGGGTTAAAAGTTGACCAGCGATTTCTCATTTTTACAACAAAATTTACAAAGCCTTTTTTTAGGGACCACCTCACATTTGAAGTCACTTTGAGGGGTCTACATGGCAGAAAATACCCAAAATTTACACCATTCTTAAAACTGCACCCCTCAAGGTACTCAAAACCATATTCAAGAACGTGGAAGGAAAAAATGAACACTTAACTTTTTAGTCACAAAAATTATCTTTTACAAACATTTTTTTTTATTTTCACAAGGGTAAAAGGAGAAAATGGAATAAAGTTGTTGTACAATTTCTCCTGAGTACGCCAATACCCCATATGTGGGGGAAAACCACTGTTTGGGCGCACGGCAGAACTCGTAAGGGAAGGAGCGCCATTTGACTTTTACAAACCAAAATTGGCTGGAATTGAGATTGGACGCCATGTCGCATTTGGAGAGCCCCTGATGAGCCTAAACAGTGGAAATCCCCCACAAGTGATACCATTTTAGAAACTAGACCCCCTATGGATCTTATCTAGATCGTTGTGAGCACTTTGAACCCCCAAATGTTTCACAAAATTTTATAATGCCTGTGTGTGAAAAAAAAATTTCCACAAAAATGATTTTTCAGTCCCCAATTTTTGATTTTTCTCCAGAAAATTGGACCCCAAAAGTTGTTGTCCAATTTGTCCTGAGTACACTGATACCCCATATGTGGGGGGAAACTGTTTGGGTGCACGGCAGGGCTTGGAAAGGAAGTAATAACGTTTTGGAATGCAGACTTTGATGGGTGTCATGTTGCGTTTGCAGTGCCCCACATGTGCCTAAACAGTGGAAACCCCCCACAAGTGACCCCATTTTGGAAACTCACACCCCTTAAGGAACTTATCTAGATCTGTGGTGAGCACTTTGAACCCTCAAGTGCTTCACATAAGTTTATAATGCCCGGGCATGAAAATAAAAAATCCTATTTTTTTCCCACAAAAATTATCTTTTAGTCACCAATTTTTTATTTTCCCAAGGGTAACAGGAGAAATTGGCCCACAAAAGTTGTTGTCCAATTTGTCCTGAGTACGCTGGTACCCCATATGTGGGGGGGAACTACTGTTTGGGCGCACGGCAGAGCTCGGAATGAAAGGAGCGCCATTTGACTTTTTCCAACCAAAATTGGCTGGAATTCAGATTGGACGCCATGTTGCATTTGGATAGCCCCTGATGTGCCTAAACAGTGGAAACCACTCACAAGTGACCCCATTTTGGAAACTATACCCCCTAAGGAACTTATCTAGATCTGTGGTGAGCAATCTGAACCCCCAAGTGCTTCACACAAGTTTTTTAACGTAGAGCCGTAAAATTAAAAAATCATATTTTTTCCACAAAAATGATCTTTTCACCCCAATTTTTATTTTCCCAAGGGTAACAAGACCCCAAAAGTTATTGTGCAATTTGTCCTGAGTACGCTGATACCCCATATCTGGGGGTAAACCACTGTTTGGGTGCATGGCAGAGCTCAGAAAGGAAGGAGCGCCGTTTGACTGTTTCAGAGCAGAGTTGGCTGGACGCCATGCTGTGTTTGGAGAGCCCCTGATGTGCCTAAACAGTGGAAACCCCCCACAAATGACACCATTTTGGAAACTAAACCCCTCAAGGAACTTATCTAGATGTGTGGTGAGAACTTTGAACCCCCAGGTGTTTCACTAAAGTTTATAACGCCCGAGCATGAAAATAAAAAAAATCATATTTTTTCCACAAACATGATCTTTTAGTCCCCAACTTTTATTTTCCCAAGGGTAACAGGAGAAATTGGACCCCAAAAGTTGTTGTCCAATTTGTCCTGAGTACGCTGATACCCTATATGTGGGAGAAAACTACTGTATGGGCACACGTCGGGGCTCGGAAGGGAAGTAGTGAGGTTTTGGATCGCAGACTTTGATGGAATGGTCTGTGGGCGTCATGTCGCATTTGGAGAGCCCCTGATGTGCCTAAACAGTGGAAACCCCCCACAAGTGACCCCATTTTGGAAAATAGACCCCCCAAGGAACTTATCTAGATGTGTGGTGAGCGCTATGAACCACCAAGTGCTTCACAGAAGTTTATAACGTACAGCCGTAAAAACATAAAAATCTTTTTTTTTTTTTACAGAAATTTTTTTCACCCCCAATATTTTATTTTCACAAGGGTAACAGATGAAATTGGACCCCAAAAGTTGTTGCCCAATATGTCCTGAGTACGCTAATACCCCATATGTGGGAGAAAACTACTGCATGGGCACACAACGGGGCTCGGAAGGGAAGTAGTGATGTTTTGTAATACCGACTTGATGGAATGGTCTGCGGGCGTCATGTAACGTTTGCAGAGCCCCTGATGTGCCTAAACATTGGAAACCCACCACAAATGACCCCATTTTGGAAACTAGACCACCCAAGGAACTTATTAGATGTGTGGGGAGAACTTTCAATCCCCAAGTGCTTCACAGAAGTTTATAGCGTAGAGCCATAAAAATAAAAAATAACAATTTTTTTCCAGAAAAATATTTTTGCCCCCAATTTTTTATTTTCCCAAGGGTAACAGAAGAAATTAGACCCCAAGAGTTATTTTGCAATTTGTCCTGAGCACGCTGATACCCCATATGTGGGGGTAAACTACTGTTTGGGTGCATGGCAGAGCTCAGAAGGGAAGGAGCACAGCTTGACTTATTCAACGCAGAATTGGCTGGAATTGAGATCAGATGCCATGTCACATTTGGAGAACCCCTGATGTGTCTAAACAGTGGCAACCCCCCAATTCTAACTCCAACCCTTACCCCAAAACACCCCTAAACCTAATCCCAACCCTAATCATAACCGTAACCACAAACCTAACCCTGACACACCCCTAACCCTAATCCAACCCTAATTCTAACTTTAGCCCCAACCCTAACTTTAGCCCCAACCCTAATGGGAAAATGGAAATAAAAACATTTTTTTAATGTTATTATTTTTCCTTAACTAAGGGGGTGATAAAGGGGGGGTTTGATTTACAATTTATAGCGGTTTTTATGTTTGGCAACTGTCACGCTAAAAGACGCTTTTTATTGAAAAAAATAGTTTTTGCATCACCACATTTTGAGAGCTATAATTTTTGCATATTTTGGCCCACAGAGTCATGTGAGGTCTTATTTTTGGGCACGTGACGTTTTTTGATCGCTTTTTATTACAATTTTTGGGAGGTTAGAATGAACAAAAATCAACAATTAATGAATTTCTTTTGGGGGGAACGTTTATACCGTTCCGTGTGTGGTAAAATTGATAATGCATATTAATTCTTCGGGTCAGTACGATTACAGCGATACTTAATTTGTATCATTTTTTTATGTTTTTGGCGCTTTTATACAATAAAAACAATTTTATATAAAAAATAATTATTTTTGCATCGCTTTATACTGTGAGCTATAACTTTTTTACTTTTTCGCTGATGATGCTGTATGGCGGCTTGTTTTTTGCGGGACAAGATGACGTTTATTTAAATCCGTCTTTTTGATCGCGTGTTATTCCACTTTTTGTTCTGCGGTATGATGATAAATCATTGTTTTTTGCTGTTTTTTTTTAAGGGGTTCACTAAAGGGGTTAACTAGTGGGACAGTTTTATAGGGCGGGTCGTTACGGACGCGGCGATAGCAAATATGTGTACTTTTGTTTGTTTTTTTTATTTACATGAAGAAATGAATTTATTGGGGAATATTTTTTTTCCCTTTATTTTGGAATTTTTTTTTACACTTATTTTCATTTTTTTAACTTTTTTACTTTGTCCCAGGGTGGGACATCACTGTATAAGGTCAGATCACTGGTCTGACAGTGTGCACAGCACTCTGTCAGACCAGTGATGTGACAGGCACTGCTGCAGGCTTCCCTGCAGGATCCAGAAGGACCCCGTGGCCATCTTGGATCCGAGGAGGGTCCCTCGGAACAGCGCGACACATCGCGCTCTTCTGAGAGTCTCAGGGGAGAACGCAGGGAGACCCCTCCCTGCGCGATGCTTCCCTATACCGCTGGAACACTGTGATCATGTTTGATCGCAGTGTGCCAGCGGTTAATGTGCCGGAAGCGGTCCGTGACCGCTCCTGGCACATAGTGCCAGGTGTCAGCTGTGATAATCAGCTGACACCTGGCCAGGAGCGCGTCCGATCGCATGGGACGTACTATCCCGTCCATGGTCATACGGGCCCAGGTACCATGGACGGGATAGTACGTCCTATGGCACAAAGGGGTTAAAAAAAAAGATGATATGACAACCTAATGTTATCAAAGTCTGTGTAGTACCTTTGGGTTCAAAATGCTCACTATACCCCTGGATAAAAATATTGAGGGGTGTAGTTTCCAAAATGGGGTCACTTGTGGGGGTTTCTGCTGTTTAGGGACCTTAGGGACCCAGCTAGTTAAACATGGTGCCCGCCATCTATTTCAGCCAATGCGTGTTCCAAATTCCCAATATTGCTCCTTCCGTTCCGAACCCTGCCATTTGCCAAACAGGTTTTTTACTACATGTGGGCTGTCCCTGTACTCGTAAGAAAGTGGGTAACAAAGTGTGGGGTTCACTTTTTGGTGATACCTCTTAGGCTAAGTTCACACGTTGCGGAATTGCCGCGGAAATTTAAGCGGCAATCCCGCACTTCTCCCGCGGGAAATACGCACGTTTTTTGTAAGCGTATTCCCGCCAGAATAATAGCGTTTTGCAAGCGTAATTAGCTTGCAGAATGCTAGCGTTTTCCTAGCGATCTGTAGCATCGCTTGGAAAACTGATTGACAGGTTGGTCACACGAGTTAAACATAGTGTTTGACACGTGTGACCAACTTTTTACTATTGATGCCGCCTATGTCGCATCAATAGTAAAGAGATCTAATGTTAAAATAATAATTGAAATAATAAATAATGATATTCTCACCTTCCGGCGGCCCCCGCAGCCTTCCCGCCTTCAGCGACGCTCCCGGCAACTCCCGGTCCCAAGGATCATTGCGACAAATCACACCGATGACGTAGCATCTCGCGAGACCGCTACGCCATCTGGGTGATTCTCGCAAAGGACTCTTGGGACCGGGAGTTGCCGGGAGCGTCGCTGAAGGCGGGAAGGCTGCGGGGGCCACCGGAAGGTGAGAATGTCATTATTTATTATTTTAATTATTGTTTTACCAGGGATATGGTACCCAGGGCCTGGAGGAGAGTCTCCTGTCCTTCAGACCCTGGGTATCACCGCACATGAACCGCTTACATTCCGCAAAATTAATGAACATGTTGCTATTTTTTTCCGCGAAGCGTTTTTTTCGCGGAAAAAAACGCAACATGTGGCCAAAACATGCGGAATCAATTAACATGTATAGGATGCTTAATGCTTGCGTTTTTTTTCGCGTTTTTACCGCGGAAAAAACGCAAATATTCCTAAAGTGTGCACTTAGCCTTACAAAAGTTTAAAAAAATTAAAAAAAATTAGGGCTAAAGCAAAATTTTAGAGGTAAAATGTAATTTATTTTGTTTCCATCCCACTTCACATTAATTCCTGTGTAGCACGTGAAGGGTTGAAACAATTCCAGACAGCAGTTTTGTAGTATTTGAGGGGTGCAGTTTTTAAAATGGTATCACTTTTGGGGAGTTTCCAATGTATAGGTGCCTAAAGAAACAGGTTTTGGAAATTTGTTGAAAAAATGAGAAATTGCAGCTAAACTTTTAAGGTCCGGAAACACAGCGCTTTGGACGGAGCGGAATGTCCGCTCCGCCCAAAGCCCCGCCCCCTTCTGAACGCGCGGTGAATCCGGATGTGTTCATTGAACACATCCGGAATCACCGCAGTGCTACATAGCCTGTGTTATTTCCGTTGGGGCGACGTAGCGTCGCCGCAAGGGATAAGGACATGCTGCGATCTGAAAAGACGCGCAGCATGTCCGTTAACGCAGGTCTTCCGCCTGCGTGTTTTTCATGAAATCCCCTCCACTATGCTGTAACATCTGGACGCTGCGTGTTTGACACTGCGGCTGTACACAGTGTCAAACACGCAGCATTTACTGAAGGAATCCTGACCGTGGAAACACACCCTAACCCTTCCAACATCCCAACAAAAAAATTTTTTTAAAAAAAATGATGCGCATGTAAAGCAGTCATATGGGAAATATGTATTACCGTATTTTTCGGACCATAATACGCACTTTTTTCCCCCCAAAATCGGGGGGAAAATGAGGGTGCGTCTTATGATCGGAACGTACCTGTAAATGGAGTCCAGCGGCATCACAGGAGCTCGGAGCCGGCATCCGTGGAGCTGGGAGCCGCTGGCGGTGGAGCGGCACAGCGGGAGTCTCCGGCATGGCGGGAGCCGTTGGCGGTGGAGCAGGAGCCGCCAGCGGTGAAGGACTGCGAGAGCCGCCGGCGGTGGAGCAGGAGCCGCCGGCGGTGAAGCGGAAGCCGCCGGCGGTGACGCTGATGCCGCCGGCGGTGAAGAAGGCCTGTGTGAGCCGCCGGCGGTGGAGCAGGAGACGCCGGCAGTGAAGGTCTGCGGGAAGCGGCAGACTCCACAGTGAGCCGCCGGCGGTGAAGTTGCACCTCCACTGTGTGAGCCGCCGCGCTGTTAATATAGTGCGGCCACACTAGACAAGAGGTACAGGAGGAAGTTCTCCCAGCTGGTACTTCCTGTCTAGCGTGGCCACAGAAGTGAGTGTAATCTGGATTAAAAGTTTAAAAACGGTGTCACCCCATATTTGCTCTATGACACCGCCATCAGGGGCTTATCTACAGCATTCTGGAATGCTGTAGATAAGCCCCCAATGTCACCTGAAAGAAAAGAAAAATGAGTTACTGTATATTATACTCACGCAGGGCGTTCCGCCGTCCGGTCCGGAGGGAGTCGCGGTCCGGTTCGGCGCCTCTCATCTTGTAGTGAATCCGGCCTCTTCTTTCCGTCCCATCGCGGCTCCTGCGCAGGCGCACTGATCTGCCCTGGTGAGGGCAGAGCAGAGTACTGCTGTGCGCAGGCGCCGGGAAAGGTCAGAGAGGTCCAGCGCCTGCGCACTGCAGTACTCTGCGCTGCCCTCACCAGGGCAGATCAGTGCACCTGCGCAGGAGCCGCGATGGGACGGAAAGAAGAGGCCGGATTCACTACAAGATGGGAGGCCCCAGACCACGACGGACCAGACGGCAGACCACCCCTGGGTGAGTATAATATACGGTAACTCGTTTTTTTTTCACTTTCAGGTGACATCGGGGGCTTATCTACAACATTACAGAATGTAAGATAAGCCCCTGATGGCGATGGCCGTATCTCGTAGTCCAAAAATGGGGTGACAGACTCCCTTTAAATATTTTACCACATTTTTTGCTTCAAATATATTTTTCCCTATTTTCCACCTCTAAAACCTGGGTGCGTCTTATAGTCCGGTGCGTCTTATAGTCCGAAAAATACGGTATTTTGTACATCATGACCAACTGGTCTAAGGCTATAAAGATTGAAAATTGCAATTTTTAAATTTTTTTAGCAACAATTCCAGTATTTTCACAAATAAACGCAAGTCATATTAAATTTGCCACTAACATGACGTACAACGTGTCATGAGAAAACAATCACGGGGTTCCGCTGAAGTGTTCCTGAGTTACTACCACAAAGTGACAGTGGTCAGAATTGTAACATTTGGCCTGGTCAGGAATGTCAAAATTGGCTTGGTCACTAAAGGGTTACACGTGAATAATATCTTGAAAATAAAAAGTTATAACTAGGTCTCGATTTGAAGCTTTGTGCTTGCCAATTCAAAGTCTCTACGGCTATGTGCCCACGATCTGGAACTAGCAGCGCTTTGGATGCAGCATATTTTCACTGCGTCCAAAGCGCTGCCTTATATTGAACGCCAGGTGAATCCATGTGTTCATTGAACAGTGCGGAATCACTGCGTCCAACACATTGTACGGGTGAAATTTCTCTTGCAGAGCCTTGCGTCTCCGCAAAATAAATAGACATGCAGCAGTCTGGAAATACATGCGACACGTCCGTCTCCGCGGGTAAGCCGCGGGCGTCTGTGCACACATAGTGAACATGAGATTTCTAGAAATCCCATCCACTATGCTGTAACATCTGGACGCTGCGGGTTGGATGCTGCACAAGTACACAGCGTCTAACCCACAGCAATTCCTGAACATGGGAACGTACCCTAATACTACTGGTGTTTGCATGTAAACCACCACCCACCCCCTTCTAAGCCTCAAGGCCCCTTTGCCTCTCCCCCACTCTAGGTCCCTTTACCCCCTAACTCCTCTAGGCATCAGGACTCCTTTACCCCCACTCCTCTAGGCCTCATGGCCCCTTTACCACCACCCCTCTCTAGGCCTCAGGGCCTCTTTACCACCACCCCTCTCTAGGCCTCCGAGCCCCTTTACCACCACCCCTCTCTAGGCCTCAGGGCCCCTTTACCACCACCCCTCTCTAGGCCTCCGAGCCCCTTTACCACCACCCCTCTCTAGGCCTCAGGGCCCCTTTACCACCACCCCTCTCTAGGCCTCCAAGCCCCTTTACCACCACCCCTCTCTAGGCCTCCGGACCCGTTTACCACCACCCCTCTCTAGGCCTCAGGGCCCCTTTACCACCACCCCTCTCTAGGCCTCAGGGCCCCTTTACCACCACCCCTCTCTAGGCCTCAGGGCCCCTTTACCACCACCCTCTCTAGGCCTCAGGGCCCCTTTACCACCACCCCTCTCTAGGCCTCAGGGCCCCTTTACCACCACCCCTCTCTAGGCCTCAGGGCCCCTTTACCACCACCCCTCTCTAGGTCTCAGGGCCCCTTTACCACCACCCCTCTCTAGGCCTCAGGGCTCCTTTACCACCACCCCTCTCTAGGCCTCAGGGCTCCTTTACCACCACCCCTCTCTAGGCCTCAGGGCTCCTTTACCACCACCCTTTTCTAGGCCTCAGGGCCCCTTTACTACCACCCCTCTCTAGGCCTCAGGGCCCCCTTACCACCACCCCTCTCTAGGCCTCAGGGCCCCTTTACCACCACCCATCTCTAGGCCTCAGGGCCCCTTTACCACCACCCCTCTCTAGGCCTCAGGGCCCCTTTACACCACCCCTCTCTGGGCCCCTTTACCACCAACCCACTCTACGCCTCAGGGCCCCTTTACCACCACCCCTCTCTAGGCCTCAGGGCCCCCTTACCACCTCCCCTCTCTAGGCCTCAGGGCCCCTTTACCACCACCCCACTCTACGCCTCAGGGCCCCTTTACCACCACCCGTCTCTAGGCCTCAGGGCCCCTTTACCACCACTCGTCTCTAGGCCTCAGGGCCCCTTTACCACCACCCCTCTCTAGGCCTCAGGGCCCTTTACCACCACCCATCTCTAGGCCTCAGGGCCCCTTTACCACCACCCCTCTCTAGGCCTCAGGGCCCCTTTACCACCACCCCTCTCTAGGCCTCAGGGCCCCTTTACCACCACCCCTCTCTAGGCCTCAGGGCTCCTTTACCACCACCCCTCTCTAGGCCTCAGGGCCTCCTTTACCACCACCCTTTTCTAGGCCTCAGGGCCCCTTTACTACCACCCCTCTCTAGGCCTCAGGGCCCCTTTACCACCACCCCTCTCTAGGCCTCAGGGCCCCTTTACACCACCCCTCTCTGGGCCCCTTTACCACCACCCACTCTACGCCTCAGGGCCCCTTTACCACCACCCCTCTCTAGGCCTCAGGGCCCCCTTTACCACCTCCCCTCTCTAGGCCTCAGGGCCCCTTTACCACCACCCCTCTCTACGCCTCAGGGCCCCTTTACCACCACCCTCTCTAGGCCTCAGGGCCCCTTTACCACCACTCCTCTCTAGGCCTCAGGGCCCCTTTACCACCACCCCTCTCTAGGCCTCAGGGCCCTTTACCACCACCCCATCTCTAGGCCTCAGGGCCCCTTTACCACCACCCTCTCTAGGCCTCAGGGCCCCTTTACCACCAACCCCCTCTAGCCTCAGGGCCCCTTTACCACCACACCCTCTCTAGTCCTCAGGGCCCCTTACCACCACCCCTCTCTAGGCCTCAGGGCCCCTTTACACCACCCCTCTCTAGGCCTCAGGGCCCCTTTACCACCACCCTCTCTACGCCTCAGGGCCCCTTTACCACCACCCCTCTCTACGCCTCAGGGCCCCTTTACCACCACCCCTCTCTAGGCCTCAGGGCCCCTTTACCACCACCCCTCTCTAGGCCTCAGGGCCCCTTTACTACCACCCCTCTCTAGGCCTCAGGGCCCCTTTACCACCACCCTCTCTAGGCCTCAGGGCCCCTTTACCACCACCCCTCTCTAGGCCTCAGGGCCCCTTACCACCACCCCTCTCTACGCCTCAGGGCCCCTTTACCACCACCCTCTCTAGGCCTCAGGGCCCCTTTACCACCACCCCTCTCTAAGCCCCAGGGCCATTTTGGGTGTGTCTCCCAGCAGCAGGCTCCAGGTATGACTGTAACCCCAGCAAAGGCCATTAAACATTGAGGTTCAACTGTTCTTTACACCACTGCAAGGACACTAAAGCCTTACCCTAGCTAGGGGCCCCCACTACCAGCTAGCCTGGAGATCTGTACAGACCCTAGACAGCTCCTTGAAGGTGGACTGTCCGGTAACACTATGGAGAACTACACTAAGATCTCCCGAAATGTTACACTTGCTGCATCTACTACACCGTCATCCATACAAGTGGAAGTGAGCTGCCATTTGTGCTCACGCTACAGCTCTCCGCCCTCCCATGGACACAGACGAGTACGGGTCCCATTGTCGCTATTGTCACAGGATACAGATGTGAACGGAACCTTTTGGCTCGGGACATGTTGCACAGCACAGAAATCTTTCCATTTCCCACCTCCTACTCCGACATTCTCTTCACGACACGTACGTCACTCAGAAGCTCTACTCTCCAGTCACAACTTACTGGCACTAGAGCGCTCCGATATAAGATCATGCGATTCCCATGTAACAGCCATTTTGGGGAAGACACATGCAAAAGCATGGCGCTGTAGAGGCGGTTACTCGTGTTACCGGAGCGCACGGTATCGTAGACATTTTTCAGGCACAGTTAACCAGTGAGTTTTCTCTAGCGCTCATGTACAGCTAAACACGTCAGCGGAGGCCTGGCGATCTAGCCACGGACATGCGCATTAAGTTGTGCTTGAGCGCGCAAGGCTCTGGATTGGCCAGGTTTAGGCTGGCGGCGTGCCAGTAAGTGCAGTGTACTGACCCCACACGGCTGACCCTAGCGGGCCCCTGTACATTACGCAGTGATTAGTGCAAGTATGTAAAGAGGACAACTCTACAGAGCGGCCCCCTTACCACTGAGCTCATCAGCCTGTACCATAGAGGGTAAATGAAGCTCAGTTGTTTATGTCTACAGGTAGAACAGCCAATGAGGAAACATTTTTCTTAAAAAGGGACAAGCACTTTAACCATACCTCCCAACTTTTGAAGATGGGAAAGAGGGACAAAGGTTGCAGTGCGCGCCACTGCAAATTTGAGGCCACGCCCTGAACACACCCATTTCCCCAACTAGTCACACCCATGTCCACGCCCCAACCACACCCATTTAGTACTGGTGATCACACTGACTGGTACTGAGTAAAAGAAAGAACAGAGAGAGAAAAAAGAAAACAGAGAAAGGAGAGAGAGAAAGAAAGAGGGGAAAGCAAGAAAGAACAGAGAAAGTAGAGAGAGAAAGAAATAAACAAAGGGAAAAGAAAGAACATAGAGAGGAAAAAAAACAAAGGGGAAAGAAAGAACAGAGACGGAGAAAGAGGGGAAAGAAAGAACAGAGAGGGAGGGAGAAAGAAGAGGGGAAAGAAAGAACAGAGAGAGAAAGAAAGACAGGAAAGAAAGAAAGAACAGAAAGAACAGAGAAAGAAAGAACACACAAAAGGGACAGAAAAAAGAAAGAGGGGAAAGAAAGAACAGAGAGGTAGAGAGAAAAAACAGAGAGAAAGAAAGACAGGGGGAAAGAAACAACAGAGAAAGAAAGGGAAAGAAAGAACAGAGGGAGAGAGAAAGAAAGAGGGGAAAGAACAGAAAGAAAGACGGGGAAAGAAAGAACAGAGAAAGAAAGGGTAAAGAACAGAGAGAGAAAGAGGGGAAAGAAAGAAAGGGGAAAGAACAGAAAGAGAAAAAGAAAGGGGAAAGAAAGAACAGAGAGGGAGAGAGAAAGAAAGAGGGGAAAGAAAGAACAGAAAGACAGAGGGGGAAAGAAAGAACAGAGAGAAAGAAAGAATAGAGAAAGGGGAAAGAAAGAAAGAAAGAAAAGAGAGAAAGAAGAAAGAACAGAGAGAAAGAAAGAGGGGAAAGAACAGAGAGAGAGAAAAAGAAAGAAAGAGGGGAAAGAAAGAACAGAGAGAAAGAGAGAAAGAAAGGGGACAGAAAAAAGAACAGCGAGAAAAAAAGAGGGTAAAGAAAGAAACAACGAGAGGGAGAGAGAGAATGAAGGGAAAGAAAGAACAGAGAGAAAGAAAGAACAGAGAGAGAGAAAGAACAGAAAGAAAAAGAAAGAACAGAGATAGAAAGAAAGAGGGGAAAGAAAGAACAGAGAGAAAGAAAGAAAAAGAACAGAGAGAGAAAGAAAGATGGGAAAGAAAGAACAGAGAGAGAAAGAACAGAGAGATAGAAGAGGGGAAGGAAAGAAAGAGGGGAAAGAACAGAGAGAGAAAGAAAGAGGGGAAAGAACAGAGAGAGAGAAAAAGAAGGGAAGAACAGAGAGAAAAAGAAAGAAACAGAAAGAAAGGAAAAAAAGAACAGAGATAGAAAGAAAGAACAGAGAGAAAGAAAGAAAAAGAACACAGAGGAAGAAAGATGGGAAAGAAAGAACAGAGAGAGAGAAACAGAAAGAAATATTCTATAAAGATACTATAGCAGCCCGGCTCCCATTGTAGTGCCCACCTGAGCCTCCCGGTGCAGGACATATCATGATCCGCTCACATGGCCGACATCCCCGATTCCAATGCGAGGACACGGTGATGGATCTAAGCATTTCCTGAAGTGCCTCCATGGTTCCGTCACAATCTCCTCCCGAAATTACCTAATTTCCGGTCATCTTCCAGCACGTCACTCCTGGTGGAACATCACTTGCGAGTTTTAAAGTGCTCCTCGGGGCTCCGGCATGTACTCCTGTGTCGACGGGAAAAGCTCCCGGCCAGGACAGCAGGGCAGACTCTCAAAATCGGGAGTGTCCCACTGAATTCGGGATGGTTGGGAGGTATGAATGCTCCCCACCATACACCTTGTACACACACGGCTCTGCACACCTCATACGCACACGGTTCCTCTTTGTATGCCTCGTACACACACGGCTCCGCTCCGTCCACCTCGCACACACAAGGCTCCACTCCGTACACCTTGTACACACGCAGCCATGCTTTGTACACCTTGTACACACACACGACTCCACTCCGTAAACCTCGTACACATGCGACTTTGCAGCATACACCTCGTACACACGCGGTTCTGCTCCGTACACCTCGTACACACGCGGCTCCGCTACATACACACAAGGCTCCACTCCATACACACATGGCTCTGCTCTGCTCTGTACACACACGGCTCAAGCACGGAGCTCAGCTCCGTACACTTCGCACACACAGGGCTCCGTTTCGTACACACACAGCACTGCTACATCCACCTCGTACACACAGCTCCACTCCGTAAACCTCGTACACGCGCGGCTTGGCTTCGTGCACCTCGTACACGCGCGGCTCGGCTCCGTGCACCTAGTACAGACACACGGCTCCGCTCCATCCAACTCGTACAGACACGGCTCTGCTACATCCAACTCGTACACACTACAGCACTGCTACATCCACCTCGTACACACAGCTCCGCTCCGTGCACCTCATACACGTGTGGCTCCGCTCCGTGCACCTTGTACACACGCGGCTCCGCTCTGTGCACCTCGTACACGAGCAGCTCCGCGCCGTGCACCTCGTACACGCGCGGCTCCGCTCCATGAACCTCGTACAGACACGGCTCTGCTCCATCCAACTCGTACAGACACGGCTCTGCTACATCCAACTCTTACACACAAGGCTCCGCTCCGTACACCTTGTACACACTACAGCACTGCTATATCCACCTCGTACATACGCGGCTCCGTTCCATGCACCTCGTACACGTGTGGCTCCGCTCCGTGCACCTCGTACACGCGCTGCTCCGCTCCGTATACCTCGTACACACGGCTCCGCTCCGTACACCTCGTACACACACGGCTCCGCTCCGTACACCTCGTACACACGGCTCCGCTCCGTACACCTCGTACACACACGGCTCCGCTCCGTACACCTCGTACACACACAGAACTGCTACATCCACACTGTAAACTCGAGTCCCGACCCCCACACACAAACTTACCCTCATCCAGCACCATGACAACCATCACAGCAGAGTCCTGCACACAGCGAGGACACTGATCATGTGACCACTGACTCCTCCCCTCCTGTGACCTCATCACAGGTCCTGTGGGCACAGAAGAGTACAGCATAGCAGCGTCATTGCTAGCTGTGAGAGAGGCTGAGCTGTAGACAGGGATTGCGAGGATGGGGGGCGTGGCGGCTCATCTCAATGCGGGACTCATAGTGTCCCGAGCGGGACAGTGGGAGGGGGGTTAGAATCGGGACTGTCCCGCTCAATCCGGGACGGTTGGGAGGTATGCTTTAACCCCTTCACCCTGAAGCCTGTTTTTACCTTCCTGACCGGGGCAATTTTTACAATTCTGACCACTGTCTCTTTATGAGGTTATAACTCTGGAAAGCTTCAACGGATCTTCGCGATTCTGAGATTGTTTTCTCGTGACCTATTGTACTTCATGATAGTGGCAACATTTCTTCGATATAACTTAACCCCTTAGTGACAGCCATTTTGCAGCTTAATGACCAGGCCAATTTTTACAATACTGACCACTGTCATTTTATGAGGTTATAACTCTGGAACGCTTTAACGAATCCAGCTGATTCTGAAATGTTTTTTCGTGACATATTGTACTTCACGTTAGTGGTAAAAAATTTTTATATGACTTGCTTTTATTTATGAAAAAAAATAAATATGGCGAAAATTTAGAAAATTTCGCAATTTTCAAGCTTGAAATTTTTATGCCCTTAAATCAGAGAGTTATATCACACAAATTTCTTAGTAAATAACATTTCCCACATGTCTACTTTACATCAGCACAATTTTGGGAACAAAATTTTCTTTTGTTACGAAGTTATAAGGGTTAAAAGTTGACCAGCGATTTCTCATTTTTACAACACCATTTTTTTTTAGGGACCACATCACATTTGAAGTCACTTTGAGGGGTCTATATAGCAGAAAATACCCAAAAGTGACACCATTCTAAAAACTGCACCCCTCAAGGTGCTCAAAACCACATTCAATAAGTTTATTAACCCTTCAGGTGCTTCACAGGAGCTGAAGCAATGTGGAAGGAAAAATTGACATTTAACTTTTTTTGCAAAAGCTTTACTTCGGAACCATTTTTTTTATTTTCACAAGTGTTAAAAGAAAAAATGAACCACAAAATTTGTTGTGCAATTTCTCCTGAATACACCGATACCCCATATGTGGGGGTAAACCACTTTTTGGGGTGAACGGCAGAGGTCGCAAGGGAAGGAGCTCCGTTTGACTTTTTCAACGCAGAATTGGCTGGATGCCATGTCGCGTTTAGAGAGCCCCTGATGTACCTAAACAGTGGAAACCCCCAACAAGTGACCCCATTTTGGAAACTAGACCCCTTAAGGAACTTGTCTAGATGTGTGGTGAGCACTTTGAACCTCCAAGTGCTTCACACAAGTTTATAACGTAGAGCCCTAAAAATAAAAAATCATTTTTTTTCACAAAAATGATCTTTTCACCCTAATTTTTATTTTTCCAAGGGTAACAAGACCCCAAAAGTTTTTGTGCAATTTGTCCTGAGCATGCTGATACCCCATATGTGTGGGGTAAACTACTGTTTGGGTGCATGGCAGAGCTTGGAAGGAAAGGAGCGCCGTTTGACTTTTTCAACGCAGAATTGGCTGGACGCCATGTCGCGTTTGTAGAGGCCCTGATGTGTCTAAACAGTGGAAACCCCCCACAAGTGACCCCATTTTGGAAACTAGACCCCCTAAGGAACTTATCTAGATGTGTGGTGAGCACTTTGAACCCCAAAGTGCTTCACAGAAGTTTATAACGCCCGGGCGTGAAAATAAAAAATCATATTTTTTCCACAAACCTGATCGTTTAGTCCCCAATTTTTTATTTTCCCAAGGGTAACAGGAGAAATTAGACCACAAAATTTGTTGTCCAATTTGTCCTGAGTACGCTGATACCCCATATGTGGGGGGGGGACCACTGTTTGGGCGCACGGCAGGGCTTGGAAGGGAAGCAGCGCCGTTTGACTTTGTCAAACCAAAATTGGCTGGAATTGAGATTGGACACCATGCCGCGTTTGGAGAGCCCCTGATGCGCCTAAACAGTGGAAACCCCCCACAAGTAACACCATTTTGGAAATTAGACCCCCTATGGAACTTATCTAGATCTGTTGTGAGCACTTTGAACCCCCAAGTGTTTCACAAAAGTTTATAATGCCTGGTGTGAAAAAAAAAAAAAACAATTTTCCACAAAAATGATTTTTTAGTCCCAAATTTTTGATTTTTCACAAGGAAATTGGACCCCAAAAGTTGTTGTCCAATTTGTCTTGAGTACGCTGATACCAAATATGTGGGGGGGAGGAAACTGTTTGGGTGCACAGCAGGGCTTGGAAAGGAAGTAATAACGTTTTGGAATGCAGACGTTGATGGGGGTCATGTTCCGTTTGCAGTGCCCCAGATGTGCCTAAACAGTGGAAAACCCCCACATGTGACCCCATTTTGGAAACTAGACCACCTAAGGAACTTATCTAGATGTGTGGTGAGCACTTTGAACCCCAAAGTGCTTCACAGAAATTTATAAACGCAGAGCTGTGAAAATAAAAAAATATTTTTTTCCTCAAAAATGATTTTTTTAGCCAGCTATTTTTTTATTTTCCCAAGGGTAACAAGAAAAATTAGAACCCAAAAATTGGTGTGCAATTTGTCCTGAGTACGCTGATACCCCATATGTTGGGGTAAACCACTGTTTGGGCGCACAGCAGAGCTCGGAAGGGAGGGAGCGCCATTTGACTTTTTGAACGCCACGTCGTGTTTGGAGACCCCCTGATGCGCCTAAATAGTGGAAACCCCTCAATTCTAGCTCCAACCCTAACCCCAACACACCCCTAACCCTAATCCCAACCCTAATTCCATCCCTAATTGTAACCCTAACCCTAATTGTAAACCTAACCCTAATTGTAACCCTAACCCTAATTATAACCCTAACCCTAAGGCTATGTTCATTTTGCGTTTTACCAGCCCGTTCAACACATAGCGTTGACGGACTGGTAACGGTATAGCATAACGCGATCGCTCTATGCTATACCCGCTAGCGCAAAGGAATCAGCAGATGATTCATCTGCGCTAGCGGTGACGGAGCCCAGATGCTGCAGGCCGCGTCTGAGGCTCCGTCACTGAATGATGGCACGTCGCGAACGCATGCCGCTTTATGGCATGCGTCGCGATGCGCCCTCAAATGGGGGTGAATGGCAGCGTTAACGGACTGCGTTACACCGCGATATACAGCAGTGTAACGCAGTCTGTCTAACGGACTGCCATAGCGCAGTATGAACCCAGCCTAACCCTAACCCTAATTATAACCCTAGCCCTAACCCTAGCCCTAACCCTAATGGAAAAATGAAAATAAATATAATTTCTATATTTTATTATATGTCCCTAACTAAGTGGGTGATAAAGGGGGGGGTTATGTACTGTTTTTTTATTTTGATCACTGTGATAGTTTATCACAGTGATCAAAATGTACTTTTAGGAGAATGAATGAAACATTTTTTGAATCTGCCGCCAGGAAGAAGGAAGAAGACCCGGGAGGATCGCAGCACAGGGGGACCTGCCGGAGGACACCGGGAGGTACGGGTGGGGTTCGGGGGTACTGGGGACCCTAATTCTCTCCCCTCTGATGTGCGATCACATCAGAGGGGAGAGAAATCTTTTTTTTTTTTGCAGTCGCCGTTATACTCAGTATAACTGCGATCGTGACACCGGGGTCGGTAAATACCGACCCGGATCATGTTTCTGGGGTCTCGGCTACCCTCGGCAGCCGAGACCCCAGAGAAAATTGCCCAAGCCCCCACAGCACATAGCGGCGGGCGCACTGAGAATGCGCCCGCCATTTTCTTGGCCTCAAAGATGGCGGCGCCCACCGGGGGACACCGGAGGACCCGGGGGCCACATGGAGGGGATCGGGGGCCACAAGGGGGGGATCGGGGACCCTTTTTCTCCTCTGATGTCCGATCACATCAGAGGAGAGAGAAATTAAATGGCACACCATTTTTTTTTTTTGCGATCGCCGTTATAGGGTTAATAACGGCGATCGCAACATCGGGGTCGGTAAAAACCGACCCGATTCATGTTCTTAGCCGAGGCCCCGGAGAAAATGCGCCTCTGGGGGCGCTATTCACTTTTTTGTGGTTTAAGTACCCTTAATGACCGCCGTTAAAAGGCGTATCGGCGGTTGTTAAGGGGTTAAGTTTATTTGTGAAAATAAAGGAAACTTGGCGAAAATTTTTAAAATTTCGCAATTTTCAAGCTTTTAGTTTGTATGCGCTTAAAACAGAGAGTTATATCACACAAAATAGTTAATAAATAACATTTCCCACATGTCTACATCAGCACAATTTTGGAAACAATTTTTTTTTTGTTAGGACGTTATAAGGGTTAATAGTTGACCATCGATTTCTCATTTTTACAACAAAATTTGCAAAACCATTTTTTTTAGGGACCACCTCACATTTGAAGTGACTTTGAGGGGTCAATATGACAGAAAATGCCCAAATGTGACACCATTATAAAAACTGCACCCCTCAAGGTACTCAAAACCACATTCAAGAAGTTTATTAACCCTTCAGGTGCTTCACAGGAATTTTTGGAATGTGGAAGGAAAAAATAAACATTTACTTTTCTTTCACAAAAATTTTCCTTTAGACTTAATTTTTTTTACTTTCGCAAGTGTAAGAAGAGAAAAAAGACCATACATTTTGTTGTGCAATTTCTCCTGAACATTCCGTTACCCCATATGTGGGGGAAATCTGTTTGGGCGCACGGCAGGGCTGAGAAGGGAAGGAGCGTCATTTGACTTTTTGAATGTAAAATTAGCGGACACCATGTCGCGTTTGGAGAGCCCCTGCTGTGCCTAAACAGTGGAAACGCCCACAAGTGACACCATTTTGGAAAGTATAACCCCTAAGGAACTTATCTAGATGAGTGGTGAGCATTCCCCAAGTGCTTCACAGAAATTTATAACGTAGAGCCGTAAAAATAAGAAATCATATTTTTTTCACAAAAATGATCTTTTTGCCCCAAATTTTTTATTTTCACAAGGGTAACAGGAGAAATTGGACCCCAAAAGTTGTCCAATTTGCCCTGAGTACGCCGATACGCTATATGTGGGGGTTGTGATGAACGGCACACGGAGGCCTGGGGGGATCACGTAGTTAGCTCACATCGTGTAGGAGAAATCCGTTTCTCAGATTCTGTTGGGGCTGGAACCAGGAAAAACACAGGTTAGATAGCCCCTTCGAAGAACGTCTCGGACATGTAGTTTTTATTCTTCTAACACAATCTCACATTGCATTACGTCCGAATGAATAAATTCCCATTATTGTCTATGAGAGAAAATGCACATGTTGGACACAAAGTGGACCCCCGCAGTGAGGAGGGAAAATCCAGCACTGGCATCTCAGGTTACACTGTGTATAGCTGGGCAGGAGGAAGGGAAGAGCAGTGTCACAGGCTGCAGTGTGTGACCAGAGGGAGGGAGAGGGGGGGGGGGGTCGCTTGGCTCTGTGCTGCTAGGAATCCTTCTAGAGTATAGAGGACGGAAGATTCTGGAATGTCCCGGAAAAGTCATACATGATAATTTCACATTATTGTTAAAGGGGTAAATCACTGTTTGGGCGCACAGCAGAGCTCGGAAGGGAAGGAGCGCTGTTTGACTTTTCAACGCAGAATTGTCTGGAGTTGAGATCGGATGCCATGTCGCGTTTGGAGAGCCCCTGATGTGCCTGAACAGTGGAAACCCCCAATTCTAACTCCAACCCTAACCCTAATCCCAATCCTAACCCCAACTCTATCCCTAACCCTAACTTTAGCCACAACCCTAACTTTAGCCACAATCCTAACCCTAACCCTAATGGGAAAATGGAAATAAATACATTTTTTTACTTTACTATTTTTCCCTAACTAAGGGGGTGATAAAGGGGGGTTTTATGATTAGCAAATACCCAAGAAAAAATATGGACCAAAAGCAATTGAAAAAATAATATATATTTTTTTATTATTGCAAAAATCAAGAGACATACAAACAATATGATACGAAATGTGGCAAGGGAAAAAGGCGATACCTAGGAACCACACACAGTAAGAAGTAGCAGACTAAATCAATAAATACAATAAATGCATACCATGGAAATATAAACCAAAAAAATCATTATCTATGGAAAGTAAAGTGCATAGTGCAACAAATCCACCACATATCCTTTCACGGAAATGATATTCCTTAATACTAAATACATATATTCATGAGGGATATATAAGTAACCACGCAGTGGATGAAATGCATATATCAATGAGGGATATTTAAATTTGCAACACAATGAGTAAAACGCATATACTGATGAGGGAATATAAATATATCAACACAATAGGTGAAATGGCTAAGTCTCAGTAATGCAGAGTATGGCCATATACAATATATATGTGTGATGCAAAATGCAGTACAGCGATACCTCATTTATATCTTTTTTATGTTTTGGCGCTTTTAACACAATAAAAACTATTTTATAGAACAAAAAGGATTATTTTTGCATCTCTTTATTCTGAGAGGTATAACTTTTTTATTTTTCTGCTGATGACGCTGTATGGCAGCTTGTTTTTTGCTGGACAAAATGTCGTACCATTTTTATTTACATCTGTCTTTTTGATCGCGTTTTATTGCACTTTTTGTTTGGCTGTATGATGATAAAACATTGTCTTTTGCCTCGTTTTCTATTTATATTTTTACGGTGTTCACTGAAGGGTTAACTAGTGGGACAGTTTTATAGAGCTTGTCGTTATGGACGCAGTGATAGCAAATATGTGTACTGTTATTGTTCTTTTTTATTTTCATAAATATATTTATTGTGAAAATATTTATTTTCTTTATTTAGGAATTTTTGAAAAATATTTTTACACTTTATAATATTTTTTTTTTACTCTTTTACATTGTCCCAGTATGAGACATTACTATATAAAGTCAGATTGCTGATCTGACACTTTACACAGCACAGTGTCAGATCAGCGATCTGACAGGCAGTGAAGGAGGCTTGCCCACACTGGCAAACCACCTCACTGAAGGACCTGGAAGGTCCCGCGGCCATATTGGAGCCGGGGGTCTCCATGGAGACCACCGAAACAACGAGATCGCATTGCGTTGTTCCGGTGGGAGTGCGCAGGGAGCCCCCTCCCTGCACGATGCTTCTCTATGCTGCTGTTCTCTATGCGGCATCAGAGGGGTTAAATGCCCACAATCGGTGCTAGCACCGATCGTGGGCATTGCTGCGGGGTATCATCTGTCACATACAGCTGACACCTGCACACAATCGCCGCGGCTGTTATGATTTGGTAGCTGAGGAGAGCAGGCAAAAAGGAAATACACCAGAGCAGTTGGAAACTATGAGATTGCAGTACCCTGACTAACCGCCACAACTAGAGGCAGCCGTGGAGCGTTCCTACGTTGGTCCTAGACGCCTCGTCACAGCCTGAGAAACTAACTACACCTAAAGATAGAAAGAGGAAAGCTATCTGCCCCGGAGCAGATCCCCAAAGAACATAGAAAGCCCCCAAACATGTAATGGCGGTTAGACAAGAAGAAATACTGACACAGACAGAAAATAGTATGAGCAAACGTTGGGGCCCAAACTTACTAAATAGAAAAGGATAGGAAGGGCACTTACTGCAATCCCAAAAAACCCTGAAAAGCACCAACTCTACTAATTTCAAAAACACCTGAGATCACACGACCTCTACCACCTAAATTAGTTCTCTGGTGTAACCAAAAACAAAACAGCAGCCACTGAGAAAACTGGAAAAAGCAAATGTAAAAACATCAATGGCTGAACTGAACTGAGAGGCAAAACCCCCCAGAGGGGACCCTGAAGGCCCCCACAGAAGTGCAGGACAAAATGCAAAAATCAAGCACAAAAACAAAAGGAAGAAAAGGTCTTATCTGTTAGCAGGAGATTCAGACACAACACAGCAGGCTTCAAAGGAAACAGGAATCAAGGATTGAGAGCAGAACAATTGATCACCGGCAACCCTGATGGGAAGGTGACTCCCTTATATAAGACCAGTCAGTAACACCTGATTCCCACTCCTCACAATCTTCACTGGACAGTCCAGTACCGTTTGTAACCACCAGAGGGAGCTTCTGCTCAGAACTCATTTCCAGCCTATTCACAACAGTACCCCCCCCTTGAGGAGGGGTCACCGAACCCTCATTTGAGCAACCAGGTCGGTCAGGATGAGTTCTATGATACGCACGGATGAGTCTCCTAGCATGGATGTCCGAAGCAAACACCCAAGAATTGTCTTCCTGACCATAACCTCTCCATTTAACCAAATACTGGAGTTTCCGTCTAGAAAAACGAGAATTCAATATTTTCTCAACCACATACTCCAGATTACCCTCAACCAAAACAGGGTCAGGAGGCACAGTAGTAGGAACCACTGGCTCAACAAACCTCTTCAACAAGGACTTGTGGAACACGTTATGGATCTTAAATGTCCCTGGAAGAAGCAAACGAAAAGAAACAGGGTTAAGAATCTCCATGATCTTATAAGGTCCAATGAACCTAGGCTTAAATTTAGGAGATGCCACTCTCATAGGAATATTTCTTGAGGACAACCAGACCAAGTCCCCCACTTTAAACCGAGGACCATCAGTCCTATGCCGGTTAGCAAACCGCTGGGCCCTCTCCTGAGAGAGGGACAACCTCTCCACTACCTGGTCCCAAATCTGTTGCATACGCTCCACAACAGAGTCAACACCCGGGCAGACAGAAGCCTCCGTCTGTCCAGAAGAAAATCGAGGGTGAAACCCAGAATTACAGAAAAATGGAGACATCAAAGTGGCAGAGCTAGCCCTATTATTAAGAGCAAACTCAGCCAAAGGCAAAAAAGAGACCCAGTCATCCTGATCAGCAGACACAAAGCATCTTAGATAAGTCTCCAATGTCTGGTTTGTTCTCTCAGTTTGACCATTGGTCTGAGGATGAAACGCCGAGGAGAAAGACAATTGAACACCAATTTTAGAACAAAAGGTCCTCCAAAATCTGGAAACAAACTGGACTCCTCTGTCAGACACAATGTTCTCAGGAATGCCGTGTAAACGAACCACGTGCTGAAGGAACAAAGGCACCAATTCAGAGGAGGAAGGCAACTTAGGTAATGGCACAATATGTATCATCTTGGAAAACCTATCGCAAATCACCCAGATGACGGTCATTCTCTGAGAAACAGGGAGGTCGGAAATGAAATCCATAGAGATATAGGTCCATGGTCTCTTGGGCACCGGTAATGGCATCAACAAACCACTAGAACGAGAGCAAGGCTTGGAGCGAGAGCAAGTCCCGCAGGACTGCACAAACTCCCTGACATCACGAGACAAGGTAGGCCACCAAAAGGACCGACCAACCAAGTCCCTGGTACCAAAAAGTCCAGGATGACCGGCCAACGCGGAACAATGAATCTCAGACATTACACTCTTTCTCCACTGGTCCGGGACAAACAATTTCCCAACAGGGCAGCGCTCGGGCTTATCTTCCTGGCACCCCCCAGAGCCAGTCTCAAATTGGGCGAGATGGTGGAAAGAACTACACCCTCTTTCAAAATAACAGAAGGATCAGATAACTCAGGAGAGTCCGCCAGGAAACTCCTCGAGAGGGCATCCGCCTTAACATTTTTAGTGCCAGGAAGAAATGAAACCACAAAATTAAAATGTGTGAAAAACAAGGCCCACCTGGCCTGTCTAGGATTAAGTCGCTTGCCAGATTCCAGATAAACTAGATTCTTATGGTCAGTAAGGACCACCACCTGATGTTTGGCTCCCTCCAGCCAATGTCTCCACTCTTCAAAAGCCCACTTCATGGCTAATAACTCCCGATTACCCACGTCATAATTACGTTCAGTGGGAGAAAATTTTCGAGAGAAAAAGGCACAAGGGTTACTTTTAGAGGTCTCTGGATCTCTTTGGGACAAAACGGCACCTGCCCCAATTTCAGAGGCATCAACCTCCACCTGAAATGGTAGAGAAACATCAGGCTGCCGTAGAACAGGAGCAGAAGTGAATCTCTGCTTAAGTTCCTGAAATGCAGAGACTGCCTCAGGAGGCCAATTCACCACATCAGAACCCTTCTTGGTCAAATCAGTTAATGGTTTAACAATAACAGAGAAATTACCAATAAATTTACGATAAAAATTGGCAAAACCCAAGAATCTTTGAAGAGCCTTTAAAGAAGTAGGTTGGACCCAATCACAGATAGCCTGAACTTTGACCGGGTCCATTTCAATAACAGATGGGGACAAAATGAAACCCAGAAATTAGATCCTCTGAACGCCAAAAAGACACTTTGATCCCTTCACATACTAAGCATTCTCTCTCAAAATCTGGAACACAGTCCGAACATGTTTTACATGAGAGTCCCAGTCATTGGAAAAAATCAAGATATCATCCAAATAAACAATCAGAAATTTATCCACAAAATCCCTGAAAATGTCATTCATGAAGGACTGGAAGACAGAAGGAGCATTAGTGAGCCCAAAGGGCATCACAAGGTACTCAAAATGCCCTTCAGGGGTATTAAATGCCGTCTTCCATTCATCCCCGTGCTTAATGCGAATAAGGTTATATGCCCCCCTGAGGTCAAGCTTGGTAAACCAAGTAGCGTTTTTCACCCTGGAAAACAGGTCAGAAATCAAGGGTAACGGGTATTGATATTTCACAGTGATATTGTTCAAGAGACGATAATGAATACACGGCCTTAATGAACCATCTTTTTGGCCACAAAGAAAAAACCGGCACCTAAGGGTGAAGAGGATGGTCTGATATGACCCTTCTCCAATGACTCCTTGATATAAGACCGCATAGCGTCATGTTCAGGTACAGACAAGTTAAAAAGGCGACCTTTAGGGAATTTACTACCAGGCACTAATTCAATAGCGCAGTCATAGCTCCTATGGGGAGGTAAGGATGCAGATTTACTTTCGCTAAACACATCAGAAAAATCAATCAAAAAGTCAGGAACATCCTGAGCCTGGGGGGAGGCAGAAAAAACAGGAGTGTTGGCATTAACACATTGACAGCCCCAACTGGTAACAGACACAGATTTCCAATCCAAAACAGGATTATGAGACTGTAACCAAGGGAAACCCAGTACGATAATGTCATGCAGATTATACAGAACCAAAAATTTGCAACTCTCCTGATGATCAGGTTCTACCCTCATTATCACCTGAGTAGAGAACTGAGGTTTATTCTCAGCCAAAGGGGTAGAATCGATCCCCAGTAGGGGAATAGACTTCCGTAGGGGTATCAAGGGAAACCCACAACGTTTAGCAAAATCAAAATCCATCAGGTTAATAGCTGCTCCAGAATCAACGAAAGCCTGAGCAGAAAATGAAGACAGAGAGCACATCAGGGTAACAGTTAACAAAAACTTAGTCTGAACACTACCCAAGACAACTGAGCGAGCAAAACGTCTTCCCCCTTAGGGCAGACAGAAATAGCATGAGAGGCATCACCACAGTAGAAACATAACCCATTGCGCTTTCGAAATTCATGACGCTGTGCCCCAGAAACCACTCTATCACACTGCATGGATTCAGAAGCAGGTTCACAAGGCAACATTATTCCACGCATACCTTTCCGCTCACGCAAACGTCTGTCAATTTGAATCGCTAATGACATAGAATCATTGAGACCAGAGGGAACAGGGAATCCCACCATAACATCCTTTACATTATCTGACAGTCCCTTCCGAAAAAGAGCTGCCAAAGCGTCGTCATTCCATTTGGTCAGGACTGCCCACCTACGGAATCTCTGACAGTATAACTCAGCGTCCTCAAGCCCCTGACTTAATGCCAACAAAGTTTTTTCAGCTTGATCAGTGACATTAGGCTCATTGTACAATAACCCCAAAGCCTGAAAAAACGCATCAACATCACTCAAAACAGGATCCCCAGGTGTCAGGGAAAAAGCCCAATCCTGAGGGTCGCCGCGCAGGAGAGAGATGACAATTTGAACCTGCTGCGCTGCTTTCCCTGAGGACTTAGATTTTAAGGCAAAAAACAATTTACAGTTATTTTTGAAATTCAGAAACTTAGCTCGATCCCCTAAAAACAAATCTGGCATGGGAATCCTAGGTTCCACAACAGGCAACCTAGCAAGATAGGTAGCAATACTCCGAACTTCAGTGGCAAGCTGATCCACACGGCCAGACAACTGTGCAAACTCCATTGGGAGAAAAAAAAAAAAATCCTCCTCAGCACCCAGAGATACAGAGGGAAAAAAAAAAAAAATGCAACAAACAAAAAAAAAAAAATCTCTGACAACTCTGACAACTTTTTTCTTTCACAATATTTTTCCCTTCTGTGAGTACCATATAATTTTCAGTTTAGGCCGGTGATACTGTTATGATTTGGTAGCTGAGGAGAGCAGGCAAAAAGGAAATACACCAGAGCAGTTGGAAACTATGAGATTGCAGTACCCTGACTAACCGCCACAACTAGAGGCAGCCGTGGAGCGTTCCTACGTTGGTCCTAGACGCCTCGTCACAGCCTGAGAAACTAACTACACCTAAAGATAGAAAGAGGAAAGCTATCTGCCCCGGAGCAGATCCCCAAAGAACATAGAAAGCCCCCAAACATGTAATGGCGGTTAGACAAGAAGAAATACTGACACAGACAGAAAATAGTATGAGCAAACGTTGGGGCCCAAACTTACTAAATAGAAAAGGATAGGAAGGGCACTTACTGCAATCCCAAAAAACCCTGAAAAGCACCAACTCTACTAATTTCAAAAACACCTGAGATCACACGACCTCTACCACCTAAATTAGTCCTCTGGTGTAACCAAAAACAAAACAGCAGCCACTGAGAAAACTGGAAAAAGCAAATGTAAAAACATCAATGGCTGAACTGAACTGAGAGGCAAAAGCCCCCAGAGGGGACCCTGAAGGCCCCCACAGAAGTGCAGGACAAAATGCAAAAATCAAGCACAAAAACAAAAAGAAGAAAAGGTCTTATCTGTTAGCAGGAGATTCAGACACAACACAGCAGGCTTCAAAGGAAACAGGAATCAAGGATTGAGAGCAGAACAATTGATCACCGGCAACCCTGATGGGAAGGTGACTCCCTTATATAAGACCAGTCAGTAACACCTGATTCCCACTCCTCACAATCTTCACTGGACAGTCCAGTACCGTTTGTAACCACCAGAGGGAGCTTCTGCTCAGAACTCATTTCCAGCCTATTCACAACACGCGGCGCTCATCGTGAGGCCGCGTGATCGTGCCATCGTACTAGTACTGCTGTTTGCGGGAACGCACCTCCCGCAGAGCAGTACTGTATTAGTACTGCACATGTCGGGAAGGGGTTAAAGGAGATGTATGAAAAGACCAAGGGATGAATAATTACAGACTAGGCCTGTCAGATTTCTCCACTACTAATACTATTACCAGCTACTACACTTAGCCACTTCTATGTTTTTTTAATAACTGTGTTGGTTTTATAATTTTGTGTCACTTGCTGTGTAGCGCTGCTGCCGGCGGCCCTGCATAGTGTGCCCTTTACCCCCCTGGTCCCGATGCAGCCAGTGTCCTGAACCTGTATCCCTGGTTCAGGTGTGGGCACTCCTGTATCCATAATCCCCTGGTCCCAGTGTGGCCAGTCCTGTATCCAAGGTCCCCTAGGTCTGGAGCAAGCCAGTGCCTGAACTTTGTTCCCTGGTCCCAGAGAAGAAAGTGCATGAACATTATTGCCTGGTCCCGGTGTGGCCAGTCCCTGTTCCAGTACCCTAGACCTGCATGTCTGAACTAAGCCCTAAATCTGTGTCCGTGTATTAGCAGCTGCTGTACCTGGCTCTGCCCAAGATTGTACTTGGCAGCTACCTGCAGCCCAGTCTGTCTTCACCATTAGGAGCTCCAGTAAACAGTTGATAGCCGCTTAGCTACACCCCTTCCTGGGTAGGCCCAGCACTGTGGCAGAGTGAGTTCACAAACCCACATGGGCCACCGTTGGGCCTAACAGGCTGCTGGTGGAGGACCATGTGACCAGACCAGTGCTCCAGCATGCTCCAATTGAAAAGCTGCTTACCCATGTGCAATGTTTTTCTATTGCAGTAGGCTGATGGACTTGTCTAGTCACATGCCCTTCCACCAGCAGCCATTTTGTGGATAGTAGATCTGTGCAACAAGCCACAGTGAAAAGCACAGGATGGGCTTTAAAAAAGAACATATCATACTTATAAAATTATGTCCCCAACATATTTGTTAAAATTAAGATAACATGGCCAACCCCTTTAAAGGTATTGAAAAAAAACACATTTTCTTTTACCAAGTACTCTGGCTTACATCAGTCAACCCTCCGTAACACCTCTTCCTTGCATTGATTTATGGTGTAAGCACCATGTGAAATCATACTGTCTGACTCTGAAGTCTCATAACATACTTTCTGTATTTGAGAAGTTAAAATAGATTTCCTATCATACCTTAAAGAGTGCCTATCATTAATCTTGGGGTACATTTTTTATTTAAGAAAAGCATGGGTAGCTTCAACTGCTGATTTTTCAATACATAAGCCTATTAGCAAAAGTGGTCAGAAGGGTCCCTAATGTCTTCCTAAAGGACCCAGCTTTCTAGCGTAAGTTGGCTCTAAACTTCCGGGTTGTGGATCCCACAATCCTCTGTAGCCGTCCTTGTAAAAGAATGAAGTCTTGTGCTCTTTGCACTAACCTAGCCTGAATTGTAGCATCATTAGAGCGATTACCATACGGTAGCCACTTAGCAAGTTTGGACTTTTTCTGTTAGGTTATATTAAGAAAAATAAACCAGTCTGAGGCGTCCCACTCTTTTCTTAAATAAAAAGGTCATATTAAGAAAAACATGTATTTCTCTGGAATAAGACATTGGTTTACAGCTATCAAGGCATGATTTTATTCAGCTTCCTGCCATATAGACGGCTCAGGAGATTTGATGCTAATGAGAGATTACCTTTGTCTTTTGTTGAAGCATGGAATGAATTGTCCACTCTGATACATGTGCAGCTTCAAGTTGCCCTATCAGCCTATCCTGCATACAATCATTGATATGGGTTTACTGAGCTTAATTGGTCAGGAAATTTGGTCACATCAAGAAAAAACAAGCATAAGCACATCATGTACTGTGTTCATGTATTACTATTGTGCTTATCTTAGTGCAAGTCCCTTTTCCTTTATGAAGTTTATTGTTGGCCAACACATCAAAGAATTTATGCCATAAAACTAACGTAAAACGCTTTGAATAGTTGCAAAATTTTGGCATAACGTGGAGCTCCACAAAAAGTTTACGAATTTTTAGAATTTCACTCCAGTTTTAAGCAACTCCGCCAAATGGGTAGAGCTGGGGAGGAGCTGGCCTGTCAAA